>JANVCC010000319.1:3591278-3725547 GCA_025345505.1 Todiramphus chloris collaris
AGGAGAGGATGGTGACACTGAGCTGCTCCTGGTGCACCTTCCCATTGGCAGATCTCAGCCTCAGAGAAAAAGAGCTGTATTCACAGCATCCCAAGGTGCCAGGAAGGGGAGGGAGGACTCTCTTGTAGGACAACAGTGACCTTTTGGCTTGGACTGAATAAGACCCTTCTGGAAGGGTGATGAAAAGGGAAGTGTCTATTATAAAACAAATAGCACTGAAATGGAAATATCCCCCCCCCCCCCTTTTTTTTAACCAGTTTAACTCCATGTGGTAGCATAAAATAATTCAATATTGTAGTCATTATATTAACATATTTTCTTTGCCTTTTTTCCCTCTTGGTTCCCAAAGCATGATGAATTTGATAGGCCAGGAGACAGATGCTCTGCGCTTTTACCGCAATACAGAAATAAAGAATAGGAAGAAAACTAAAAGAAGGAAGGAAGGAAGGAAGGAAGGAAGGAAGGAAGGAAGGAAGGAAGGAAGGAAGGAAAAGAAATTAGGCAGATGATTTTCTTAGGATAATTAAATGTCTGTGTTACTTCCTAATGAATTGTATTTCTGACTCTTTGCTCATTTGTGCTCTGAGAAGACAGGCAAAGAATGCGTTTGTGTCTGTCTAAAAAGCATTGCTATCTTTTAAGTGGTTATTAGCACTACAATGCAAAAATAATATTCATGCTGAGCTCCATAGGAGTTTACTTAGCCACACCTGCTCTTAAGCTGGACCGGGTCTGCCCTGTCATACCAAAAGAGAGGAATCATAGCTTGGAGCTCCTTAAAGAGACACCAAACACACACTCCCTGCCCCAAATTCTTTGAGCTGTCAGGAACTGGCAGCCCAGGAGGAGCTGCTGGAGGCAGGGTGTCACAGACACACACCATAGCCCCCGGGATCCCAGCTGCAGCCACATCCAGTTCTTCTATTTTAATGTTGTGGGCGATGCAGCGCTAGCCTGTTCTACAAGCCCAAGGGCTGAGACTGGCACGCTGACCTTACAGACCCTTCTAGGCCAGGCTCCCGTGCTCAGTGCGGGGCATCCATGATTTGTGCCTGTAGGAAAAGGCCTGGGGGACCTAAGTATCTAAGGCACAGCTCCCTTTGCTCAATGGAGAGTGGGAGCAGAGCAGCAGGAGCAGCAGCCTGTCTGTGCACCGTAAGGAGCAGAGACCACTCACTGCACTTACAGAAATGAGGACAGAAGCTCACAGTGGTCCTGCCTGCCTTTAGGCACTTAACCAAAGCTCTCAATTCTGGAGAACAGCTGCTGACAACAGAGAGAAACAGACACTTTCGAAGGCCCACTAAGACATTAAATGGACCAGGGTCCCCAAGGTCCTACCCTCCCAGTACTCCTTCTCTATGTTAAATGGAAGAGCCTGAGGTGCTGGTACGTTCTCTAAACTTAGGACTCCCAGTTAGATGCCAGAAGTTAGACAGATGTGATTCCATGAGATCTTTGAGGAGTGAGAGAGGCTGTGAGGAGGAGAGCAGTGATGATGGCACCTGACATCCCAGCAGGACCTGCCCACTTACCTCCTCCTGTCGCCCTGATTAGGACCCTTCTGTAACTGCAGACTAGACTGTGTCACTTGCCCCACTAGCCACTTACAGGGCGTGCTTGATCCCCCCCACCCAGGTACTGCCTGGCCACAGCAGAAATGCAGTCCTGGATTGGGGCCACAGATGCACTGCTGGGGAGGAAGGCAGAGCTGCAAAGAGCTTCCCACTGCCAGAGGGGGCAAGGTGCCACCGTGGGTTCAGCATCGAGCACAAGCTGCAAAGAGGCAATATCTGCTCTGGCACAAAGTCTCTGAGGTGAAAGGTAACCCCTGAACACACTTTCAACACATCTGAACTGGGGTGAATTCCTGTCTTTTTTGTGTCCAGTGCCACGGGCATTTCTTGCCCAACTAGAGGCTCCGTAAAACTGAATCCCTTATTCAGCATTCTGCCGTCCCCTTTGCCGTCCCCCCGACCAGCTGACTCTGACCCTTCCTTTTCAGTCATGCGTTCACCTGCGAAACTCTGAATTAGCAAAGACAGGTGTCACACGTGCTCAGCATCTCCCATGGCCAAGATCTTTATTTGTCATACCTGTCAGCCCAGTCAATGAGTGCTCAAGGACTGCACTGTGGGCAAGCACGTTCCTCCCTGCCAACATCAAAAGCCTATCTATCCGTGCAGCAACACTCTATGCTGAGCAACTGCCATGCTGTGGGGAAAGAAGATAGTGATCAGCACCATTTGTCTACATAATTGCACTTGTTACTGGACAATTGTTAGGTCAGAGGCTAACATTTTTCAGTTAAAGTCTTTCCACGCTCATCTGAATTTTCCTGTGGATTCTCCTAAATAAAGATTGTGGTGCTATTTGGCTTCACACTGCAGAAAATCTGGTAGAAAGCTGAGAAAAAATATCTGAAAGTAAATCCATTACAGTTGATTGAATGGACTTTTACACTATGGAGCTGGAGAGGCACTTCAGATTCAAGGTGCACTTCTAGGAAAAAAGAAACACCACATACCTATTTACCTTATTTTTCCTTCATATTCTGTAATGTATATTTCTAGGAAAATATATGGAATTCTGCTAATAGTACACATGGAATTTTATATGTGATTCTGCTAATGGTACACATGGAATTTTATATGTGGAAGATGAAGATTCTATACATTTTCAAGGTTAGCTTACAATTAGCCCTTTATTAACAAACACTAACGGTACACATGAAATTTTATGTGTGGAAGATGAAGATTCTATACATTTTCAAGGTTAGCTTACAATTAGCCCTTTATTAACAAACACTACCAAACAGAACTCAAATAGACTTGCCTGGATGCTATCTTGTCTTTAAAAACTGAAACAAAAACATCTATGTCCCCCTTATATCTCAATGTCCATATAATCTGGTTCTGAATTTCTCTAAATGAGAAAAAGTACTTGTTTTCTTTATGATAAGAATTCTGTTTATTTTCACAAAGATAATGCATAGTATTTTGCCTTTCTTGTTACGCTTATTAAATAAACAAATCAACATGTAAGTGTAACACACTTGTTGCCTTAGAGAAGCCACTATATCATTTCTTTAACACCTCAGGGGTTTCCAAATAATTATGCAAAGTATAGCTGCTTGCTTCATTTTTCATTGTCCTGCAGGCAGCCTAGACAGAAATCCATGCATCATTTTTTAATACAAGAACGGATTTTTCTCAAACTGTTTTTTTGACTGGATGCATTTCTTCAGATTAAGTATATATTTATATTCAAAAATGGGATCATTTACAATTAAGTATGAAATATTAACAACGTACTGCCAAACTCTTAAATTCAATAACTCAATTTACATTAAATAGCATGCAGTATTCAAGTATTACATATCTGTTGGTAAAGATTTGTGACCCATCAAACCACTGAGCTGGTGGAGTTTGAGAAACTTGAGAAAATAGTCTCTGACAAAGCATTCAGTCCAAGTTTGATAGCTGTAGCTTCCTCTGCAAGTGCAGAGAAAGTATTTTTTTCCCTTTATTCAGGTTAGCTCTGTTCAATATCTAGTTCATGTAAAGCTATCTCTTGAGATCTGATAAAGGCAGAAAATCTTACTTTCTACTGTAGATAAAAGCTCCATGGCAGAGGCTGAAATCTGCTAATTCTAAAGTCTTGTGGAACACCGTAAAGAGAAACACACAGTTCTGCTTAGTGTAAAGAATGGTTAACCATTCACAGTATAAAGAATGGTTAATTTGACAAATAAATCATCTTAATATAAGTAACACATCAAATAAATGTAAAAGTGAAATGTCATTCATTAGTCTCTAATAGAAAAGCAAAAATCAAGAATCTGAATAAATATATCAGAAGCTTTTATATAATATAGCTCCATCTTTAGAAACAGAAGTACCTAATATATGCAAAGTATCAGTCAAAATGATCTGGCATATGATATCCTTACAGCAGTGGAACATTACTGATTAAGGTGATAAGGACTTTTCTCCTATCACTATGTTGACCATGGGAATTATGCTACTGGTCAACAATAGCATAAGCAAGAAGAATATGATGTAAAAGGGAATTAGCCACTCTTATTTCAGTAATAACATACCTCTGAGTTTAGATTATCAAACAAATGAGGTCACCCACCATATTATTTACTGCTACACTGTGGCAGAAAGCGAAAATGCTTTAAAGGTGCCAGCTGAGAAGAACTAACTCTTTTCCAGGAAACTAATTAAAAAGTAAACACACAAAAGAAAGACAGAGTGATGATTTCAATTACATTCCTTGCTTGCTTTTTCCCATGCTAAGGCCATCAAATTGGCTCTTCGCTTCTTTGAAAAAAGCTAAAACAAACTCGGGTCTTTGAATCTGTTGCAGACTTTTTCTTCAGCGCACTAATGATTTCTGTGGCCCTCTTCTGACCCTCTCTGTTTTTTTTCCAGCACTCTTTCTTAAAGCAGGGGCATCAAAATGCAGCTTTCTAGCATCAGTCTCACTGAAGCCAGACCCATGACCCCTGTTCTATGTAATCAATTTTCTCACCGAGTTGCTTATCTGATGCAATCCCTGAAATATTTCCCTCAAAGGTTATAACTCCTCAGAACACAATTCCTCTTTCTCTCAATGAAGCTAGCTAGTATTCCTCAGCCTTAAATTCAGTATTTCACTTTATATAGATGGACTGATGTTACCAAGCAATCCAGGTTGCTTGCTATAGCAAGAGGCCTGGACTCTGTAGTGTTTATAAATTTCACTGACTGATATTCTGTCAGCTTTCAGGTTATCTGAAAAATGCTGAAAACTTATGTCTAATTGTGAACCTTGTTGAAACACCTTCCCTCGATTACAACTCCTCATGACGGATGTGCTACTTCAACATGTGTTCTACTGACACTGTGTAGGGATAATTTTTTTATCAGAACATTGAATAAGTTAAACTGTAACCATCTGCCTGAGAATATTGTGGAGCCAAGGTAGTTTAAAGGCACTAAGCAGAGGTGAGGGATTTGGGTTCCAGTACTAATTAGAAGGAATTGACCCTGTGAATATTACAATTCTGTACTACAAAATAAAAGGAGTTATAAATATATATATAAAAATATATATAACAAAAGGTCACACCTATGCTGTGAACCTGCCTATCCTTTTGCTACGCTTTTGTAACATCTGGCTTGAAATAAAATGTTCATATCCAAATGGAGCCTTCTTCCCACCCTTCACCTGCATCTCAAAACCATTCCTTTTTTCCATTCAGTTTGACTCACTATTTATTATTTATTTCCTGGTGATGAAGTGATAAACCATGCTTGTGCACAGTCCTGATATACTTAATGCCACAGAGACTGAGTAATTCAATTATTAGGCTTCAATCCATTGTGTCAAATGGCATCAGCTTCCACATGGTCTGCTTTTCATGGTTAACAGGACAGAGCTTCAAAACTGCATCTTAGAGACAATTCCAAGAGGAATTGAGGCTGTCGGCTCTACCCTACCTTTCCTCTTAGTAAAATCCAAACTAATGGTTAATTAAGTAGATATGGAAGCTCGTATTGTTCTACACACCTCTGACACGTTACAGTTCAGGTAGGAAAGTGAACCACACAGAAGTGCTTATATGCATTTAGTAGATCATTTAAGTAGATCATTAAGTAGATCACTTGCAGAAGAGAGATCCCTTAGTAAGAAATTAAGTATTCAGTACATCTGCTTTCTGGGAAGAGAGAAATCTAGGTCATGACACTGCATTCCCTTCAGACCCCAAATAAGACTCGAAAGTTTGTCTATGTTTTTATAGCCAAGATTCCAGAAAAGCAACCGAGTAAGCAATCAGAAAGAAGGAAGCTGGTTTTGCACTTGTAAAAACAATGGAAAGAAAAAAATCTTACAATTTCATGTGCTTCTGTAGAATGTTCAATCTATAGCTTCTAATAAAATTACATTTAAGTAATACAAACCCAAATATTTTTATTCCTGTGCTTTCACTAATTTATGTGATGAGTTATTTAATAGTGCATATTCTTTATATCGCTTTTTCTTCTTTTATATGAAACAATACATCAGAAGTCTTTTGGAGACTACTAGCAGCTAAACTTGCTTAATTATGATATACAAGGTTATGAAACCTCAGATACCATGTGACTTAAATTCAATATATTCTCTTCATCTTTATCTCAGAAATATGCAGTGACAAAAAGTGACAATGTCCTAAAATTTCATTACCTATCATCCACAGGATAATAAAATATGATTGTCAAAGCTGAGCTAGCCTGTAACCAGGCACTGAGTTTCATAAAATCTATCGGGTACACTGAAGTGAGATATATTCCAACAGGAAGCAAATAACGTAATATTTACAGTAGCTGTATGAAACTACAAAGAGATGAAGTGTGGTAGTGATATGAGAACCTTCATTGCTATTTTCATGGAGCAGTCTGTGGAAATATAAGATTCCTCACTTAAGAAGCTAGGATGAGTGGACACCATTGTTTAGAAATAATTTTGGTTTAAAATGTAGTTTCTTATAAAGGTTATTCTTTATGAACAGGAAAGCTTTAAGAAGTTCTGAAGTTTTCCTTTAAGAACTCCTGAACAGGAAGGAGCTTTCTTTTCTGTTCCTCTTAGTAAGGATCCTCTTCCTCCCCCTTCCAATGCAAGCTGTTCTTTTTCCTCTCCACTTTTCCTGATCATACCAGCCCTTCTAGTACTCTTTTCTGTAACTGTAGAGGCTATCCTCAGACACTATTATTTCCACCAGTTTCCAAATCTTCCAGCTTCCTTTCCCTAAGTCCAATAAGGACTTCCGAATTGTTAAACACTTATTTTTCTCTTTCTGTAAAATCCCTGCTACTTTTGAGAGATACCACTCATAGATTTGTCTGAGTTTTCACCTTGGGTTTCACTGAAATGGGGAGGAGTAACAACTTAGAAGTTATTTTTAAAAGCTTAAAAAGCTTTGAAAAAAGATTTTCTCTTGTTCCTTTCAAATTGAGGCCAAGGATCAGGCAAGCTCCCCTTCCAATTTCCCAGTATAACCACAAAAGATTCCAAATAATGGAAGGAGAACAAAGTCCAAAGACTCTTTTCAAGGATTGAGTTTTCCCCCATTTTACATAATTTTACCTTTGGGGTAGTATGTATCAAGTCTGAACAGGAATAAGAAGCTCTAAATTTTTGGGGAATGCTGGGGAATTTAGGAAAGACAATGCAGAGTAGTGGGAAAAAGTCAGTGAGGTATTGCTGCCATATAGATAATAAGTATAGTTATGGAAAAAAGCTGTATTAAAAGGCTATTCTGGTATAACCTGCTGTACTATGTGGACTGCACTGCATAAGGTGCTGATTCTAGCAAACTCCTGATGTAATATAAGCCTGAGACAAAGCAGTTCAACCTTTCAAAGAGTAAAATAGGCAGAGGACGCACAGGAAACTACATGGGCAAAGTGTGGATGCTGAAAAGCTGCTAGCAGAGGAATTTTCCTAGGTTCTCACAATATTCTGTGAGAACCCTGCCTTTCTCACACGTGTTATGAGAAATAGTAGGACAGTTTTGTAAACTAGACTAGCACATGGTGTTTCGATAAGTTTTGTTTATGGTACATTGTAAAAATATTTTGAAATAGGTGCTGTAGGACTTTAACCAATCACCCTAGGAGATGGGTGATTACTGACCAATCGCCCTATGGGGCTGGGGTATAAAAATGGGGTTGTAAATTAATAAAGTTGCTTCTTTTGCCTGCTCTTGCTGAACTTATATGTTGCTGCGTCTCTCCGCTCCCGGCATAAACAGCGACAGCAAAGGAGGCATATGAAGATGTATTTTGTAACTGTGCAAATCCCAGCAAATTTTAGGGTCCCACTTAATCCAGTGAGTAACCTCTGGAGGCTCCCAAGAAGAAAAAGAGCCAAACTGCAAATGGGTAAGCATTTCCTGAACCTGATGCCACACAATTCTAGTGACAGAAGAGAGGATTCAACCATTAAACATTTTACCAGGAAAAAAGACCCCAAACATCCAGAGATATGACTACAGTCCCACTGACGTTACAAGTTGGAGTAATCAGATGAGCCAGTGTTTCATCTCCATTACATCTGTAATATTGATAGGTTTCATTCTCAACAGAAGGATAAAGATCACTTTCATACTATTCAATTTGCATTCATATCCACTTGGCCTAGAAAATTAATATGGTAGTCTATATAATAAACACAAAGATAAAGTACAAGTCAGGAATATAGAGCAGAAAACAAAACTGAGAATGAAGAACTTACTTGTCAAAAGACAGGTGGTATCTAAAGGACTGCTGCCGTTGGTCAGTTTTCGCAGTCACTCTGCAGTCTCAAGGAAGGTATCTAAAGGTGTTGAGTATGCTCTGAAAAGAAGAAGAATCAAGGAATTAGTAATTATATCACCTATAAAATACTAATAGAAAAAAAAAAAAACTTCTCCAAAATAACTTTCTTTCCCATTTTATGGGGTTATTCATTCATAAATATTTTTTTTTTTATTCAACCACTGAATCTGCAGAGAGTTTATGGGCTTCTGCAAGTAGAGCTGCTCAGATCAGCCTTCCTGGAGTGCACAGGGGATCAGAACAACAATTCTGACTCTCTTTCATACCTACATTTCTAAGCTCTTTCAGTTGTGAGATAACAGTGAAAATGAAAAAGGTTCTGCTCCTTTCTGGTTTAATAATCCAATATGTTAGAGTAAACGACTTTCCAAAACAGGCACATAAAATCATGTCCCTAAATGCTTCAAACAATAGACCAGAGTTCACTGGTTATATTTTAGACTAGTTCATGTATTTGTCCTTCTGATTTGTGATCTAATAGCTGAGGATGTCCCTTTGTACTCACAATGCTATTGTGCATTTCATGTTTAGCTTTGTAATTTCCAGTTGTCCTTAACATATAGGACAGCTGACTGAGTCAAGGAGACATCTCAGCTCTCCAAATTGAAATGAAACTGAAAGACTGGGAGATGAGCAGAGCTTCCATTTACACAGACTGTGGGAGAAGAAGGCAGAGGAGTTGGGAATGAAGGAATGAAGTTGGGCCTGGGAAAAAGAAGGGCTAGAGGGAAGGTATTTTTAGCATTGTCTCTGTTTCACACTATCCTACTCTATTTTTAATTGACAATAAATTAAATCAATTTTCCCCAGGTTGAGTCTGTTTTTTACCCACAACAGTAATTGTTATCTCCTCTTCATTATCTCAGTTCATAAAATTTTCTGTCATCTTTTCTTCCCCTGTTCTGCTAAGAAGGAGAATTCATAGAGCAGATGTGTGGGTGCCTGTTTGGTGGCCAAGGTCAACCCACCACAGCTATAAAATAATGTTTCCAACACTGATGTCTCTAAGACCAGCAGGACTGAGACTGGAATGGAAAAATAAGCCATACAAAGAAAACTCTGCCTATAATCCCTAGGAATAGCAGAATTACCAAGGAACAAAACTCCTTCTCAGAGAAGGCTGCATGCTAGCTTTTGACCTGTAGTGCAACCACAAATTTGAAAACAAGAGTGTATGATAACAAGCAAGAAGTCTAATGACTCATACTCCATGAAAGGAGAGTGATGAAAAAACCTCATTTAAAAAAGATCACTGCTTGTGATCTCTTTGGCCCATTAAGGAATTTTAGATAGTGATTACTGCAATGTAACATAACAAGGCTTAAAAGTCAGAGATGAGACTGATCCGACTTGCAGTAACACACTGCGAGCACTTCTTTCAGAAACAACTATTTAAGGGTATTTCACAGCTAGGTTTTAACAATCCTGACATGCTTTGTTTAATTCCAAATTTCATTAAGCTACAGAACGCAATCTTAGCAAACATCGTAGTAACAGCACATTTCACATACAAAAACCAAAAAACAAAAGAAAACAAGAAGGCTATGCATCTCTATCTGCTATTGAAGACTATGGGATGAGATCTTAATTGAGTTGATACAGCAAAGGATTATGCATTAGTTTGGATTCCCTTGGTTTTGGTCAGGATATGCCTTACAGTGGTAAAATTAGCAAAACCTTCTCAGACAAACCTCACTGAATGATTGTTCACCTGAATGAGTTTCTTATAGAATTAATGTTCTGTTAAAATAATCAACAACCCACTAAAAAGACGGAGTCCATGGGAAACATTCACACTGCCTCATGTACCTGTTGTGAGAAATCTGTTATAACAAAACCTATAACCATGTAAATTGCGAGTAGACCTGAGCAAATATTAAATTCTAACACAATCTCCTGTTTACAGCCTAAACCACTCTTGTAATTTAGCTGTGTGTTCGTGGCTAAATAACTAAGGTCTTATGACCGTACCCTGGGAAATCTATAAACACACAGTGAAAATAACTGTTGGTTGGGAAAGGGAGCTTGGAAACAGCTTTATGAAAATGTCACCTAAATCCTCATCAACTGTCAAAAAAAGAAAATGGTGTATTAAGAAATATTAGGAAAAGAACAAAAATCAGCAGAAGAAAACATGATAATGCTGCAATAAATATCCAATGCCTACCTAACATTTAGAATATTAAAAGCAGTTCCAGTTATCTCATGTCAAGAGTGACAGGATAGCAATAGAAGAAATAGAAGAAAACAGGATAGCAATAAAGAAAAGGGTGACAGGCTGATCAAAGGTATGTAATGGCTTCTCTACTAGGAAAGAGAAAAAAAATAGCTTTAGGATTTTTCATACTGGAAGAGGCAGAGTCAAGGGAAAGGACTTTGACAGAGCCCCAGAAAATCATGAACAGTACTGAGAAAGTGAATAAAAAATGCTTTTTCACTGTATGTCATAGAACAGGAACCAGTCCCAATAAAACGAACAGTTAGCAAGTTTAAAACGTGAAACCCAAGCAAGGATACTTTCCACAAAGATCACAACTGAAGGGTGGAACTCATTGCCACAGGATGTGGTGGATGCCGTATACGTGTGTGGGCTTCCAAAAGAATTCACTGTGGTGGTAAACGGAACTTTGGCCACTCTGCATTTTACACAAAGATGTACAATATAAGCCTCCAGCTTAAGAAGCATTACGGAGTGCTATGGGATGATACCAAGGGATGTTATCCTTTGGTCTGATTTCAATACAGCTGTCACAATGGCCTTATTCATTTTGCTCTTTTATTGCATTCTTGGAGATTTCTTCCAATGTTAGATGTTACAGAGTGTACTGTGCCTCCAGCTAGTGTGCAGGGAAGCATTCCAGGATAGAAAATTGCTAGTTTCCCTGGTGCCCCTGTGCAACTTCACATCCTAGGGTAATTAGAATAAATGAAGAGTTTTATATTTGAAGATCTTACAAGCCCATTCATAGTTTTGTAGATAAAAAATGAATATAATAATACTAATAATACACTGTACAGACCTGTGATAAACTTTTAGTGGTTTTGGTACCTTATGTGAGTAAATAAGAATGACTGTACGAGGTCAGATAGAAGACCTCTTTACCTAAGCCAGTATTCCATCTACAACAGTGGATGAAACACAAAGTTAACTTTGGCTAGCATGACATAGTCAGCTTTCAGGATATTACCACTTTAGCAAGCCATGGAAACCTTTTTTGTCCTGAACAGACATTAAGTAACCACTATGAAAGGAAAAGTTCTTCAGGAACATCCTCCTCAGACCCAAGTCCTGTTTCACTTCCCAGCAACTGGGATCACACCAAGCTATGCCTCATCCCTCCTCTCACGTGTTGGTTTTCACTGAAAAATAACACGGGAACAGTCATAGCAACCAAGGTGGGAAACCAAGCCTCTGGGCACATGTGCCCTGCAGTTTAAGTGCCACCTGCACAACCAGAGATCTAGTCAGCCAAAGCCACTCAGAATGTTTTCATCATAGAGTTATAAAAATATTTCCTGAGCATAGCCTTTTATCTCACAGGAAGCATCAGCCATCCATGGTGGAACTGCCAAGCCCTTCCCTTGTAGCATGAAAGCGAGCAGGGTAAAGTCTTTTATGAAACTGCACCGGATAAACATAAAGAGGTGAAGCAACCTTGCTTATTCACTAAAAATAATCGGATTTTTTCATCGCACTAAACGGAAAGCAACAATTCCACATACGCATTTGTATGGAAAAATCTCTCTCTATTCCTCCATAGTGAGTTAAATGGTTAAGATAAAGATCACTAACTGCACAGGAAAAAACATTTTCTTCTTTTTTTGAGGGAAGAGAAAGCAGTATCATGACTTATTTCAATAGAGCTTTGTTTATCAATCCCTTTACTTTGCAGTAGCAGTTGGATGCCAAACCTGAGGCTCCTTAGAAAAGCCTAGCCTAAAGCCTGCTAGTGTAGGCTGTACTATTTGAAATTAAAATGGTGCATAAGCCCCTCTGCAGATATGTTTATGTCCATCTGAAATCACATATTTGGACTAAATTTAAGCTAATTCCTAAGAACCCTGCCCAGAAAAGTGGAACTGGGACAAAGACTTACTGCAGAAAAAGCTACTTCTAAATATCCACATTGAAGTGGATCACACTGAAACAGTGACTGCTCTTTAAATTCATACTCCAGACAGAGGAATAACAGCCATTCAAAACCGATGGGAAACAAATGAGGTTTGGATCAAAATAAGTATGTATGCAAAACTTTCCACAACAGTTTCACCTAAATTATCATGAAATCATTACCCTGGCCAGGCCAAAAGACTTTCTTATGCAGGTATGTACTTACCCCAGGGTTATGGTCGAGGGTGACCGCACAAGTCAGAAGGACACGTTCCAGTCTGCCACAAACTGCCACAAGCCTCAGGGTGTTACTGCATTTACACTGGTATTTCAGCTAGCAGCCTTGTGTTGGTCTAGGGTGAGGTATCCAAGTCCCTAAGTGGCCGACAAATTTTCAAGTAAAAATCTGTCAGGTTTTTTTTTTGGGGAGGCGGGGGATGGACGGAACAGGAAACAACAAAAACCTTTTCAGGTTGATCTTACTATTGTGGCTTGAGTTGGGACTGGTGGTTTGGCTGGAGCCCAGCGTCAGGAATGCTTTGCTTGTGGAACAGAGTACACCCGTATTTCTGAGTCGATTAGGAAAGCACTCCTGCTGTGGGTATGACCACAATAGACCACACTGGCTCAGTCGCTTTTATAGCAGTTTACTGCTTTGTCTCCCAGAGCACGCCCAAAGAATTAAACTTATCAGTGTAGAAAAGATCCCAAATCAACTGCATTCCTGCGGCAACAGTGAAGCAGCTCAAGGGCACCTGCAAACTATGGCTTAGTACACTGGACGTGCTAGGTCCCGTCCTGCCATGTTCGTCTTACCCACCTACACTTAACCTCGGGGAAAAAAAAATGTAGCTTTTTGTTGTAGTTTGTACCACGCTGACAAATGATATGAACTACAGTATGACTACAGGGCTTCCACTGCTGGTACCAGAATCAATGTTAAACCTTCTACTAGGCCATCCATCAGCACTGCCATAAACACACCTCGGATAATATTACTGCACCAACCACCCCATTTGTAGTCCTGGCCTTACTTTTCAATGGAAAACAGGAGTTATTAAAGAAAGAATGAAAATAATAGGAATAAGTTACACAGTAAACCAAAATATATATTTTGTTATTATATAAAATTATATAAATAAATAATATTATTTGTATATTGTTTATATATTAGTTATAATATTATGTAGATAAACATTATTTATTATAACATATACATATTTGTATATATTATATAATATATATATAAAAATATATTACATATATTATATATAAAATATATTATATATAACTCCATTCTTTGCATTGGACGTAGGTGCCAAGTGGCAGTGGGGAAGTTGTGGGTGTGGCCTCTGTGAGAAGCCAAGTTGGTGGCACCTCTGAGAAACTTATTTAAGAAACGTCAGAAAAGGCCACACAGGAAGAGGAGAAGGGGAAAAAGTTGAGTAAGGACAACACGAGCATAGAATCATCTACGTTCGAAAAGACTTTCTAGGTCATCAAGTCCAACCATGAACCCTACTCTACATATTCACTGCTAAACCATGTTCCAAAGCACCGTATCACAGTGGGACCACCAGGGTCAGAGGAGGAGGTGCTCCAGGCATTGGAGTAGATATCCCCTGTGGCTTGTTGAGGACTCCAGACCAGAGCAGCAGACATTTATGCAAGGACTGTGACCCATAGGAGAGTCCAGGCTGGAGCAAGGGAGAAAAGTGAGAAGGAAGGAGCAGCATGGCAAAACTGCTTTGTACTGACCGTAACCCTCATCGCACCTACACTGCTGCAGCAGGAGAGGAGTTGGGTGTGAAAAAAATTAAGTTGAGCCTGGGAAAGGGGAGAGGAAAAGTGTTATTTTATTGTCTTCTTGGTTCTCACTGCCTTAATCTATTTTAATTGGCACTAAATTAAATTAAATTTCCCCAAATTGAGTCTGTTTTGCCTGCAACAGTAACTGGTAAATGATCTCTTTGTCTTTACCTTGACTCACGAGCTTTTTCATCCTGTTTTGTCCCCCTGTCCTTCTGAGGAGGAGGATTGAGAGAGCAGCTGGATGGGTAACTAGCCACTGACCAAGATCTATCCACCACATCCTTGGAGCAGGCAACATGTTCATGCCACTTTGCTTCCAGCAAAATTGCCCATGCTGTGTTTGTTACACCTCAATTCTATACATGAATCCCATACCTTCAGTTAACTTGATCTGAACTGCTCTGAGCAATCGTTATATAGACAAGGAATGATTCTGTTCTCAGGGAGCACGAGGATGCAGACCTACTTTCCTGCTACATCCATCGTAGCTAGTTTGTAAATGCATTATGTAACCCTATTTCCCACTTGCAAATTGTTAATGGTCAGATTTCCGCCAGTGCATTTGTTAATTATGCATCAAATTATTTGGACAAAGCCTTTTTAGCATGTGGGTTGTTCGTCAGCTGGTTTTTATTGGCTATGGGCTGTTAATAATTGTTTTGACTTCTGCCTTATGTGCCTTATGGTGCAGGAAGAATGATACTGTTCACAAATGGCCACCTCATGGTAATGATAATGTTTCTGCTTATTGAACAGATGAAAACAACTTTCCAAAAGACACAGGTGAATAAGGAATGACTGAATAACAAACAGTACTGAGCTAGTTTGCACCTCGATATTGGTGTCTGCGTGTGAGTACAAAATATTCAGGAAAGCAAAGCGCTTCTTCACACATGTAAGCAAATATTTCTCAACTCTTCATGAAAAGAATCGAAATGTCATCAATCCAAATAGCTGTTTGGATCTAACACATGTTTTTGTCAAATATTATAGTGGTAGGGAATCTGTTTCATCTATAAGAAGACAAGTTTGCTGTAACCAGTTTGTAATCTGTAATGCAAAGGCTGCCATATCACCAAAGGGAGTTTTGAGCAAAAGAGCTATTGGGCCAACCAATTAGAAGTATTATATTTGCTCTAAGTTTGGACAACCACTTGGAATGATTTCATTTGCTTCAAGTTTGGTCAACTCAAGTGCATTCTTTTTTTTTTTTTTTCTTCTCATTTTCCTTAAAACCTCTGTGCCACCTGAAAGGATCACATCTGGGAGGGTTGATGCTTTTTCTTTGCCTTTGCAATACCACACACACAAGATTTTTTAAGTCCCAAAGGCCTTTGACATTGCATTAGAATGGATCCGCCACCTCTAATATTCTGAGAAGGACTCCTCAAGAGAGGAGAAGCAGACAATCTGCCCCGGGGCTTCTCTGTTGTTATTTCATTTAGAGAGACAGGCAATACCACAGTATCTATGACAAGAGAGGAAAGGATTTCAAGTCCCCCCAGCTGTATCCTTAATTCAATACTATTTGTTAAGTTGGGTCACAACTGTCCATAAGACAGTGAGGTTTTTCATGGCTGCTGTGCTAGAGAAATCTCCTGCTTGCTTGTGGCATGCTTTGAGCAAATACTCCAAAATCAGTAAGCACATCAGTAATCATAGGCAGCAGACACTGTGCTACCTCATCCAGGAGCAAGCTGGTTTTTTATTGAAGATTATCCTGGTGTGTCAGGAAGCAAAATTCATGCTTATTTTTTTTCTAATTGCCTCAGCTTAGTTTCATAAGGGCACATGCAACACAAAGATATATGTGAAGAACATCACACAGTTCAGTAAGCCTTGCTTTGGGGAGGATGGACAAAAAAAAAGAGTGTGGTAGTCAGCACAGAATCCTTGTTTTACAGGCTTGGACTGACAGCTAGGGAAAACTGTGCAGATAACAAAGAATAAGGGTTGTTTCACTGACACGCTGTAGTAGACAACCTCTTCTCTACGAAGTAGACACTGATCAGTAATGGTTAAGAACAGGGAATCTCTGAGAAACCATGTCTAGTTCATTTACCATCTCAGTTTAGAAAATACTAGCACGTTTATTATGCAACATTGCTCAGTATAAATACTAAGCACTTCCAGAGTTACCATTCTCTTCCACAATAGGTGTCCAAACCCTTTACTAGTTGAGAAGTGGTATTATGGAGGCTCAGCCACCTGCCTCAGGCCTTGCCATGCAAGTGGTAGAACTAGAAATAAAAGTCATGTCAGCTATCCTAGATGATATGGAAGTTCCATCACCGTGGAGAACCTTACACAGGTGACACGACGCTAACAGGTAAGGGCAGAGAAATGCCATAACTTGTCCCACATCTCATAGCTGAGACTTACGTAATCCTTCCTGGTATTGCACTATCCACTAAACTGCTCTACCTCTGGACTTAGCCAAGGCTAATGAAATGGTGATGTTATCAGAAGGCAACTGAGAAGAAAAGTCTCACAGTGAAATACTGAAAATCACTATTTACATCAAAATAATGACACCTATTAAAGCACCACTCTCCAGCAAAGAGAACCTAAGCAATCACAATACAGAGATAACAATTTGCACAGAGAACTAACTGTACAGGAGATATAAGTATACTATTAAGAAAAATTGTTAACATAGTGTCAATTTAATCAACTATTTTTATTCCAGGACTAGAATGAACAGACACATACCATATTATAAGAAACTGTGAGCACAATCCCATTTCACTTAAATATGAAATCAATGGCATTACATTAGAAAAGAATCTCATTCTGGGACTTCCTTGAAACCAATCCCATGATTAAGATGACCAAAATTTCACTTAATATGGCCAGCTGACATTCCTGATGCATATCACACATTACCAATTATACCGCTACCTTATCCTTGCTCAGTGCTGCAATACTTCAAATGTCATTTCCTCCATTCAAGCGTCGATATTGATCTCTGTCTACATTAAGTATTTCCAGTTAAACAGTGTGAAAAATCCCACCTTTTCAGCTATGGTTTTAGTTAAACAACTCAGTCGAAAACTACAAGAATAAGTCTCAATCGATTTCCTCATTCCACATATGAGAATGATTGACAGCAATTTACTTCATTCAAACTGTGATCTCCCGTAGTTTTCCAACAAGATATAAATGGAAACAAATAATTTTGATCAATCTACAGCTTATACACACAATAAATAGCGTATTGCAATCAGCAAGCAAATCTGTAAGGGTACAGTTTATAGCAGCAGGTCATTTGCTTGTACTGCAATTCAGATTTCAGTTTTCTCATATCCACTTAGCAATTTTACCTGCTATGTTTCCCTGAACACCGTGGTGTTTCCTGTTGTTGTAGGCATTTTGGCCATGCAGAAGCACAGCGATGTTTCCGTCATTTAGGGTGCATGCAGAAGACCTTACCTTTCCTTATGCCAAAGAGAAAGCCATGGTTGTTTCCACTGCTTACAGATTATGACCTCTTTATGCAAACATCAGTGGGTCCTCTTTGATCACTGAGTGTGCCCTCCCACAGAATGTGTGATGCAGAATCTCACTTGGTTTCTAAGTCCCTGACTATGAGCCTAAACTACTCCTTTGCCACCCCTATGCCACTTTTCAACAGCGACGCTGTTGTTTGGTAT
The DNA here is from genome assembly GCA_025345505.1 of Todiramphus chloris collaris. Classification (NCBI taxonomy): domain Eukaryota; kingdom Metazoa; phylum Chordata; class Aves; order Coraciiformes; family Alcedinidae; genus Todiramphus; species Todiramphus chloris. The sequence goes on from JANVCC010000319.1 coordinate 3,609,203, forward strand.
CAGCGTATGAAAATAGGATTCCTCTTTGAAACTGTGCTTCCCTCACCTTCCATGGCTGTCTCTGTCTCCTCTAAAGAGAAAACAGACAGAAAAAGGTGATAAGCAGAAAAATAGGTCTACAGAAGGAAAAGAAGGTCAGAGAGAGAGAACTGTGAAATTACTGCTGGCCAACTCCTGCCATCCAGCTCCAAGTTAGGTTTGTCTACAAGATAAGGAAGCACAGTCTATTCCATCAGCCAAAACCACTGAATATAGGAGAGGTTGCATGCTGAAAGGGCTCCGTTGATGATTTCAAGACCAGGTACTCCCAGAAAAATCTGCAAGACGAGCAGGGGTTCAGCAGAGAAGACAAAATCTAAAAATTGTCTCGGGGCTGAGCTGAGGGGTTTCCAATTGCAACAGGCAATTAGTGGGTCAGGGGTTGAGGGACAGTCACCTACCCGCACAAGAGCCGGGAAACACCGTTCCTTGGTGCCTCACAAACACACTGGTGCTCACTGCTGCTGTCCTTCAGGAGATCAGGGTTCTACCCTGGCACAACATATGCTGATGCAGGCAAAAGATTAAGCCCGTAGGTCATCTATTTCTTAGTCCCCTTCGCTGTGCAGTTTGCATAAACCGCAGTTACTAGGACCTTGCGTATGTCTAGCGAGCACAGTAATAATTTACTTGCTCTTTGTTCCACTTTTCAAGGAGGGAGAATGAGGCCTAAAGGAAATCTGACCTTTTCTGCACCAATCTGCCACCATTAAACTTGACAACTTCGTACGTACAGCTGCAGTAGCATCACACTCTATGGACTGAGACAGATGCTGGATTTTTTTTTATGAGTACCTGTTACAGTAAAAGTGAAAACTCTTCAGAAACATAGAAGTTCTTTGAATTGCTACAGTATTTACAATGAAAAGTCACTATAAATATTTAACTGTCTTAAATAAAGATTAATTAGGAACTAGGCAGGAAGCTGCCTTTTCTTTTTAAGCAATGAATTTTTAATTGCAAAGTATGTTTTAGTAACAAATTGGTGCTTAACAGAGATATAAAAGAAGAAATCTGAAGGTCAGGGATAATGATCAGATACCTGAACGTGTCTGCAAATTGAGCACTGTACTATACCTCAGCAAATATTGCAAAAATTATTAAAATGTATTCATTTGAATAAATGCTAAGTTCTGTGAAAATTTTATTTGCATGAGTTCATACTCACATGCAAGACTATCCCTTGAAAGAATATAATTGCAAATACCTATTTCTAAAAATTGTTTTGTGGCTGACATGCCATTGATCAGGAAAGCAGGGAACAAACATAAAGATGCCACTTAGAAGAGATGAAAACATCTCATTTTAACTACACGGAAGAAGCCACAGCTACAGAGCTTGAACATAAGCAAAGCTTCAGTTCTCCATTAATCAGGTAATAAATCAGTAATCCAGTAACCAGGTCATAAATTACATTGAAGGTAGATGCATGTATGATGTCATCACCTATTTTAAGGTGTCCTCTACCTCTTTGAAGAGAAAGGTAATTATTCTCTGCTCTTTTAAGATAAACAGAAACCAGAAAGGCACCACAAGTTCAATTATTCTCAGCTACTCAGAGAACCTGGAAAAACTGGCCTTGGAATGCATGGGCAAAGAATACTTAGGTTTTGTTTTAGCGTAGTGCCTTGGTTTGTTTTGTTGACTCACTCTTCCCCTGTTGAGCTTATTTTATTTATTTGCTCTACTGCACACGTAGAGCTCTACACGTACGTTAGGATGTTGCTATGCATCCAGGTTCACAGTGCTCAGTTTTGCATATTGAATACTAAGCTGAAGAAGTAGCATTTTAAAGACACGATGCATCAGATGGAAGCTAATTCCTGCAATATTGCTTGCATGAAGGCAATTCTGAAGTGCAGTTTTATAATTGGATGAGCAGAACCGAAAGGAAAATCAAACTGCAAGCATCTTGACAGAACTGAAACCTAGCTCTTGATACAAAATCATGGATCAGGCTGAAGCCATGTAGTCTTGCTTCATGTAAGTCTGGCCTAGAATGAATAGAAATAGAATCTTCATATAGTCTTGCTTGTCCTTTGCACATTCAGAGCTAAGACTATAAGAATGATAGAAATAAAGGGCCAGAGAAAACATCATAGTTTCCCCCTGTTACTGTCTGGTGGGATGTTCAGCAGAAAGGAGGCTTCTTATTTTTTTCTCTATTGTTTGCATTTTCCAGATACAATCTTCCAGACATTATCTCAGGCGACCTGCAGCAGGAAATTGCTGTGATTCTGGGGCACTGACCTGCCCCACTCATCCACCCCTGCAATACTTTGTTTATAGTGGAACTTGGAGTGCTTTCCTCCTAGCCACTTGCCATCAAGCTGAAACAGAAGTGAACACAAGCAAAGCTGAGTGGTTTTGCTTTTGGCAGCTTTTCAGACTCTCACTTGAAATGGAATTGTTTTATTCTTTTGTCTTAGGAATGAAGTTCCTAACCAGAAACACAGCAACCACAGAGAGCATGTTTTCCTTCTCTGATATTAGCATAGCAGGCAGTTAAATACAGGAGATTTTGAACTGCATGGTCAAGACATACCTGAACACACTGGGTTACATCCTCAGTTGGCATAAACAACCTTAAGACCATTCATCTCAGAGCTACGCTGGCTGTCCCTTTGCCAGGGATGTAGCACAAAACCAAAAAATCTCTGGGCTGGGCTCCTGCCTTGCTCAGCTTTGGAGATTTGCATATTTTATATAAAACAAGTTGAGGAAACAACCATGAGGTGTTACTAGCATTTTAAAGGCTGTCCACTTAGAGAACCAGAGTAATTCAACTGATGTGTAGCCTAGGAGCTGCTCTGCCTTTCCACAGGGCAGCCTATGCACGCTGGCAGGTCAGTCTGAGGTACCCCCATCATCTCCCCAGCAGTACGTACACTGTGGATCAAAAGTTGCTTTCAGCCTCCCCAGTATTTACTGAGGCAGCTTTCTGAACACCAAGGGACACTCCCCCTCAAGGAAAGTATAAAACGTCAACATTCCTAAGCATTAAAGAGAACTATGGAGAAAAATAAGTATATTTTTTCAACAGTTTTTGAGCACTGATTTTCCTGGTAGGTATGCTGAGGTATAGCCCACATTCTCAAATGCTGCTTCAGCTGTAATGATCTTTCCTTTAAACCCTGTCAATCTAAAATGTTCATGTTCTGTGATAAGGACTATCTCTCACTGTCTAGAAATTTGCTTACATATAGTATAGGCCATAGTCTTGGCTGGACCAATGAGAAACAAATCCAAGTGAACTTGATGTAATCTGTAAGATGAGGCTCTATTTTACTGTAATAAATGTACTCCATTCTCTCCAATATATATTTTTTCTCTCATAACAAACACTTGAAGAAGCCATGATACCCTTTGCTTTCCTCAATATTTTGTAGGTATAAGGTTTGATAGAGATTACTTTTTAGGGATGCTTAATACAAAGATAAATTAATATTAATGCCACTGATCACTGGATGAAGAATATTTATTTATTATAGTAAGAGTTTAATCTGTTTAGTTTTGCTAGATTTACAAGTTCAAGAAAGAAAAATCAGAAATGCATCTATAGCAAGCTAGACTTGGAAATAAGCACCACTGATGGAAAATGAAACCACCATGCCTTTCAATTCTATTCGCAAAGGTTGTTTTGGTTGCCTAATATAGTAATTTGATACCAACATAACTCCATTTATTTCAAAAGAGCTATAAATGCTGGGCTTATGTCTCCACTGAGGAGTACATTTTCTACTGAGGATTCCCTGCTGAACCCCATAATTACACAGTGCCATACCAGTCTAGCTGAGTGCAGAATTGGGACCCAGAATATTCTGACCATCCTCCACTTGCATACACAACTCCTAGTCACTAACTGACATTTCCAAGGATTTCAACTAATGATCAAATCTGGCTAACAAATCAAAATACAGAGGTTCTTTTCACTTGCCATTTGCCTACAGCACAAATGAAACAAGCGTGTCCTTTATCATTGATCTTTTTCTATCGTTTCAGCAGTGCATGTGTTGAAGCACTGCTATAAACAGGGTGGGAATACTACTGCTGCGCATCAGGAGTAAAACAAGTAAGACAAGACAGTAAAAAAACCAATTCTGTCTTGCTGAAACAAGACCAAATCACAGCATGGAACTTTATTACAGAATCTGACAGCAAAGCACTAATTTGCTGGTTTGAATGATGCAGATTCAATCAATAAATCTCCAGCTATCAAAGTAAATCCTTCAGGAAGATAAACCAGACCAGAAAATTAGAATTCATGCTTTTTTTCCACAGAACATTGAAAGCATTATCTTTTCCTCTGCTGTACCTTGTTCCTAAGATATTGAGTCCATATCAAAACCATGCCTTATTTTCATCATATAAGCATATCAATGTTCTTGTGCTCCAAGACCACTTATCCACAATATTACATGATTATCGTTAATACAATAAAAGTAGTGTGGCTACAATTAGAGTATAATATGCAGTAAGGAAACTAATTAGAGCAGATAAATTCTGAAGCAGGTATTTGTGATATTAGTTCACATAAGTTTATCCACCTCTAAAGGATATTCTTAAGTCTACCCCAGTTCCTGGAGCATTAGGGCTATTTTATAACTGGGAACACTTCTGTAAAATTCTCACTCTGGTTACCATGTTTACTCATTTGAGACAAGATTAAAATTCAGGAGCACCAAGGCTTGCATCTGGATGACACTATTTGGTTCAAGCATTAAGAGAAGATGCCACTGCACCATTATATCTCCTGCTCTCCCCTTCTGCCCAGAGAAAGGGTAAGGGCTTGGGTGGAGGAGCAAGGGAGGGAATTACAGCCTCTGCAAAGGTGTATCAAGGGAGAATGGTTATGTCCTCACAGGACAGACTGAGGGGATGGATGCCACTAAGAGAAGGAATAGAATAATGAGTATAAACCAGAATTTGAAACACATCACTCTATCATGCCAGTGAGAAAAAAAGTACCCCTGCCACTACTAAGGACAGGTTCTGTCAGCTGCATATTGTGAAGCTCTTAATGTGCTCAGCACTTCCTGAACCACTGGCTGGGTTTGTTAATTTGCAAAGTACCACTGTTCAGACAGAAAGAAATGAGTCTATGTAACATCTGCAAAGTTAGAAATTATTAAGTACTAGGTATAAATTTAAAAAGAAACTTTTTTTATTATTATTTCAAATGGTATCACCTCAACCACAATGTACTAAATCTTAATTTGACAAAGAAAAATGTTTTAAAGACTTCACATCCTATTAGTCACAATGATATCTTAAAACAATTTCTTTGGAGAAGGAGCACCTGCATTCATCTAAAGCTTGAATGTAGAGGACAGTGAAGTGCTTCAAGCAATGGAAATCCTCTTATATACAGACCTGTTGAATATTCAGCCACACGTGCTTGTGCTTTCTCCAGCCCTCTGCTTTATACTTAAGACAAACTTCACACAAGCACTTGAAGTTACCCAATTATCCTTCTACAAATTCCTTCTTAAAATTATTTTCCATGATGCCTACAAATACAGAATAAAGGAGATGGAATGCACCACAAGAGGTCATTTATCCATCTTTCTAAGCTAGGATCAGATTATTTCTGAAGATCACTGTAGTTTCCACAGGTGTAACAATAAATATGCCTGGATTAAAGTGATCTATACCAGTGCTTCCAGAAAATTCCCTTCTCATCTTTTACATCTTTCCTATAAGGAAGGAGTCCAGGTTGTTGTCCTTTCCTACAGACCACTATGGAAATGAAGAACACCGTTTCCTTTCTGTACAGGTGAGGCCATTGTAATACCAGACCATTAGCAGTTCTGACCATTTATTTCACAGAGGTTTCACTCTTACCTTTTATCCCCCTTGACTGTTTCTTCATCTTTTACTTCACCAGTAAACACCTAATGATAGTGACCAACCTTCTGCTCTATGTCTACCTAAAATTCAGATTAGGATTTGTTTGGTAGCATCTTTACAGAAATTTATGGTAATAAAATGAAGGAAAACTTAAAAGATTGTAGTTGTTGTGAGAAAACTGCATTTCCACTAATTATTTCAGAGAATCATAAAGATAAAGGATGTGGGTTAAGCAATGATTCTCAGCCATCTTGGGTTTGCCAAGAATATTGTCAAACTAATCTATCTCCTACAACATAACAGGCTTTTCAGAAGAGAAGTGTTAGCTGCTTAGATTTTGACACTGTCTCGTGTATCACTCTTACAAGTAACGCGAGGAAAACCAGGTCTGAACAAAATGTTCATATGACATATCCAAACACGACTGAGTTTATCAGATTAGTTAATGAAGCACTATATTTACAGCAAAAACAAAGGATGGAATAAGCAGGGCTATCCAAGGGTCTTGCATCCACTATTTCACAAGTGATAGAGACGACGGAAGGCAAAGTGTGCTTGCCAAGTTTGCAGGTCGCAGCACACCACGATGGACTACAAGGATGTTGAAAAATAGGACAGCAACCAAAAAGAGTATCAATAAATTAGATGAGTGATTTGGAAACAAACAACCAAAAAGAACATTACTCGTTTTGGAAAAGAGCAAGTCGTATTATTCTTAGGCAGGGAAATTCAACCCCAGAAGTATGGCTTGGTGAGAGGTTTACGTATGAAAATCAAATTCGTTTCATACATATAAGTGGGGTGTAGGTGGGTATCAGGGCTGTGGCTTATGCGCACCAAGTGCACTTCACTCATTCCTTAGTGCAGGAACTCAGGCAGGCATCTGTAGAGATGATATAAAGGACTGGTTTGAGATCAGGGATCAACATGAAACTAGCTGATGTCCTGATCATTCATAGTCAAGTGTTCGATGCTACAGGAGCCTTCCTGGTGGGAAATCTGGACCATTCTGAAAACTACTCCCGCTTCCCAGGTCACACTGTATCTAGTCCAATTTGTACAGCTGGATGTTTTAACACCCTGGATGGTGGTTAATGTCTCGAAGATTGCTCTTGGTGGTTCCTGTTGCAGAATTTTGCACAGGTAAGACAGTTGTAAGTAATGAATACAAATTGTTACTGCAGAAACGGTCATGTAAGACAGTCTTTTATGTACAGTTATTTAAGAGATATTTTGTATGTAGTTGATATATCTATATATCTCTATATATAGCAATGTATTACACAAGTGCTGGGTGGTGACTCTGGACTATGGCCAGATGGATTATAAGAAGTGGGCAGGGCAGTGGTTCAAGGGCCTCACCCCATGCAGATGAAGATGCCACTGCAAGTGCCCTTGCAGTGAGAATCCTGTCACTACCAGGAAGAGCCCAAACATTCTGTTTGGGAGATTTGATCCCCTCTGTGTTTATTACCCTATGCCAAGATCCTCACGATTTTTATTTTATTTTATGTTATGTCATTTTATTTTATTTTTCCTTTATCAAACACTCTCTCTTGTTTATGCACCAGAAGGATGGAAAACGAGTGTCTGTAAAATGGCACTATGGAAAAAGGATTTAAGAATCACAGACAATCACTGTATGAGTTTCACTCCAATGAGAGACTTGTCTTGGTGACTTCTTTTGCTCCTTTTCATGTCTATGACTAACATAATGTAGCAAGTGAAGGAAAAAACTATGTTTATTTTATACAATTAGTCCCGAAGTGTCTGAAGTGGATAAATACAGAATGGTGGAGAAGTCTTAGAAATGTCACTAAATAACCTAAAACAAACATGTGCTTCTTGATCTTTTGAGTACCTTTACCCTCACAACCAATGAAAATCTCTGTTCAGTTTTATCCCAAATGAACTCCATGATACGAGAAATGAAATAAGGAGTTAAAACAGATGTTGCTATGTTACTAGGAGATCCTAGACAACCATTAAGTTCTCCGTGACTGAAATATGCTGTTATAGGAGCTTTAATACCTCAAAACATCATCTAAGTAAACAGGCATTTTTACTCCTAGGCACATTAGCAGATGAATAACCCAGCTCATAAATGCATAATGAATGAATAACTTGTTTCAGTCCCTGGAGATAACACACAGACTAGATACAATCATTTTCTACTTAAGAAGTGCCTGCTTCAAGGACAAGCCTATGAATTTCCTGTGGTCTGAATCAGTGCCATCAAGATGTGCTTACCTTTGCTTGGGTCCATTTGCAGCAGGAAACCCCCTTTTGTTTAAACTGATTGAGCTGCCAAGTATCATGCCTCTCACAGAACTGTCAGATGCTTGGCAGCAACGATGGTGACCCCTGCAGCCTGACTACTCAGAGAGAGCTGTAAGAAATATCTTACAGAACGGCCCCAAGTCTGACAGGAGGAACCTGTCTTTAGCTCATCCCTATGCTCACCTGCCAACAAGGGGGAACACTGCACCAGAAAAGAAACGTGGGCCAAAGCTGACTCCCTTGGCTCCTTTCCCAAAGGGAACAGGGGCAGAAGAAAAAAAGCTGCTGTGGGGAGAGTAATTTGTCAGCAGAGAAGATGACAGACAAGTGCATTGTTCATGATTCCCAGGAAGGCTATAGCAAAAGAGAAGGTGAAATCATACCTTTAAACATACCCTTTCATCAAGTCAGCCTGCTTAGCACAGTGGTTGCTGTCATTAATGAAGACAGAGGAACACAAGCCTTGGCATGAGACAGCCCATGAAGGTGAAGGTCCAGAGAAGGTCTGTGAAGTATATGCTGATGCCTGTGGAGCCATAGACTTTCTGCTTTTTATGCTTGAGGAAGCCTATGGCCCTGAAAGCACTGGCTGCACAGCCTGAGTCGTAGAAACCATCTCACAGCACTGTGAGTTCTCTCCCCTTGAAAACCAGCCCCTCTTGAGCTCTTCTTTACCCATCAGTTTACCCTAAGAAGATTCAGCACCATCTCTGGCAACATATTCCCTTCCACCTGCACCACGTATTTCATTATGTCCAGTATCTTCCTCCTTCCTCCAGAGTCATGTGAAGCCATGTGAGCACTATTTAAATCCCTTCTCAGAGATAAGCATCAGCCTTTCCCACACTGTTTGGAGGAATATAGCAAGCAGCTTACCCTTTTAAACACAAATTCAGTGACTGAATTCTTATTGAATAATTATCACCAAAAGATATAGGTGACTTGAAGAAAGCTATGTGAGAAAAATTAAGTGAATTTTGTGAGATTCCAAGAATTTTGAGTGGCTTCGTACTCATTTGCTCTTAAGAAGTGACTTTCATTAGCAAGTACACGTACAAGCCCTCACTCACTAAAAAAAAATAATAAAAAAAAAATCCCTGAAGAGTGATAAATAAATTATGTATTAAGATTTAACATGTATAACTGTTGGGCTTTGGGAAAAATCACAATATTCAATGAACAATAACTACATCTTCAGCAATTGTTATCACAAATTCATTAGTTCTGATATAACTTCAGAAGCATTTTAGTAACAGCCAGTCTTATTTATGACTTAAAACACTTCTGCTGATGAGAAACATTACGCCTAAGATAGCACAGCATAAAATAGCACCTATCAGCTGCTGCGTTATCTGTGGCAGTGTCCACCCACCGTAGTGAGGAAAATTACAGCTGAACGGCGGAGAGGAGGAAGATGCTGTGTGTGGGTACTGACACACATCCCGATGGAGCCAGAGGACTAACAGCTCTGATGGCATGTGAGAGACTGAACGTTCAGGAGAGATCGTGGTGGGGAGGAAACGTTGTTTGCTTGATTTTCCTGGGTTTTGTGAGTTCGGTGTTTTACTTCCTGATCTTTGTGTATTCTTCTCGAAGTCAAAGAAATCAGATTTCTGAATGCAGGGTTTTCCAGAAAAAAAAAAAAAAAGTGCCTTGCTGTCCATTCGCTCACTGACCTCTGTCACTCACTATTCCTCTTTTTTCAGAGCTCGGCATCGACATCAGACTCTAATTCAGCACAGCCATATTCCTATCAATCAATCTTTTCTCCTTAGGAGAAAAACACATTTCTCTAGTATAACTGCTACCTACGTTGGTTCTTCTTATTACAGGCGGATGACAAAACACAGCAGCTGAGGCTGTGTGGTGTAATCTGGCTGACCTACATTTCACTGAGTATCAACCTCTACAGGCTTTAAATGCATTGTTCCCTACTTTCAACTAATTTCAGCATTCAAAATAATTTTTCCAGACGTGTCCCCACAGATGAGGAAGATTTTATTTAACAGCCTCTGCAGTCAGAGAGAGCTGTGGCTTTACTGTGTTTATTTACAGTACATTATACGTTCGAGTCAAAAGTCACCTAGCAACTGCAACACTTCCCCCTTTTTTACTCTTTCACTTAATCCTAAAAACACCAATGTACACATGCAATTTGCTTCCTGTGAGTAGATTCTATAGAAGGGGATGCAGTTACTCATATTTGGTATTTTACAGGCCTGAGGGAATTAAATGGATCAACTGGAATAGAAATACATTATTTCAGATATGATATATTCCAAAAAAAATATTATTGTACCGTATCTGAATTGCTGACGTGCGTTCAAAAATATCCAGTGAAATCTCTTCCAGAATGAAATTCTGCTCCGCCTTACATTACAGTATTTTAAGCACAAAAAAAATTATTATTATACAACAGTTACTTTGTTTATAGGATGGAGAAATAAATACATATGTACAAGATAACACAGGTAATAGCTACAACCTATTCAACTAGATTCTTCTTAATACAATTATTTTTAATAAGAACATGCTAGAAAGGTTGCAACGGTGTACTAGCTACTATTGATCTACCTTTAAAATATCTTGCTGTTAAAATATTATTAAAACATCTCAGTCTTCTACTAAAAGGGTAGTCCAGATGGAGAGAGACAAAGCCACTTTGGAGACTGGGCTTTTTTCTTCATATGGTGCTGATATTAAAAGAATTCTGAGAAACAGAGAATTTTAGACATTTCCAGTATGTTTACCAATTTACAAGGGCACTGGAAAACATGGAAACAGCAGTGACAGAGAGTACATGCCTTGGCTGCAAACCAAGACAAAGCTGGCTGATCTGATTTGAAGTGTAAGAGGTTTGATCACGTCTTGTCCGCACGATTACAGAGTGGGCTGCAACGAAGGCGCTCTCCCGGCACCGCGGTTGCGTTGGGTGCATGCCCTGGGTTACCAGTTGGCAGTGCAAACACACAGCTGAGACTGGTGCTCACCATCCTCTTGTCAGGCAGAACTGCGTTTTAATTTGCTCATGGCCACTGTACCTGTTAAAACTTAGAGAAACAAAGGCCACTAGCATATACCTCTTGCAGTCTTCTGTAGTTATTCTCATCTCTTTGTAACTCAGTTACTGTTCTCTGCTGCTATTAATTTTTTTAAAGTTAGTAAACCTTTCTAGTTTTTTAAAACTGATTTTTTTCTTGAACTCCTTTATAGCACACATTGCCCTTCCTTCTTCCGTACGCAAGTAATAATTATGCAGCTTTACCATAATCTTAATTAAAAATTAGAAAACTCAAATCATACTACACAGTGATGATACCTTTATTTTAACCTATATCTGCTCTTATTTTCACTGGCAACATTACTACCATTGTGAAGAGATGCAGTTTTGTATCTGAAGCATCTTGGTCTGGAAAACAGTTATGGCTATCCCTGGTAATAAATTAAAAATCTTCTCAGAAGTACTTATTATTTCTCAGACTCTGAGTGCTCAAAACATTATTTCAGAGCTGCTTCTGCGGCATGTATCAAGATGAGAAAGAAGAAAATCAGAAGATACCACTACTACCGTGCCAATTACATTTGCCACACAAGCCTGCAAAGTGCATTCCCTGGAGAGCCAGAATTACACGCTAAAAATCACTCCAAAGGGATCACCTATCACTTCAAACAAATAGGTGCTGAGAACTCATTTTATCAGCATTAACTGATCAGAGCAAAAGACTGTTGGTTAAAATCATCCTTCTGGTTATAACTCCATACACGAATGTTATTCAGACAGGCTGTCATTAGCCCATAAACTCACACGCCAAGAGAAAAAGCTCACAGTCCTGGTTCGACTGTGTTTACATTGACTGCTCGTCACCATTCCAAATATTAATTAAATAAATTTAATAAAAATAAATATTAAATATAAATAAAATTAAATATCCCTGGCATCGCCAAAGGAGCCGGTCTCATTTTTTTTAATTCTGTTCAGTAATTTTACTTTTCAGCTCAGTTCTTCTAATTAACTGCACTTTCTGAAGTTAGCAGCCTGTTTTAGTTTCCAGTTCTTAAAGACACTCAGGAAAAAAGGTGATACTCTCTGAAGCAAGCGAAACAAAATTTGAACTATTTTGGCAATCTATCAGAGCTCTGATCGTGCCCCACGTTGGGCGCCAATGAATCTGTCACGGTTTAGGGTCAGGGCAGCCCCTTAGACCTATAACAGATGCTCTCTGTTAACCCCCCTCCCTCCCCAAAGGGGAAGGGAAAGGGAATAAGGGAGAGAGACTCAGCCATTGGAAAAGGAAACTAGAACAGCTTGAATGAAAAGGAAATTAATAATTATAAAAATGGAATATATACAAATCTATACAAACCCAGTATGGAACCCACCCCCTGATGGCAATTCCATCCCCGTCCCCACTGATGCTGTGGAGGCACCGGGGCAGTCCCAGCCTGGGCCCCGCAGCAGCCGGGAGCTGTGTTCAGGAGCTGGATTCTGGTACCGGGGTCAGGAACACACAGCCCGGGATCGAAGGCAGAAGGGACAGAGGCCTCCTTGGGTGCTCCAAGGGAGGAACTGAAAGAGGACCCGAGCCAAGCCAAGCAAAGCTGGCCAAGCAGTCCAAGAGGGGAGAAGAGCCCAGAGATCCCTGGGATCCCTCAGCTCTAAGCCGAATGTGCCGTATCTGGGCTGGGATCCCTCGTGGGTCAGTTTGGGGTCCCCTGTCCTGTCCCCTCCTCCCTGCAGGTGCCCCTTTCCCTTTCTCCCCCCCAATGTGGTGCACAGACCCAGCAGTGCCTTGGTCTGCACCCCAGCCCTTGGCAGTGACTCTAAACATGAGGTGTTATCACTGCTAGAAGCAGACACTGTGAAAAGAGGCTGCTAACTTCAGAAAGTGCAGTTAATTAGAAGAACTGAGCTGAAAAGTAAAATTACTGAACAGAATTAGTCCCGTTTTCACTCAAACTAGGACATTCTCTCATTTTGAATACCCATAATTTAACTTCCAGAATATTTTTATTAATGAAAACCTCACACCCACGTGACATCTGAAAATGAACGGCCTACAAGATGACTTTTTGTAGGTACTGCCAGCCCGAGGCCCCCCGTGCTGCTCTTACATCCTTGCTCTACATGAGCTAAACTCCACTATTCATCAAGCCTTGTTTTTCACCCTGCCTTTGACAAGCCGAATGGCAATATTCATTCGGTCTGCCCTAGCATCACAGTCTGATTTGTAGCCTAACTGCTCAGCTGTCAGCTTCACTGCAAGTCGTGTTTTATTTTAATAAAACTGTAGGAGTGAGACAACTTCTTTCCACAAGCGCAGCGACGGCCTGGAGCTTGTCTAACTGAAGCCATTAAGGCTTTATTACTAACTGATCTGCAAGATCTATTTAAATATGAACTGTTAGTGATCTGACACAATGCTGAGAATAATTTTAATTGACTTCTGTTATTCTTTCTCTTTTGGGGTCAGAAGCACTGAGTGGTGTTAATGCTTTGCTATTAGAAGGGGCCCTCTACCCATTACTGACTGCAGACTAGGGTACCAACCTGCTGTACCAACACTCAGGACTTCAAACCCAACCTGTTGAGGACACTTTTCACAAAAAACCAAAACGTTCTGAAGCATTTGATTCAAACAGGGGAATTATAATGAGGAGCAGGAAGTTGGGCATGGTTAACACACGGCCTCATCTCACAACTGGCATGCAAATCCTGGATGATTTAAAATAGCTTGCACATCCTCAAAAAAATCTAGGCCATCTTAGAACCATGCTAAGCTCACATTAGGCTACCCAATTCCACTTCTCAAATGTAAAACACAAGTTCCTGGGTTAAAATAAAGATCAGGCCCACTCAAACTGGAGGAATGCAGAATCATTGCAATATTTAATTCACACAGTAAAATAAATACAACTAAATACGAGACAACTGAAATTAGATTCCCAGGTCAGTGACGTTACTGGTTCTGACAAGGTGAATTTATCCAAGGTCTTACAAACAGGATGTCCAATTTACCTCAGAACATGCTTGTATTTTTCTGTTCCATCTTCTCAGTCTGATGACATTTCACAGACTGCCGCACCATTAGCAAACAGGATGCTACTTTTAAAAACTGGCTTTGTAAGCTCAGAATTTGAGAGAGAAATATAGTTCAGATTCTGTGACATCTCTGTTTCAAAATTCACTATCAATCATCAGGTTAATTCAAAAAAATCTGGAGCTAGATGTAAGCCAAGGTGCCAAACACCCTGGAACAACTTCTGTGCTCTTTCGTGCCCTGTTTTCCCCCACTGGCATAATCAGGTTGCAAGGAGTAAGAAGAAGGTTGAAAATCTTCCCATGATGGAAAATAGCTTTGTACAATGAAAATTTCTTTGTGGGTCTTGTTTAGTGCCATGAATGTTTCTGAATGAAATTTTGGTCTGATTGACATCTTCTATTGACTTGCATAAAGCTGCAAATCATTGCCTGTCTTCCTGTAGCAGGATATATATACAGAATGTGATGTTATTTTCATCTCTCTGCGAGAATATTAAAAATTTTTCATGTAGTCATTCTTTAAAAGGTAAAAAGTAAACTACAGGTCTGATTCTGCATCCCTGATCTTGTGTTCTGTTGTCACAGACATGCTTAATGTTTATTACAAATGCTAAAAAATGATATATAATTTTTAATAGCCTTTAAGAAAGGTTTTTGCCCTTTCAACACCACATCAGAAACTGCATATGGACCAGTAACAAAAAGAGTGTTTCCTCAAATTAAAGTTCATTTCATTTGCTCGAACTTCGATGAATCCCGAAGAATAACTGCAATAAACATGATTCAAACCTCTCTGGGGAGGAGCTGATTTACTGTGAAGACTGCTTTTTATGTCCTGCACTGCCCCTTGCTGGAGTGTCTTACAAATGTGACAGCGTAAATTCCGATAGCAGCACTAATTAAAATGTGTATCAGTTTCTGAACACAAATTAATCTGAAAATATAAGGACTGCAAAATTTTATAATCAGTCACTTAATCAACAGTTCATTATCACATACGTGGACTTCTTTTCTGCAAAATTACTGACCATTCCCATTTGCAAAGACTGATTTTAAACCATACAGAGTTGATGAACACTCTTAGCTTTTTCCCTGATTGCTTCCTCATAAGAAGTTACTATCGAAAGAAGAAAACCATAACATGAAAAACCCAGAAATATTGCTACTTTACTGCTAATGAAAAGTGGCAAGGAAACAAGCCAAGCTTTCCTAAAAAACCCTAAAATTTCTAAGATATGCAGTAAATGTGACCATCATCCATATACAGAAATAAGGATATGAAAAAAATAGCACACTTAGCAATATCTCTTCTCTCTGAACCTCCCACAGCATTTCCCGTTACCTTTCAAAAATGCATCTGAAAAACTGATGTCTGTCCCCTTTGTGTCTGTTATTGGTCACAGATTCATTCATTCATTCTCAGAGTCACTGCAAGCTTGACAAGATGAATACGCTTGAGTAGCTGTGTCTGCAACTCTGTGTTTTCAACTTTCTGGATCTGATTATTGTTTGATTTCTTTTAAGTTTTCCATCATGGACACTATTCAACCTTAAAACAAGAAACATGTTTTCACAAATCTCTGAAAGGTCGTTTGCACAATTGTGTATGTAGAAAACCTGAATTGGTTTTAATTGTTTTCTTTTATAAGGCCAATGAACACTTTCCTGCATTAAAGTGAATCCTATGGCAACACACCTTCTAGACAAACTATTTGTAATACCCCTTGGCTTGTCACAGCTTATTCAATTTGTTCTGGTATTTTTACTTGCACCCTACGTGCACACACTAGCTTAGGAGAAGTTATTCTGTGCATCGTATCTACGTAAGCCCAATGCAAGTTCCCCTCTCCTTCCCTTCCACTGGAGACAATTGTTGGTGGATTAAGCCAATGACTGACTTTCCTTGAGTTGTCTCCATGAAACCACACACTTGTCAACAAACAGTAAAGCACTCTATGGTACACTTGGTCTTTGCACCGAACTGAGTGCCATCACTCCCCTGAAAGCTAGAGGCAGTGTACAAGACAAAACAACTTGTCTACACTTGAAATGTTACCTTCAATTTAAAAGTGCAGAGGAGAAGAAAAAAGAAAAAAGCCATCAGCAGCTAGTTAAACACGTTTCTTGTAGGAGTTTTCAGGAAAAACCTGAGGCAAGAGCCCAGCCCTGGCCATACTGACAGCAGGGCACCTTTTGACTTCATCAAAGCTTTGATTTCACCCTCAGACTTTTAAAATGACCTGGGAATTTGGCCCGAAATATGATGGGTTTAAGTGGCAATAACAAGAATTGAACTGTAACTCCTCCTCACTAACAGATCTGTGGGTGTTAAGAACACTATGGGAACAAAGAAGACCAAAAAATGAGAGGTGATATTGGAAAGGAGCACCATGAAGCACCTGCAGCTCTTTAAGAACTGAGAAACAAAATCAGGACTAAAATACTAACTCTGGTCTTCTTCTGTGTGTCGTCATAGAATTGTAAAGTTGTTTAGGTTGGAAAAGGCCTTTAAGATCATTGAGTCCAACCATTAACCTAGCACTGCCAAGTCCACCACTAAACCATGCCACTAAGCACCACAGCCCAGGTGTTGATTCAGCCACTCCCCCATCTTGGATATGGCCCTGACAGAGCTCTAACACACAGTGGTTGTGTCTTCCTACTGTCCTGGTCGAGGAATGCATTGGGATCCATGAACAAAGCTACAAACACCTTAGGGTGCTGCCTTTTCCTAGCTCACATACATCCTGCTACTAGAAGGAAGCTCAATGTGGTTATTTAAAATGTCAACCCACTGCCACAGCTGCTTACACATCTGCTCTGGAATGGAGCATCGTCAAAGAAAAAAAAAAATCTATCTTACAAGTCGTACTGAGTGAAGAACTCTATGTGAAAGCTAAATTGAAGCCTGCCAAACCCACCGTGCCCCCTTCCAGCAAGGCTGCAGACAAGCAGCACTGTGAGTAACAAATCAAGATGCTACCACAGATGTAGCATGGAAAAAAGGATGATAATAAATCTCAAGGGTAAGATGGTGTCTCTGTGTTTCACCTGTATAAACTGAGGCAGGCCAACTCCCAGTTTACTCATAAGACTTGTTTGAGGGGGACAGAAGTACAATGAATTACTTCTATGTTTGGCACTGTTGTAGCTTTGGCTGGAACAGTGTGCATGTTTCAAGCATCCAAATTTCAAGAAGGATTCTGAGAAACTGGACAAGATTCATAACAGAGCCTAGGGAATGATTAAAGGATTAGAAGACATGCCTTCTAGTGAAAGACTCCAGAAGGTTAATCTACTTAGCTCATCAAAGAGAAGGTTAAGGGGTTGGGACTTAATCATAGTCTCGCATCTAATACAAGAAGCGGAAGTTTGACAGTAAAAGAGTTTATCTCCTGCCTAATTATCGAAGGTCCAGCGGTTGAAAGCTGAATATAAATAAATTCAGAAAGGGCAGAAGGCAGGTTTGTTTACTAATGTATTTCATTTTAACCAAGGAAGGTAATTAACTAGTGCAAAAAAAAAAAAAAAAAAAAGTGCTACATTTTGCCAACGAAGTCATGTTATTCTAAAGCATCAGTGATGCTTTTCTATGCTGCAGTTCAAGCACAGCTATTGAATATAGGCTGTACTCTTTAGCAGAAGATATAAATAACACGGAATGAACTTACAGAAACAAAGTCATCAACATATTGTACTGAGAAGAAGTGCCATACTTTCTAAATATAGCAAATCCTCTAGTTCAAAACTAATTCTGCCTAAACTCGAATTTAAATAGATACCCACAGAAATCTGAATAACTAAAAAGACATTTTTTTTGCAAAATGTAGCTAGAATTAAACATACGAATTCAGCCAGCATCAAAAAACATACACAATATGCACTTCATTACGGGCTATGTTCTGAGGCACTGTATTGCCACAAGGTTCCCCAAATCATTCCCAGTTATTGATTTGCAATGTCCAAGCAGATGAATGTGACTCTGATAAGGATGAGAGCTTCAAAGTTAAACGATTCTCCATGGCTGCCTGACAGACAAGCTTCTGAACATGGCTGGCATTACTGGGAAAATACAATATAAAAATGGAACAGGGATTGCTTCCTCCCCCCGCCACGCTTTTGGTAGTGGTAGAAGGTAGTTGCAATCTTAATGATTTTTCTTCTAGGTACAAATGAATCAGCTGTATCAGGTATCACTTTTGCCGTAACATAAATTAATCCTACACTTTCTGTTTGTTCTGCTAAGGCAGGCCTATTTGCAAACACCCTCCTCTATTTCTTCATACAAGCAGTCTACAGCAGGAGCATGAATTCTGAAAGAATATTAAAGTACAGAAGATTTAGCTCTGAGTGATTTTCATTAAAAAAATGAAACATAGAATAATTACGTTGGTAAGTGTCTCAATCCTTAAACTAAAACTTCTTTGCTTATACCTTCACCATAGCCCACGACCCTAAATTTGACAAAGAAAAAAAGTGTATTCTTAAAATCATACCAGCTAGCACGAGGGTAGCCTATTTTTTGGCAGACCAAAGAAAACATTACAGGAACCTAAACAGTCTTCACAGTAAGCTAGATGTATGCCAAAATCTGCCCAGTTCTTATTCAGATTAATTTTTACTACCTGCTTATCAGTTCCTGAAAGTATTGACGTTCAGATGGCAGAAATGTCCATTCCTTTTGTGAGTCAAGCTTGGAAAAATAATTGTCAGCCAGGAGTCAAGACTGATACTGTTACCTTAACACACAAAAAGTGGATTTTATGAGAGATAGCCGAGCACTTTCATCACTCAGTTTTAGATTAATTTCCACAATTTGTTGCCCTGGGAAAAGAATCTAGAAGTATCTTAGAAATAGATAATTTCTTTCTTAGGTGTGCCTATGTTCTTGAGTGCTTAGACTATGTTTCAATATCCCCCTCAAGTTAACAGTGGGAGCAAGATTCTTTTCTCCTGTTTGCTAGGATGACCAGACTAACAAGCAGAAAGGTGCCACGAGCCCTGCCTAAGGGCACCCAGCCCTGCCTAAGGCTGATGCCCCATTTAATTCACTGGAACCCATCCAAAAGGAAAGGGAGCTGCACGTTGCTATAGAGCTCAGAAGAGGTTGATGGTTCAGGTCTACACCCCAGAGATGGAGTAAACTCACAGAGATGGGTAGAACTACATGCAGTGTAAACAAGCACAGCACTAACCCATGAGATACATGCTGTCTACAGCATTTAGACAGATGTAAACTTAAAATATGTACATGTTCTGAAGGACAATCCTTTTATTTTTCAGCATACTGTGCTTCTTTTCTCGCTATTGCTGTTTATTAATGTCACCTTTTTTTTTTTTTAAAGTTTACTACTAAATCTCTATGTTTTCCCACATACTAATAGGATAGACTTATCAAGAGAGACATTAAAGCAGCTGGTACTTTATGAGCAATCTGCATCACTCCAGGTTAGCCAAAAAAATACACCGCTTACTAGAAAGCTTAGGAAATGAAACATTGATTCCAGGCAGTAGCACTAAAAGCTTTAGAGGTTTAATGTTTTAGAGCTGTGGAGGTGTAGGTTTGTATATTTCTAAACTGCTTAAATCAGTGGGATGAAATATTCTAAGCCTTGAGGATCAAGCTTATTTTTAAAAGTTCAGGGGACAATAACAAATGCTGAGACAGGTTCTCTGTATTATTATGAGCTACATCTGTGAAAGTGCAAGGTGAATTCAGAATAATATTAGATGGTTGGACTGACATAATTTTCTTTTTTTTTTTCTTTCAGATGGGCTCAGGACAGATTCTTATATCTTCCTAGTTTGCCATATTTTGCTGTTTTTTTCAGCAAGTCGTGTGCATGGCATCACTTCACAGCATCACGTCAGGGGCAACTCACCAAAAGTCAGAAGCCCTTTTCTGATGTGTTATTCACAGAGGGATACATGCAGGGAACTGTGCAAAAGGTGCTTGCAAGGTCTCTCTAAACAGATTTTACCAAGTTTCATGCCATTTCAGTGAACTAAACTGTGGATGGCACTCAAGTGGCACAAGGGGGATGGTGTGAGCAAAGCACTAGGACATAGGCTTTTGGGGATGGGAGTTGAAGCTCTGCATCTGAGCAGTAATAAGTTTGGATCAAACCACACCTTGAAACTATGTCCAGAAGAGGGTTTGGTTTGTTTTTTTTTTGTTGTTTCAGTGAACTGAGTCATGAAGGAGTCATCCTGGAAGAGTCCAAGGAATACCAGGGCCGAAACAAGGGAATACACTTAGCTGGAGACACTATGTGTCAGAGCCATAACGTAAGATTATAGATGGATAGACAGGTTAAAGAGAAATAGACATTTCATTAAGAGTTTTTTTTATTAGAGGTTTCTGGTCAGCCCTACCCAGGAATACAAGCCATAAAAATCTGTTAAGGAACAGTACCATTAATGTACGCAGAGGCTAGACATCCTTCTGTACAAGGAAAAATGTGAGTTAAAGTATGAATTTGGGCACAGGGATGAAAATGTGTGATTGGATGACATCGTGTACACTGGTTAAGCTGTGCAGAAAATAGACATATACATCCTAGTTGTTTAAGAAACAGCATGAACATGTGTCTTAAATTCTTTCCCCACTCAATTACACAAATATGCAAATTTAACAAGTCATTGATTTTTAATTATTTGTAATGGAGATATTACAACTGGTGTGATCAAACTAGTGCTTTATAAACTACAATTACTAGATGATAGTCAATTAAAAGCCCACATGCAAATTCTTGTGCCAAGAAGGGCAAGTTCCATGTGTGTATACAAGCATGCCACACAACAAACTTTTAAAAGCAAGGTCTCATGAATAGTATGTTAACAGGAAGCCTCATTATAGAGAGTAACCCAGCTACTACCTAGCAAAAAAATGTATCTGGCAATACCCTGTGAAGAAGCCTGAATATTGGTACGCTCTGTGTAAATCTAATAATGGGGGAGGCTATCAAAAGGCTCCAAATTTCATGCTAGCCAAGTTAATTGGAAGTCTTACCTATAACCTTTTCTGAATATTTCCTCTTCTTGCAATGGTCTGTTATTTTCTTGCTTGTTAATGGAACAATAGGTAGAAATTTCCCAAGTGACAGCCTGGCTTGTAAACACAGAAGAGTACATTACAGCCATCCTCCATTAAAGCTATTTGTTCTGTGAATACAATATGCAATCTTCCTGACCAACCTGAAATAACCTCAAATACATTTACTTTTATTTTGCTATTAGAAAAAAAAGAGCATCAATTTTTCTTATTTTCTTTAAAGGAATTCTTGGATTCTACAAGGACCTGTTTCGGTTTTTCTAGAACTTTAATAATCTGAAAAACAAACACTTGGAGAAATTACATTGTAGTGCTATAATGTAAGGGAATAGAAGGATAGACTGGTAGAAACAAACATCTCATTAGGAGATTTCCACTCAGCCCTAGACAGGAATACAAAGCAGAAAAGACTATAAAGGGAGAGCATACAGTAACGCGTGCAAAGGCTAGATGTCTACAGTCTAACATATATTCAGGTCAGCAACTTAATTCCTCATGTGATCTTTCAAGGTAAGAATTCTTATAGTTTCAGTGTAACACTAATGTTTATCCTGGATCCCTACAATTTAATTACAGCTTGCAATTTTAGTTTTGTGTGACTGTTTTACATTGGAGATGGACTTAGTTCTGTATTTTAAGCTTATAAAGAGAAAAGTTTATCTAGCTTTTAGTCAGAAAGCAACTTCTAATGAACAAGTTGTAAATCAACAATAACAAAAAAATGCGAAAATAAAATAAAAAAATAAAAAATAAAAAAAAAAAGAAAAAAGAAAAAAGAAAATGAACACTCCATTTTCAGTCCACTGCAGTGGTGGGACTGGGTACATCTGCTGAACTGGGTGGTGCACAGAGTCTGCCCAAACGTGGGTACAAGTGGGAGAAGAGCATGCTAGGTACTGTTCTGGAGGGAGGGACCAGATGGAAAGGTTGTCTCCAACAGAGCTGGAGACTTTCCTATGTTCTGCACTTGCTCCATGTGTGTATGCAAGCATACCCACGAAACAAACCTGCTAAAGATCTAGGACCTCGACATGGATCACCACTACTGTCTTACTGTGCATGGCAAGTTAGCACCTGCAATGGTATAGTCTAAGTGTAAAAAGTCCCATGATACACTGTACAACAGTGTAAAACAGGGTAAAAAAACCCCTCTGCCTTGTAAAGGCCATGCAAATATTCCTTCAGAAAATGTCGTTTCTCTTCTTGGTGACAATCTTTTGTTGGTTTTGGGGCTTTGCTTTTATGGGTTTACATATTTCTAATTAAAGTGAGTACAGTAGGTATATGCACATGTATTAGCTTTCAATATATTAATGTTTGTTTGCCCTACTTTTTGGCATAAAAATGAGTTCGTTTTAAAAATAAGAAATGTCAGGATGTTTTCCTTTAATTCAGAAGGAGATCTTTTGTCATTCTCAGAAATCCCACTGTACTTGAGATTTTAATTGACAGTAGAAGCCGCTTCAGTTCCTCGTGACATGATTCAACAGAGGTATAATGGGATCTTTGCTTCACATTAGGAGAGAGAACATGACACAGGAGCATTCTGCAAACTCGAGGCAATGTTACGGTGCTGGTGAAGCAGGCTGACTGAGTTTCTTTGTTGGAAGTCAGTTTTGGTTCCAATCGTCTTATGTTTAAGGTGGAACTTGTAAAACAAATTAAAACTGAAGCATTCCCATACAAACTCTAAATCTTATGATTTACCATGAAGCCTAAAACTATTAATGGATAAATCTCCAATGGCCAGGAAAACCTGCTTAGCATTACCTGTTGTGCATACTCCTTTGGTATTTAATCCTTTCTTATGTTTCCCTGCTTTCACTGCCTTAGGTTAAAAATATTAACATTCTTTTAATGAAGCCTGTCTATGTGAATAAAATTATATTTGAGTTCTGAAGGATTCAGATGCTGCATTATTTTTTTGTGCTTTTTCATCCAGATTACTTTTTTTTCCTAAAAAAATGCTTCAGCAAGAAAGTGTTGCCACTAGCTCTCAGCTGCATGAAGAAAAGCTTTCAGAGCAGATCTTGGAGCTTAGATAAGGATATATTTTATTTGGAAAATTTTGGAGAATGTTAGTATAAGCAGGTTATCTGCTGACCAGCTGAATGGCAGTCAAGAAAATGTAAGCATCCTCCACAAAGGATGGTTGTATCGGAGAGAGTGCATTAACAAAACGAACACGAGTCTCCTATTCTGAATCATTTACAAAGTTATTGTATGAGATAAGAGAGAGTTGGAGTTCAGGAGTACATCTCTTATAAAACATGATTAGATTCCTTAATCTTAGGAGTGATGAATATTTACTCTTGGGTTTTTAAATATATCTGAAGATTTACATACATTTATCTGAATAATTCAATATTTGACAAAATACTGATACAGCTTGCAAGCCCTGCCTCGTGGAGGTACAGCTGAGCTGGTGAAGCAGCCTTCTGCCAATACCAGGCAATAGATCAAGTCACATAGATCAACAGAACATTTCTTTTTCTGCTAGAATCACTGCTGTACACCAGGGCTTCTTCTGCAATAGTGAAGGTATCAACCAGGGGCATCCCCCTCTGTACTTCATCTTCCTGCTGGGTGGTCCTAGTAAAACCCTGATACATGTAAAAGGCCTCAGCACAAGGGGAAATGTCTTAAAAGACATAGCTTCATAAGAAAAGAAACTAGGATGTGGTTTCTGGAGGACCTGAGGCACAAGGTGGACTCACTAAGGAAGTCCAAGGTTCCACGGGAACTTCTCCCATGGTGCTGGCACTGATGAGGTCTCCCTCTCAGAAGGGATACTCATGGAACTATCATGGTCTCCCTTTTACAAAACCAAAACCAACCAAACAAAAAAATAAGGTAACTGTCTAAATTACCAACAGGGTAGAAAAGTTATTTGCTATACTAAGACCAAAGAAAATGTAAGAAACTGAACACACTGACAGTCCCACTGTCCTCCTCTGTGTAGGATGTAGTAGTACTTACATTCATAGCTCTTATTCCGAATTGGGCCACTTTACCTAGATTACAAGATTTATGCTCAGATATGCTTAGACCCTCTTAGAGAAGGAAATGTGAGATTGCAACCATAAATGTCAATTTATGCTCCAGAGATCATGCATTTCTTCTAGACCTCTGTGATCAAAAATGCTCATTACCCCTGCAGTTTTATAGTCTACGCAATAAGAAAGATATGAGCTGGATTTGCAAAACCAGAAGCATACTCGGAGCTCCCCTCACTTGTGTTACTACTTTTGAGAAGTTCAATTCCGTGCAAGCAAAGGAGATTCCCCTTTATTCTGAAATGCCATCTCCTTGTCTTCTGTATTTTATTGCACTGGAGTTTGCTGCCTTCTTATTACTGATCTTGCTGTAACACTTCACAAGGTGCGAGTGCACATCTGGGGCTTAAAAAGTGCTAACACTTCACTATCTACATTTTAGCAAACGTTACCTTCAATAAACATGCTTCATTGGAGACAGCAAGAATATGTTTGTGTGAAACTAATCTTCTGGAAAAAAGAAATTGAGCCATTTTGATAAGCCCTGCCCAACGTTAGATCTCTACATCCTGCACTTTTCCTTAGAGTCAATGAAGAGAAATAAAAACTTGTAAGGTGTGATTCCTGTGGCCATTTTTAAATGCATAATTTAACTTTGAATTATTGACATCCTACAAATGCTTATTACTCTCTACGAACTCAAAAGGTGCTAACTAACTGAAGCCTGGCTACATCAACATTTACACTGTAAACATTTATTTTTGGCATTGTGAATCCCACGTTCCGTACATCAGAACAAGTAGGAAAAAAAAAAAAACAGAAGAAAAATAGTAACTTATTAAGCAAATCTATCTGGCACAGACAGCTGTGCCTTGAAGGGCTGGAGAATTGGTTAAAACCCTTGCACTTCTGCATCTCTTTAGCACAACTTCATAATTTGAATCTTCCTTCCATCTACAACTGGATGCTGTTGATTTAATTTCACACAGATACTAACTCATTAAAAGATCAATTTAATCAACTAAGCAAAATCAATGTGACTGCAACAGCAAATTTGGTTTGTTGATTGTACTAGTCTCCTGTAATCAGTTTTGTAAAAGAAAAAAGTTTACGTGTTAATTGATTTTTAATCTACTGGCTTGCTAGTTTTCCATAAAATGCTAAAAACAACCACTGAGAGCACCCACCCCAAAAATGAAACACAAGCTGTGGCCTTGCCAGAACGGATACAAAGCAACTGAACCTTTTCCCACTTTGTCATGCTTTCAAATGAGGAAAGTGCAGAAGATCAGTAAGTAACATAAGGAACTTCGTGCAAGCATTCTGAAATGATAATGAGATTCTCCCCCCATCCAGTGGTAATTCTTACACAACAGGTGAAATGTGAAATATTTGTCTCACAAAGAGAAGGAAAAAAAAGCCAAACACCAATCTAAAAGACCTAGCACAGAATTCCATCTTGTGTTTTAACTGGTAAATACATTTGAAAGAACAGAGGCTTGCAGGAGAGTACTGGAGCCCTTCCTTCTTCCACACCACAAAATGATGCTAGAGAATTATGTGCCCTAGAGTTTCATGCTCTCAGTTTCCACTATTCCAAGTGACAGAATTTGCCTCCCTTCCTGGACAATAACTGAGGTGGTAGTTCTTAAAGGGACAACAGAGGCACTGAACATTAACTATCTTTGGTCTATGACTGGCAGATTAAGGTCATATAGTTTCATGTGTCCTGAAATACAGAAAGAAAGAAAGAAATTAAACCAGATTACTTAAAAAGCGGGGAGAAATATGAGCATTTAAGAGGAACAATAGCTGATACCAAAGGATACTGAGTACAAGTGAAGAGCTGAAATTTCCAGGACTGTTCTACCTATGTTTATGGTCCCTCAGGATCAGAATATTCAAGGTAAGATATTCAACAAGGGCACTTGTGGGCAATGATGGTAGTACCAGCTTCTTGCTACACAGTGTATCATTGCTGTGTGTTTTAGTGCACAATCATCAACAGGGTGGGTTTGTCAGCTGTACCCTCTGCACATGAAGAACTTTAAAATGTATTGAGATTGTCATACAACCTGATCTGGGCATTCAGCTGAAATTTGCACAGTATTTTCTCTGTACTGGGGGTAGAAACCTGTGAAATTGGTTACCATATCACTGCCAAAAGGTAGCAGATGTTTTTGTAGACCTCATCAACCAAAATACAATTATCCTCTAAGTCAAGGTTCTAGCTCTGATAAAACCATTCTGCTACCTAACTAAGCACACTAACCAGAAGTGGCCAACAACAACATCCTTGCCAGTGCGTTAGCTCCGCAGCTGTAAACAGTAAGACAGAACTGGAGGAAAATTGCAATTTTTCCAATTTTCATTCTTCTGAGTAGGGCTAATGGTTGGACACGATGATCCCAAGGGTCTTTTCCAACCTAAATGATTCTGTGATTCTGAGTAAGGACACCAAAGGTAGTTCAGAGTAGACAGGTCACCTCACACACAGGAAGCGAAACACACAGGGATCATCACCAAGCAACATTTAATATCTCAAATTCTACTCCCAACAAAGCAAAGGTGCAAGTGGAAACATTCCTCTTGTGTTTACTGGTGCTACATCATCTCCACACACGTGTAGCTGACCACATCTCAGCTCTGAATATCTAGAATCAGCATGTAAGGTATTTAAGCATATCATTGATGACTGTACCTATTACAGGAGTTTGATCAATGGGATGGAGGATATCAATATGAAACTGCCTAGACAATATTATATCTGAATGGGATGGAGAACACAGCGTGGTTCTATAAGGGACTTCTACATCATTATAATGTTACAGCTTTCCAAATAAAAATATTTTTGATCTAAAAAGAAAATAAATCTCCCAAACGAAACAAACAAAAAGCCCTTGTGCTCAGTTGAAATAGTGACAACAGAAAAAAACGTCAGACCTTAGTGATTATCTTCGGATAGTCCTCCTAGATTTTCTACCCTTACACAGAAACGCGGCAGCTTTTTAAGGGATATAAAATACAACTGTGGTTGCTTAATTTTTGAAGGCATACAATAGAAAAGAGAAAACAAGGAAATGAAAGGCTAAATAACTAGCTGGATTAAAGCAAGCTGTGGTCCCATGTTGTCCTGAGCACAGACACAGCTCCTCACTATTTCATAAAGAAGGAAATTGCCTTCTGACCTTGCACATGGAATAGCCTGGATATCTCATCATTACAAAAAGCAGCTTATGATCCTCTCTTTGATCTGAACTCATGTGAAAACTTGGCCTGTCTTGGGTTAAGTTGAAGATGGAAGTTCAACAAGGGAAGTTCCCTTGTGTCCTTTTCATATTCATTTTAAATGTAATTTATAAAGCGGTGCCCTTAATCTGCTTGTAAACTTGATTTTAATGGTCGGACTTGAGTAACTATTGAGCAAAATGATACGTATTTCAAACAACTGCCTAACTGGGTATTTACTCTAGAGACATGACTGCATTCAAATAAGGTATTCCATCTTCACAGGCAAATATTTTTCAATTTATATCATTTCATAGATTATGTTTAAAGAGAATTTGGCAGAGAAAGAAATGCAAAGTAACACTCTGTCCTTTAATGCTTCAGCAGTGCCCTTGTTTTGTATTTTTAGAGCAGTATCTAACAGCTTACTTGCTAGTTCCTCCCTTGTGTTGTACACCTGACTGTCTTTTGTCACTTTTCAGACAGACATTCTATTATTTAAGCATATCTTTCCCTTGTATCTAATATAAGCACAGGCCTATCTGAAAAATGAAGCTGTACCGTTTCTCTTTTATTTAAGCAAAACTTCTGTGAACTTCAGTGAGAGGATTAAGTCTTAACTTTCCTTGGGTAAAAGTCCTCAAACACAAGGAAGAAACATGAAAACTTCAGTGGGCATCTCCTACCCAAGATCCAGCCACAAGCAGAGACAATATCTCTCCCAGCCTGCAAAGGGGGCTGGGGACTGCATGTAAACTTGACAGGACCCTTGAGGAGAGCCACATGGAAGCCTGAGACTCCTTTAGAGCTCTTCATGGTTCTCAGAAAGACAATTCAACATCATCAGGTCTTCAAGCCAAAGTCTTAAAAAAAGCTGTACTCTAGAGAACAAAATAAGTGCTCTGGTTACCAACAAAGTCAAGAGCCAGTATGTTCCAGGAAGGCAGGATATTCAATACTTCTCAAAATCAAAGGGCTTCACTACTTGTTTCAACTCCGTAACTTTCACCCTTGGTAGGATTCTCCAGTCTATACACCCTATATATCCTATCTGTCCTGTTGGTTCCTGACTTACCTGAAAGCACCAGATCATTAAGATATGCATGACTTTCTCTCACAGCAGAGTTATCTGCAGTTAACATATACGTTGGTGATAACTCAGGTATCATTCCTGAAAAAAAATACCCACCAAAAACCCAGCAACTTCCATTCAAGAATAGGTACACTAACTGGAATTAGCTGGGCCGCCAGTGGAAGTGAGCTGAGGAAACACATTGCATGAGCTCGTAACACAGCTACTCTGTATTGCTGTAGTGTTAATTCACAGGGTGGCCTTCCTCATTTAAGCCACATTAACTTAAGGGGCACTAGCTTGAGCGTATGCAATTTAAACTAACTATTTAGCAAGGACAAGTTCTGTGAAGCAGCTTTTACCATAACCTTCTAACCTTTCTACTCATTTTGAAAGAACAGCTTTTTTTTCCCACTCTAAATGTAGTGTTACACAGAGCAAGGCAACCTACCATCTGCCAGGTACTTTGGCATACTGGACTAGCTTCTCTCACCTAGGACAGAATAGAGTCACAACTGAATCATTTTTATTTCACTTGTTGTTTTATGTGCTTTGACCTCCGGGTTTTGTCATTTTTACCAGAAGGACCTATTATTATGAGTGCCAATATAAATCCTTGGCAGCCAGTCCCACAGCCTGACTGAAGCAATCAATCTGCCAGAAAATCACAACAGTATCATGTGCTATGAATATTTTACAATTCACTTACTCTAATTGACCGTTTCATGCCCAAACACTAAGGTCATGCTGGTCACACCTGTTAGGATATTCCCTCCTCCGTGAGCCCGAAAAGCAGGTCAAAACCAAGAACATTCTCATGTCTCATAATTTGGATAAAAAAAAGGTAATTTGGGACGAAAAAACAGATGAATCAACCACCTTCTCCAGATCACAGAGCTATCAAAACACTTTGAAGATACCTGACCTCTTTTCACCCTGCAGACGTATCTGTCAGGCACTCTGTGAATGTAGTCTGGGTCTGGAGCCACACAGTGCCCATCTCAATCAGTGTGTGCAGTCGTTTCTGCGGCACATGCTGATGCGGCAGGCTGACAGTTAACCTCTGCTTTAACATGGGATGCCCTTAGGTTCAAAGTCAAACTCCTGTCAATAGAAGCCCTAACTATAATAGAACAACTACTTTTGCAGCTTCTTTTAGGATTTTTGCATCACAGGACCTGATTTGCATACCCTCCTCTGGAACACCGGATAACCTCAGTACGCTACTGAAAATGTAAATGTGAAGATCATCCTGCACTACATTTTCCTGCGTTCAAGTTGTCTGAAGAAAAACTTCTGCTACATCACACTCACAAGTTCAACATGTCCTGTGCAGCTGGCAAAGTTATGTTCCTTCCTTTTTCTGGTAAGGTTGAAATCAGTGCTGCATATGGGACTTAGAGTGAAAAACATGCATCAAGCACTGATGTATCGGTAAAGATTCTTGAGAAACCTTAAAGAATTCTACTACCATAGGACGTCCTAAGCACAAGCACAAATACAGGGACATTAGGGACAAAAATGATGCTCAGGGAAGAGGTCATCCAACATCTTGTCTACCATACCAGGGAAATAAACTCAATTTTGGTCCTCTTTTCTTAAGAGAATGTGTGTAGTACTGGAATAAAATAAGCAGCTTTGATTCACCATTACTTCTGGGTTTTACTCCTTAAAGACAAGCATGCCTTCACAAGTACACTTGGGTTATTCCACAGCTCCAGCAGGAGATACATGGTGTCTTCAGCATGTGCTGCTGTGGTGATGCAGCAGGTGATTAGCAATTCAGATAAACCCACCTTTCAGTGTAGATCATTCTGGTACTCCACAGGCTGGGATAAGATCTGCTAGGAAGAGGCCAGGTTTAGGTCTACAGTAGTGCTCTAAGCACCAAAAGCATCTGGAAACCCTGTTCTGAACTTCTGGAATGCATCATTCTGGTAAAATAAAATTATTGCCAGCAGATTCAGAAAAGACATGATATTCTTCATCACAAACAGAAAACGGTGACTGTGGTAGCATTTGTGTCCAGGAGCAGGTGGTTGTCAGCTGTAAGACATATTGACATTTGGCAGGAATCCCTAAAATCAAACATTTGCTAATCGTTGCCTAACCGTATTTAGCACAGAAAGTGGTTCACCAGATTTGTCAGCATATTAATTCATATGCTATCTGTCTCTCATCCTTACACCTTGCTTTCTGTTGGGATTCACTGCAAAGATTAGGAAAAATAGAACTGAATAAAGAATCCATCACAGATGGATAAATCCCATGAAGCTGTCAACGGAGAAGTAGCCTGAAGTAGAAATGCCATGTATTAGACCACTCTATTACACATTTCAGAAGATGGTGTGTTATGCATTTCCTGGATATCCTGTAAAGATTTTGCTTTGTCAATGTATAGAAATTACAGGTCAGGCTGTGCCTCAGCAATGCAGTACCTGTCAAATACAGCCTTTTAAAGCAAATAAACACATACAAATTCACATATACAGAATGCTGATTTTGTAATCGGTTTCTACTTCAAAAACTTTCCTAAAAAAGTGTACAAAACATATATTGATCTGAATAATCTATAAACATCAAATTATTCTCAATAATCAATTTCAGTGCTCTATCATTTTTTTATTGACTCTTAATAGGAGGTAATTTATCCTCACTATTTTTCATATACTTAAGAGGGGGAAAAGAGGCATCTTGAAAAGCATTGCTGAATAAAGCCTAGAAATTATTTTTGGTTTCTTTATATTCTTCCAAATTTTATGAATAATAAAGAGTCACAATTGCATGTCTTGAATAAGTAGGATGCAAAATAATTGCACTAAGCACAGAGAGCTCACATGTACAATTTCAGTATTCAGCAAGAAATTTTTTCCCCATCTTGCCATGAATGCTTGTGTCAGTTCTTTAATTTTCCCCCTTCTTTCAGTCATCTTCAATTTCATCCAGTTTCTGATTCCTGGAAGATTCCAAAGGATTTGTGTATCTGCATTGTCCTCTTCTTTTGCATTATTCCGTTTAACTTAATAATTAACAATAACCTGAATACCTGTGATAACCTGGTAGTCTGAAGTTGTCTGAAAATTTGGTCTCCTCAAAAGCTGTTTTGATGGTGGATGGAAGATTCAGCAGTAAATATACTTGCCACATTCAAACTCTTGATGAAAATAAAGCTGCATATAGTGTTTTGCATTTTATGCTGATTCTCCTGCTGTGAATGACTTTTGATCTGTAACGCAGTAATACACCAAGGATATTTCCTGGACGTTAGTTACAGCCAGCTTCTTTAAAATAAAGATTAAATCAGAAAGACCCCTACCCCTATGATAAGGATCTTTCTAAGTACACATAAAGCAAAAATATAATACTTTTTCTAAATCAAATCATTATCATACTTTAGCAGCTCTTGAAATTGTTTGAAAAGTTTAGTGGAAACCTGGACTGGCAGTTGTTTATACCCAGAATGATTCGTAGAGTACAGTTATGTGTCCATCCTATGTTTCCAACTGTACTGAAATGAATGCGAGAATATTTGAACACGTTTGTCTTAAAGTGATGTGAAAACACTTGACTACTTCTAGAATGTAGGTCATACTTTTTTTGTTTCCTAGGAAAATCTTTTATATATTTTTTCTTTTCAAAAGGGAAAAAAAAAAAGTCTTTGTATCACAGGACAAAGCTTTGTAGCTTGTTCTTCCTTTCGACAGTCAAATATGACAATGGGAAGCCCAGTGATGGCTTCGACTCCATGGAGGGAGCTGTATGCCACGTAAGCCTTACATGACTGCATGCATACTATTCTGCTGAGATAAGACTGAGCAATTGGAGGAGCCTCTACCAGTCAAAATCTGTGACAAAACCTGCTACCAATTGGAACTGTTCAGGCAACTTAATCGTCCCGTCTCTCGACCTGGAATTACTGGATCTGGATAAAACTGCCACGTCTTCAGATGCACATGAGACACAAACACCACTGCAGAGATTTGACTAGCAGGTTCTGCAGAGAAAGTCACTCCATGCAGCACAAGCTTGCACAAAGTCATTCTTCCACTGTTTTTCAAGATGTTCTTCGTAGCAATACCTGAAAAATGCCAAGCTTCCAGTTCAACCTTTTCGGCAGCAGTATTGCTCACATTTCCTAGCACATCACGTCTAACCCTGGATGACTCTGTCCTGGAAAACATTTAAATCAAAATGCTCTATGTGCACCATCAGCTGAAGAGTCATCAGTGGTGGCACTGTAACAGATACAGCCTACTTTCTTGTAGATAGTTAGAATTTCTGCAGTTCCAGGAGCTTGCATTAGAGCTAACCAAATTAAACAAAAGTGTTGAAGCTGCTACTTCAGTAACAATCTCTGTATTTACAGGATGAGCTACAAATATGAGAGGGCATTGGTGTATGATATTAACACGTGGCCAGTGGGGACATCTGCCCACTAGCAACATGAAACACTGCATATTTCTACTTATTTTATACAATACTAAGCTTCTACACTACGACACTAAGCTTTTACACGTTGAACGTGTCTGATAAGAACAGATTTCCATTTTGAGATATGCTTCATGTTTCTAAAATACTTCATCTTCCTGTTCTTTCACAAACAAACCCACGTGTTACTGTTTCAAATCAAGTTTCTTTCTTTTAATCAATCTCACGGTAAGCAAATGTGCCACTCTTGCCCTAATTTTGCCCTGAATGGGCAAATGAGCCTGAGTGTCAAAAGACCATTTCTGTGTTTATGGCCAGTGAATAAATGCACAGACAGTGACCGAGCTGTCTCCTGTCTCTAATTCAAAAGTGAGCGATGTACTAACAGCAATAATAGATAGAGAATGGAAGGCAAGTGTACAGGGTATTAGCATCTAATTGAAGCCAGCTAATACAACATAAAGTAATCTCAGTTTTAAAGACTACCATATTCTTAACATGGACACTTTACAGGAGTCAGTGGAAAATAATAATAATAATAAACAACCTATCAGTAAATAAAGTAGATGAAGGGAGGAATAGACTAATACATTTACGTGTTTGGTATACAGAACCTGAGCTGCTGTAAATGGCAGTAAATTACAGGCAGTGTCTGAGAGTCAGTACTGCACATCAAAGTAAATATGAGATGGTAGCTATCACTTAGATTAGACAGTGCCTGCTGTGAGTACTGGGCATCTGAAAGGGAACCTGAAGCAGGGGATGTGTGATATTATGCTGGTGAACATGAAGAATAAAAAGGCTGAAGCAACCTTGAGTTTCCAAGGCTGCTGCTTTTTCCCACTGGCTCTGAACACTGGGCAGTGTTCAATGGTATGGAAAGTTAGATCCTCAAGGACAGCTACCCTCTGGCCTATGATTAAAAAATACAGTACTTTCTGCTTCTGACAGCTGATTTCAGACTGAAGGCTGTGTATTGTCCCCTTGATGCAGTACGTCCTTGAGTAAGATTTTAAATTTGATTTCATGTTTGTTTAAGTGGAAGCAGTGGACCACAAACACATCTGTCCTTTCCTTCAGCAAAGCAACAGCAAAACCTTCATTAATCAAATACAATGAATGTTAAACACTGACTCTATTAACTCACAGTAAATAAGCGACATGATTACGTTCATCTTGGAGGTCAACCCCAAGGGGATTTGTCAGAGACCACTTCATAACAGGCTACCCTTCTGCCCTGCCATGCTCTTTCCTCTCTGCAAATAAAGTGCAGAAAGAGATGGGCACATGCCACATGGTGTCCACACTCCACATCTGCACTGCAGCACAAGGTTGGGAGCAGGAATTCTGGACATTTTCAGGTAACTGGACTAGATTATTTAACAACAACAAAGTTGCCGGCAAAGTTGAACAGCCTCTTTCCTCAGAAGATGATGCAAGGAGAAACATTTGTTTTCTCTCCTGGCCTGGTCAATGCCAAAAGCACAAGAACAGAGAAGATGCCCAAGATTGCCCTTTGCTGAGGTGCCTGTGTGGTGAGCGGTACAGGAGACCACAAGATGTCTTGGAACCCCTCCCCAGGGCCATCTGTAGAACACATGGGAGGAAGGGCTGAGCAAGTCAACAAACTGAAGAAGAACTACCTTTGCAGCATGCTCCTAGTTGGAGGCTTGAGGGAGTAGCAGAATTTGTCCTGACGAGAATAAATAATTTACTCCACACGTATATAATGCATCCACACATTTACAGAAAAAGAAACACAAGAATATAGTAAAAACAGCTGTAAATTTTCCCAAACATGATTATGTACTTACTGATATAAACTCCTTTAATACATCTGGCAAGTAACCTCATGTGAAATGATATGCATATTCACAAATGCAATGAGTACATTTCTTACACTTAATTAGCACGGCAGAATTTCTGCACTCTCTGATAATTTATCTGTGAAAATTACCTTACAGATTTTGCAGTTGATAAGAAGATATTACAGTAAAAAACACCCAGTAAAAAATGGGAACTAATTACATAATGAGCCCTGAGAAATCAAGTTCTCACTTGGTACGTCACTGGTGGTATATCAGATATCTACATCTGTGGTACCCAAGAGCAGTAATCTCCTCTATAAACATTGATGATTAAACTAAATAACTAGGTCTTAATTCTGCTGAACCGACTATCCAGGATTAGGTGCCTGCAGATGCCTCCAGTGCTTAAAATGATTCATCTACGTAAAAGCAGGACAGGCAGCTCCCATCAGCACATATTTGCATTTAAAAACTGCACGTCAAACTGTCCATATACAAGTCTTTCTCACTCTTCCTTAGCTTGTACACTTCTTTTAATGCTGTACCCTCTGTCCCAGCATATACTGGAGTAAATTATTTTCTATGACTGAGACAGAAACTGGGGGGGGAACTCTGCCCACATGAACATATTGAGCATCTGAGATTGCCAGGGCTATCCCTACTTTAGCCAGCTGTGCACTCCAGCAAAAGCGGCTCGATGGAAAAAAACATTTGTCACTGGAGATCCCCCATCTACACTATGCCCATTCTGCAGCTTTTCACTTCAAAGATTAGCCCTGGTCTCACTCCACTGACCAAATGCTTGTTTACAACTGGAACATATTATGAACACCTCTGGAGAAAATCCCCCGGCTTAGTTTCCTCCCAAAGGAAAGCATCTTATATGTTCTGAGACAGCTCCACACAGGAAACAAAAGCACATCATGTAGGAAGACTTGCATCAAAAGTGCCTTCCTAATCTGAACTAAAACGCTAATGTAGACATACCCCATCTGACTAAGTCATGCTTATGCTATAGGGTGAAATTCTCTTTCATCCATCTCACCTTTCAGGAAAGCTGAGGAGTTACAGTGGCTGGGAAATTCAAATGTAATCAGAAAACTTTTCCCATAAAATATTAATATATTACCTCAATGTGAAGCTGTCTCTCCCACAAAAAGTTGTGCAAAAAGTTACGTGCTTTTCCTGAGCGCCCTTCCCAGATTTAGTTGTCCAAACAGACATAAAAACCTGTACTAAGCCAAGATGACACAAGACAAGGTTTCTAAAAATGGGTGTTCTGCTTAACGGTTCGCTTGTGATACATACATAAAGAGGATTATCTCTGTTAGTCATGACTAGTTTGCAGGTCAAGGTTAAACAAATTTACAACAGATCTCTGCGTATGCTTTTGCCTCCTTACACCAACTACAATCCAGTTTACACCAGGGCAAAACTTGGAGGGCCCACTAGAAGCATCAGTGGATGCTTGGGTCTGTCAAGTAGACATGCTTCATTGTTGTGGTTAGCTTACAGTCAGTGTAAAATATATACAGTGCTCTTTGTGGGTTTGTGTGTGTGTTTTAATTTGATTTACTAGTCTTTTAAATCTAGGAATTACTTTTGAATTTATTCACGCGAGTCTCCACTGCTACAAAATTAAGATCTTCTCTATGGGAGAAGACTGTGAAAAATAAATGAAAAATATTAAGTCCCTTCATGTAAGTAGCATATGGAGACTGTCTTGCAAGGGATAATTGTGACCAATTTAATGTGGATTAAGCTGTACAGACTACAGCTTCTGAATGAGACTGTATATGAATTTAAGATGTTCTAAGTTACATAAACTGATCACTGTAAATACCTCACAGAGTATGTGGGGTATTACAACAGTGTTCCCAAGTATAATGTGCTTATTACTCATCCTCTAAGTTGCCTTCAAAGAAAAAATAAACTATTTCTACACATCAGAATGAAGACAAATTGACAGAGGACACCACCACCACAGAGCTCCAGTTGTAACTAAGTCCTGGTCCTCCAGAAAAGTTAGGAAACAGCTCCGAGAGACCACCCTCCAAAACACCTATGAATGAGTATAACTCTGTAAAGAGCACATGTTATGCTTTACAGCACAGTGCAAATTTCCCCATATCCAGATGTTGTGATACGCATGCTGTTTTGTAAGTGACAAACACTTGTCTGCGTGTCCCGTCTAGAAAGAATAACCACTGTCACTCCACCCTTCTGCTTCACAGCTGCCAGCTATTTCTGCCTTTCAAATTATCTTATTAGATGGTACAATTAAGTTAGATTCATAGAAATTGTTCCTAATCTGCATTAGGTGCTATCGTGCCTGTTTCCAAGCTAGAAAGAAAAGCTTTTCTTCAAGTTTGTTTGTATTTTGTTGGTCAGTTGAGAGACGTTTACTTTCTCACTTGCTCATCTTACCTCCCTTGTGACTGTAAAGGACATTTCCCAGAACCTGCAGCTGCTCCAGCTTTTAGCTGCTTTCCTGAGCGTTCATGCGATTATGGATTTCCATCTATAGCTACTTGGCAGTAATGCACCCAACAAATGTACCAATAAAAGAGAACCATAAGACACTGAACAGAATACTTACAGCAGAAGTAAATTCGGCAAAATTCAATGGCCAATCTGAGGAATTTAAACGTAAGCTTCTTCGCTATCTGCAATGCCCCCTAAAATACACTTCATTCAGACCCTAGAAAAATCACATTCATGTTGCTCAAGAAGATTTCCTAAGTGTATGTCTAAAATTTGGGAAGGCAGAGTTAAAAGTGTATGTTGTCTTTGAATTTTGTCTCGGCTGTTGATACTGATAATAAACAGATTTACATGAAATTTGATGCCCAGGAATCATGAACAGAAGGGGACAAGCCTGTAATAGACGCTTCTGACACAGAGTTATCAGACTTTGACATCAAAAAGAAAAAGCCTGAAGTAAGGTTAATAAGACTGCATGTTCCATTACATTTTCTCAGTAATTCTTGAAGAAAATATTGCCTTTGAGACTCTTCTGAGAACTGAGAAGACTAATGATATGTTTGATCTTAAGTTTATTTCTTTCTTTGAATGTTTTCTTTCCGCCTCCTTTCACACTGATTAATGCTGTGTTAGTCAAACTATTTTGATTATTCCTGCCTGTGATATTTCTTCTGAGATGAAATTAAACTTCTAAAACGTGCTTTACTATTTTGAAGTGTTTTCTTCCTCCCTTTCTTCTTTCCACTTTCTTAGTCAAATTAGAATCTCGTGGGAAATGCTAAAACTTCCTTTAGACATGCCTGCTATGCTTTTTAAATGCAGTTTTAATTC
This sequence comes from Todiramphus chloris collaris, assembly GCA_025345505.1. Classification (NCBI taxonomy): domain Eukaryota; kingdom Metazoa; phylum Chordata; class Aves; order Coraciiformes; family Alcedinidae; genus Todiramphus; species Todiramphus chloris. The sequence goes on from JANVCC010000319.1 coordinate 3,647,313, forward strand.
CCATTCCAGAACAGCACAGGGAAGCAAAGGAAGGTGGAGTGCAGTCAGTGTAATCTCAGCACTGTTCAAAGGGGTTAAGTCATCCATATGATCTGTAGTGTTGCTTATTCCTGAAGTATTTTGCTCATTCTGTTTTATAAAATAGAGGGATATGTATGGAAGTCAACTTCATGCTATGTGGCCAATATGTGTAGAAAAATCAAAGACTCTGCCCAGCCTCAATTCATTGGCCAGTGACAAGGATTGACATAATCGTCGAATCATAGAAATGCTTAGGCTGGAAGGGACCTTAGAGATCATCTAATCCAACCTCCCTGCCATGGGCAGGGATGACTCTTAACTAGACTAGGTTGCTCAAGACCTCATCCAACCTGGCCATGAAGACCTCCAGAGAGGGGGCATTCACAACCCCTCTGGGCAATGTATTCCAGAGTCTCACCACCCTCATACTGAAGAACTTCTTCCTAAGATCCAATCTAAACCTATTTTCCCTCAGTTTAAAACCATTTCCCCTCATTGTATCACTGCACACTGTTGTGAACAGTCCCTCTCCAACCTTCCTGTAGGATCCCTTCAGGTATTGGAAGGCAGTTATAAGGTCTCTCTGGAGTCTTCTCTTCTCCAGGCTGAACAATCCCAGCTCCCTCAGCCTATCCTCATAGAAGAGGTGCTCCAGACTTTTAATCCAGGTCTTTAAACTGATTCTAAAGCAACATCTAAGTAAGCAACAGCTTTCTGAACTTCTCTTATTTCATCTCAATAAAGTCCAAAAAGAGAATGTCAAACAAGAAGAAAACCAAGATAGGAGTGTGTTACCTAGCTAAGATTCTTTCTCTGAATGCAAATTCTCCATGGATTCTCAGTCTTCAACTTGAGTGCTTGTGTTATTTTCAAAAATTATTATCTTTTAATGAGAAAGAGCCAAGGCACTACCGTCATGACATGGGAGATCCCACTGCAGCACGTGTTCGTAAACAAAAAGAACATTCTTGCACTAAACACTGTATGTATTTTTCTAATTCATCAGTTAAACTTTGCTCTGCTGCTAGTTTTGTGAGCTTCTAACTCATTCATGGCAATCATATAAAGAGTAAAGTTTGACTCTCAGTCAGATGTGGGCAAACAAAGACTTGCACTGGAATGATTGAGAATGCTTTGTTACCAGAAGTTCAGAGACACGATCAGTGAGGGTTCATCAGAAAGAAGCAGCAGGCACTATTAGAACTACCTACAAAAAAAGTCCAAGGGCACAGTCAAGCTGCAGGAACAGAAGACAACATTTTTGTCAAGAGAAAAAGCCAAAGGTGGGAAGGGAAACCAAGAAAAGAGATGGTCAACAACAATGCTGAGGACAACACAGATGAGAAATGGCCATGAAGCTACAAGACTGATCTAAGTGGAAAACTCTATAATGGAAAAGCAGGTGCAGCATGGTCAATGCCTGGAAGGATCACAATCCAGTGGAGATTGTGAGTACAGTCCATCTCAAAGTATGCAAGAATCCTACTGAAAACTGGACTATCTTGAAAAGAGGTATCAGATTCCTGTGAGAAAATGAGGGAAAGAGTGCAAAAGAACTCATGATACACCAAATCTATTTTAACCACAGCTGTAGCAGACTTGGTAAGTATTGAGCTGTCCCACCATGACCTCCAAAGCAACAACCATGACATGAAAGAATGGAACAGAGGCCTTTGAATTCCTTAATCTTTCAGGAAAAGTACTGTCTATCTGATGAAATGTACCAAAAAGTAACTCATTGCAGTTGAGTAAATCTGAATCCTGAGTTCGACAGAACTAAAATGAGCTATTCTGTCCCATTATCATCAGTGTCTTCTTTCCAGAGTGCAGTAGAGGATTTGAAAAGGATGAACAGTTCTGCCTCCTAGAAATTTATGGGGTAGTAGTTGGAGCACTTTGTTTCCTGAAACGGTGTTTCCTGTTTATCATTTCCTCTGTGATAGTACCTCATAATGTTACCTTACTGTAATAAAGACAGGAAAATCGTATGCTACTGATTCCCCCAAGAGAAAAGAACACACCTGAAGTGCTGGGCCTGAAAATCTTTTATGTTCACTTCCCCTATCAAAACACCCAAAGTAATAGGTGCCATGACAACTACCGATAGGATGAGAGTTAACAAGTCCTTTCTCTCCAATATCCTCCTGTTAGAAAACTGATCACACCTACATTTTTCAGAAGCCCTAGGAAGAGTTTATCACCTACTTGTAATTTTATTTACCTAGCAAATATGTGCTAAAGATTACAGAAGAAGTTTCTTGTACTGACAGCCCTAATGGAAATAAAATCCAGGCATCAAACCAGAATCCTACAATGCAGACTACACAGAATTTCTTTTAATGTATTTAACCTAAGTAAAGCTTGACAATACTCCCCTGCCAGAATAGAACTTTATCATATGAAACTGCACACGTAGCTGAATAGATGGAAATCTTCCATACGAGTTAAATAATATATGCAGCTTCATGCAGAGCAATAAAGTAACTATGTGAATTCTGTACTGACAATGGGGAACAAAAAGATGTAATGGGCCCCATTTATTCCTGGTAAGATTTTATTATCTACAGTAAGGTTATACCTTGAAATATAGTTTGGAGGCCTGAGTATGTCAGATTTATGCTGATTTCTGCTTTCTGGACTATCTGGGCTTTGATTTGATAACCAGTTGTCATTTCATGCACTCCAAAGGACTGCCTAAAAGGTCTTGAGGTCCAGTGGTTTGGAAAGTTTAAAGTAACATGAGGGGCTATCAAGTCAGAAGGCTCTCTGTATTTGGCTTGGTGTTCACATAACACTGTTAGCACTATGCTCTGTATTAGATCAGGCAGTTCACTGTTAAGCTTATTCACATACAACTTTTTCATAAGAGTTGAGTGGGGAGACACCAGCAAAAGAGGCTTCATCTCTGAATAAAATACTCTGTGAAAAAAACAACGCACCCTCCTAAGTTATTAATTCAAGTGCCATACACAGAGTAACAAAATCATAATAAGATAAACCCCAGTGAACCAACTGGTGGGTGCCTACAAAAATGAAGTTGGGTATTTCAGTTGGTACCTGGCAGACTACCAGCTGTTGTCGTCTTCCAAAGAAATGCTGAAAAGCCTGTGAATGGGAGATTTTCCCCCAGGATGTCTGTCTTCCCTTCATATTGAGTGGCGTTTTGGTTTGAGTTTTTATTTTGCTTAGGTTTTGTTGGGGTTTCTTTGATTGCCACATGCCATTCATAGGCAAGGATTCAGAAAAAAGAACATGTCAAGGACAGTGTTTGTGAGGATCGGGAACATGGAGAATTTTCTAATGGGGAAAAGGAAGACAATCTTGATTTCCCACATGGGATAAAGGCAAAATTAGGAATCTCCACTTCCCAGAAAGTGATGAAGGAAAAACAATCACAGAATCTTGCAGGCACACAGCTGGTGTCTACCTGGCTCTAAAAGAACAGGATGTACTGCAGCCGGGATTTGAAAGCACATTGGGATGGATCCCCTTTCTGACTTTTCTACTGAAGAGAGACAACACAAAGCGGCATCACAAGCTCTTTAGAGTCCCTGTTATGTTAGTGCTTGCATACTCCTCAATCCTTCTCTCTAAACTCTTGCTACCATGTGCAAACCCCATCTCAGTCAGGAAAGAACGCAGCGGTGGCAGCAACGGTCAGTTCTGTGTCCAAGCGCTAGTCTGAGGTGGACAGGAGGTTCCTGGAGCCAGGGAAACCCGAAGGAGAGCAGAGACACCCACCAGGAGCCCAGCCAGCAACCCCTAAGGAAACCAGTCAGCTGGAGCGCTGTGACCATGTCAGGCACACAGGGCCTCGCATGTCAGCCAGACTGTGGCACAACAGTTCATGTGGGAGGGTGCAAAGGGAGGGATCTGCACCCTGCTTGTAGGTCCACAGCCCAAGGAAGTGCTCTAGGTCTCTGTCAATATGGTGAGCACTCGCCTAAGAGGTAAAACCAGTGTTCCTCCATAGAAAGCCCCTGAGAAGTCTGGCATATCTGTTCAGATGGACCTGGACAGAAAGGATGCTTCAGTATAGGTGGTAGATTGCAGCAAGAGCCTAGATGCTTCTCCTGATGTAAAGGTAAGTACCTGCAAAAGTGTGCGCAGGTTAACGACCTGTTATACCAGGTGGCTGAGTTGCAAGAAACCATCACATGGCTATGCAGCATTAGAGAGCCAAGGTGGACATTGATAGGTGGTTTCAAAACCATGTTCCTGTAGTGGACACTGCTGAGAGAGGTACCTTGTACCCTGGTGACCCAAAAAGAACATGACCCTGCTTCATCCTCCACCCTCTAACATCCTAACATCACCACTAAAAATAGGTATGAAGCTTTAACCTATATAGACACTGACAAACAAGCTCTACACAGAGAAACTCCATCATCAGCATGCAACGGATACCATCAGAAGAAATGACATGTGCTCAAAGAGGGTGACTGTTTACGGGCACCAAGGTGTCCATCTGCTGACTTGACAGGGAGTCATGAGAAGTTTGCTGCCTCCTGGGAACTAAGATCTGAGACATTGCTGAGAGGGTGCCAAAACTTGTCAAGAGCACCAACTACTATCAACTGTTACTCTTCCATTTGGGCATGTATGACTCTGTAAACCAGAACCTGGGCAGAATCAAGGCAGGCTATAAAGCTCTAGGAGTGCAAGTGAAAAACATTGGTGCTCAAGTTATCTTTTTCTCCATTTTACCAGTTAGAGAAAAGGAAGCAGCCAGGAATAGATGAATAATGAATATCAACCTCTGGCTACATGGCTGGTGCTGTCGCAAGGATTTTGGGTTTTATGAAAATGGGGCATTCTTTAATAATTACATGGTGTTAGGAAGGGCTGAAATATACCTGTCTCAAAGAGGCAAGGGAATCTTTGGTAGTAGGATGTCCAGCTTGGTGAGGAGGGCTTTAAACTGAAGGACTTGTGGGGCAGTGTCCGAGATAGCAATGCACAAGCCACCCCATCCTACTGGAGAATAATCCAGGCCAATGAAAGCATCAAGAGATGTTCCTCAGCTGCCTTCCAAGATGACAGCCAGAAGGCCAACTAACTGAAGGCTATGATGAATCATCTTGCACGCCTCCATGGTCAGTGACCTCTCTGAAATTCCTGTACACCAATGCACAAAGTATGAGGAACAAACAGAAAGAACTAGATGTCTAGATACTTGGAATCCCATAGGTTAGGACCCTAGAAGATAGGGTGTCTCAAGAGAGTCCATTAATATTCAAGCACCACTTCCTCCAAGCTCAAGACTGCTGCATCCCTATGAGTAAAAAAAAAAAAAAAATGAAGTAGAGGAGGAACAGGAAATAGGAAACAGGAAACAGGAATATAGGAACGTTGCCAGAGCATGAAAGGATGCAATAAGGAAGACTAAAGCCTTCTTGGAATTAAATCTGGCAAAGGATATAAAAAGCAACAAGAATGGCTTCGAGTACATCAGTAGCAAAAGGAAGACTAGTGAAAATGTGGACCCAGTGCTGAATAAGGTGGGTATCCTGATGTGAACGGATATGGGGGAGGTGTAGCTACTGAATGTTGTCTTTGCTTCTCTCTTTACTGCTAAGGCTGGCCCTTGGGAATCCCAGTCCCTTGAGGTAACAGAGGAGGTCTGGAGAAAGGAAGAATCTCCCTTGGTCGAGGAGGATTGGGTTAGAGATCATTTAGGCAAACTGGACACCAACAAATCCTTGGGTCCTGATGAGAGGACAGGGAGGTGGATTGAGAAGCGGTTGAATAACAGAGCTCAGAGGGTTGTGGTAAGTGGTGCAGAGTCTAGTTGGAGGCCTAAATCTCATGGTGTTTCACAGAGGTCAGTACTGTGTCCAGTCTTGTTCAACATGTTCATCAACAGGCTGCCCAGAGTGGCTGTGGAATCTCCTTCTCTGGACACTTTCAAAACCTGCTTAGACACATTCCTGTGCAACCTGCTCTAGGCAAACCTACTTTAGGATTGGGACTAGATGATCCCCAGAGGTCCTTTCTAACCTCCTCCAGCCTATGAGTGTCATCTCAGTGGCAGATACATGGGATATCCCACGAGTATGCACAGTGCTGAAATAAGGTTTCTTAGGGCAACAGCTGTTCTACACAGCTCCCTCTCTGAGTCTGATCACTGCTGTAAATGCATTGGAGAAGGATGTCCTAGTTCAAGGTCTGGCTCCTCTCCACTTCTGATCTAATCTTTGGTATGGCTGTTCCTGTAGTTTCATGGTTTATTTTGTCTTGTATTAATGAGCAAGCCAGTAACCATAACAAGATATATAACAACAATGGAACCAGTATCATAAAACTTATTGTCACTTGGCTTCATGAAAGTAAACAAAGTGTGATCTGACAGTTATGAAAGAATCACAGTAACAGACAGCAAAGTCCTGAAACACATCTGAATAATTTTAAAATCGTGTTACATCTTAGCAGGTGAGGAGCTATTACACAGATTTATTGGTTCACATTTACCCCTGGTATAACTCAGTTAAAATAAATGGTGGAACAAAAGGAATAACTTTGGTCTATTATGTAGTAAACGGTTTTTATAGCTTTGCTGAGTGAATAAATAATGATAGATAGGTTTTGTTGACTACTACGGCACTTACTTTCTGCATTATATATTTGTATTCATAGCAAATACACTGAATGTGTTTTAAGAGAAAGCAATCATAAAGAATTGCACACCAAGTTATACATCCAGTGTGAAAATTAAAACAACAAATACACCCCAAAGGGACATAAATGTTTAGTCATGATCTTATAAGCAGAAGAAACAAGTCTACCAATGTTACTAAACTATGGTTCTGATTTCCTGCAGTGTTTCCACAGACTTATTCTGTGAGATTAAAGTGCTAAAGCTTAAGATATTGTGTTATTGGACATCCACCCTCTTAGCAATTACTGTCTCCACAGCAAGGACTGCAGAAACAACGTGCAAAACCCAGCAACGGCTCTCTGGATACTGGAGTTCACAAGTTCAGTGCTTTACTTTAAACTACCCTGTTGGATTTAGCTGTGGGGTTTAACCAGTCCTCAGCAGGACGCTGAGGAGAACAGCATTCTCTTCTGTCTCTGCACCACATACCTGCTGGTCTCTCACAGCTCAGTGTATGGACACCTGAAAGCAGTAATGTCCTTAATGCTGAAGCTTAAGCCAGCACAGCCCATTCCTCTGAAGCCTTAACTATCCGAAAACTTCCCCAGAGAGAGAATAAAGATTACATTACAACACATTTATGCTGTTTTCTCACACAGTGCATACTGCTGAATTTTAATGGTCTCAGAACTACTAGAAGATTGAGCACCCAAATTTAGAGGGCCCATGGAGCTTAGACAAGGTGTGAGACACCATGAAGCAGCCCCTGGACAGTAACATTTTTCAGAGATTAGATAAAAGAATCTTAGTACAGCTCTGCTTTCTTTACCAAGAAATAAAGCTTGCTCCCAAGAAATTATTTTATTCTACTGCAGGCCACTGGGATCGTGCCTCAATCCAACTCTCAACATGTTAGCAGAAACTGTGTATGTTTTGACGTAAAGCCAAATCTTATATCCAAAGAAAGTCGTCCGACCCAATGCTTTGCTCCACTGCACAGAAGCCCACTCCTTGTGGCTCCACAGACAGTGAGGGAGACAGTAAAATAGTCCCTTTCACTTCTGCAGCAGGAAATGTATAGACATAGCTATGGCGTGTTCATTAATGTAGTTTACCACTGGGTGCCCTACGGTATTGTGCAATCATGTGGCTTGTATTGCACGGGACAGACAACTAATAGCTGTTAAAAATATGATTTCACAAAGTATTAGTAATTAAGCGGGTAATGAAAATTAACTGAGAACAATTCTCCTTTGCCACTGCTAACAACTCAGCCCCCTCCTGTTTTCAGTCCAAGAGAGAGGGGAATAGATTATTTTTTTTTATTATTAATTTAATAGCTCATTGCAGCTGATTAAACAAACTCAGACAGTTTTATTAGTAGCACTGTATTTTCGTATGTAAAGCCCTGGCTCTCAGATAACCTTAACACTCTAAAAGCCCTAGTCCTTAAAAATCCATATTGCACCCTTCAGATAACTCAAACAGAATAAGAGGTGAGGAAGGTGAAGGAGGAGTTACTGAGAAAGGAGGAACAGACAATGGAGGGGCTCCCAGGAAAATTTTTGTTACTCACACACGTATACAACCCACTCTGCTGCTGAATGACATTCTATTTTTCAAGCAGGTAACCTGCAGGTTAGACACATAGAAATACAGGATGTTATTATTATTTGAGCTGCAGTATACTCAGGAATGGACTTGCACCCTAGTGTGCTGACTGTATTACAAACAAAATTAAAAAAAACGTGTATATATATATATCTGTACCAGTAGACCTTCACAGTCCCATAAAATTACAGGAAGGTCAAATCTTGATGGTATGTTCAACCCAACTCTTTTCTGGTTTCAAGTCACTCAGAGTCTTTTATATTACACCCTTGGGTTTCTGTAGTTTCTTTCAGTCACAAAAGCATTTGGCAATCACATCATAAACAGCTCAGAAAAATTCAAAATGCAGAAGCATAAATTACTTTAAACACTCTCGACCTTTAGAGAGAGAAGCAAAAAGAGGAGAGGGAGAGGTAACAGCATATGAAATGGGGGACAAATAAAAAGTAGTAACAACATTTTACTTCCAAACTTTTGTATGACATTGAAGTAAGAAAGGAAGCAGTGGGGGGAAATCTCCCAGGAAGTTCAGCCTCCAATAAATCAGGGAGAGAAAACATAATATTAGGCAAAATTTGACACCTTACCTATAGGTGCAAAGTATATGTCCAAAAGTAGGCTGGGGTGTTGCATATCATCCCTTTTTAAAATTTTTTTTCCTGATACCTGGTGAATGGGAGAATGCTAAGCATGCCACCAAAGTGTGTTCTCCATGCAACATTTTCCTGAGAGCTGCACAGGGAAAGGCAGAGAAAGCTCTCAAAGGAGAGACTGGGACGTAGAGGCAGAGATCATGAAAAGCAGGATTTTCTTTCAAAAAACCAAAAAATTGCCCAAAAGACAGCAACAACAACTACCACCAGACCCAGTCCCCAGGTCTACACTGATACAGGGAAATGATCTCTTAATTTTTCAGAAGTGTACCTTAGCATTCAGTTTCTCTACAGTTTTTGATACAGATGAGATCAGGCTATTCAAATTCCATCAGCCTTCACATTCATCCTCTGAAAGACTGGTTTTTATTGCCCCTATTTGTTATTCAAAAAGCAGTCTCACTAAGCTGCCCCTCTTGAATCAGGAGCCCTGTTTTGGGGGAAATCGCAGAAATTGTTCAGTAACAGATAGATGTCACAAAGACAAGAATTTTCAGCCCAAATAGGCAGAAAAATGAAGGATAATTGCTCCCACAGGCACAGACAGATGAAGACTTGACTGCCATCGGAAAAAATGTGTTGAAATACACGGGTCTTAGTGAGTCCTGTTTTGTCCTGTTCCAGCTCCATAATCAGCAAAGCGTGTCATCTTGTTCATTTAAGCAAGCAAGCCCATTTTAACTACACTTTCTTCTAGGTAAATGCTCACCTAGGAGTTGCCACTTTATTCCATCCTCCAAGCCAGCACCTTACATCCCACATTTGAGCAGTAGGACATATGGAAAAGGCCACATTCTCTCCTCACCTCCCCCCCTTTTTTTTTTATCTTATAGTACCATCAAGGTGCACTTCTCTAAGCGATGTCTAACAATATATTTTGCATCTCTTAAACAAAAGTAGTAAAGTGACATATTTATTATTATCGATTATACCAACGGAGTTACGTGCAAGAATGTCCATCAGAGGAAGGAAGGTGTATGAATGTCATCCTGTCTTGGCTACTTGTAATATCAGAATGCTGAACATACTGCCAAAGGTGATCCCACTCATCTATGCTAGTGAAACAGAAAGAGTATTTCAAAACAAGCCCCAAACCTAGAATAGTAAAGCAATCCAACAGCTGTGACAGGGGACTGGAGTCCTTCTCCTGTGGCACTGGACATGGCTGGAGCAGCAGTTAATTAGCAGCCCCTTTTTGTATCATGGGGAGAAAGCCTTGAGAAGAGGATCACAAATAAAATTTTTTAACTGTAAACCAGAAGCTACAGACATGGCATAAGGGTATGCTGCTAAACCATTTAGAACGCTTCCTTTGCACACAAACAGCAAATCTCAGATTAGCAACCTTAGATTAGCAAACTCCCCCTGGATTAGTTACAGAGATCAAAGACACAGGAGTTCACGCCTCGAGATCTGAAAGGCAGGTCGGTGGATGTGGTGACACGGCCACTGAAATCAGGGCAGGGGCCTCAACTTTGGCCCACCTGGTCTGCAGCTACGGGCACTGTCTCTTAAAGTGTGGTGGTGGTGGTATCGGGTCCTCTGGATCCAAACAGCAAAGGCAGAGCAGACACACACAGTAGATGTTTGGACAGCAATTTGCAAGTGACTGATGAGTGCCGTTCATGCTGTTACAAAGCCACTTTGTGACTGCCACGCTTGCTGCTTTAGGTGGCTCACCTGACAGAGCACCCGCTGAGTCAAGAGGAGCAGCAGTTATTCAGCCAGCTGCGGGAAAAAAATAGAAAGGCAGGGAAAGAGCAATGCAACTACCTTACTGAGGACAATAAGAGCTTGGGCATGGGACTTTGGGATTGCATTACCTGGCCTTTTCATGAACTGCTGACACCTCCTTGTGTCGCCAGCTTTCCTAACAGCAGACGGGACAACACCTTGCCGATATTTGCACAGTTACAGAGCAGGCTAGGCTTGGCTATGCACTAACAATAGCTACCAATCTATAGAGGTCTTAAACATTTGATTGCTTCAGCAATCAGCTAATAATTTGTCAAATGGGACCCCAGCAGCGAGGTCAGCCTGGCAATAAGGATACTCAAACCAAACTGCTGCCAAAAGTGCAAGTTCTCACTTCCCATCTCTCCTCTACAGCTCCTCCCATCTTCTAGCTCACATCCAGACCTGCTGACTCTTCTCCTCTCCTTGTACAGGGTCTATCTACCTTCTCTTTGCTGGTAACAGGTCGGGAGACTGAAGCATGTAAAGGAGAGGCTGGACTGGAGATATCCCAAAGTACTACACAGAACTTTGTGACCAGGAGAACCAGGAAAGAAGTGCACTCTTGGTGGCTGTGGGAAGCCGTTAGATTAGTTCAAGGTGTGCTTTCTTCCACTCCTTCAAATACACTTCCATTACAATGTAAAAGGGTGACTTGTCTTGCTGTGCTGACCCTGGAAATCCTTGAAGGCTCTAGAGCAGGCAATATCCATGCACAGATGGCAGGGTTTTAAGTGGGTGAAAAAAGGCAGGAGAGAGAGTGTAATCCATGTATCCAGGCATGGATTTAACATGCAGTATAAAGAAAGGTACTCTAGAGATATGTTCAGAGCTAATGTGGTAAATTCACACTCAGATGCACATCTGACTGACCAAGAAGTGCAGGGAAGAGATAGGAATAAAAGGGGAAATAGCAAAAAGAAAAGCATTACAAAAGCATACATACTTACATACATAGGAGGAAAATGAAAAGAACATCTAAGAAATAACCTCCCTGTATCAGGAAGCTTCTGTCACTAAGGTAAACTTGCAGGCGCTGATGCCCTACCACACTCCTTCCACTTCTCCTCATGCCAGCACCAACTAACTCATAGCAGGTGTGATGAGTCTGATCAATGACTGATCCACCTGAAAATTATGCCAATCTCCATCTTACTTTTCATGCTGATCCCTCTCTGAATCTAACTGACCACACGGTTGCATGGTGATGGTACTAATGCTTTGGCAACCTGTACACAGGTGAGTTCAAAGCACTCAGCACCCTGCTACCCAATACAACCCTGCAACACATTCAAAATACAAACCCGTGTCATCCACCCCTGGACTCTGTAAAGCAAGCGTATCAGCCCTGAGAATTGGCCAGCTGTGCATTAGTGACTCTTTGCCTTGTTCCCAGCCACCATTGTCTCATTTGGAGATAAGAAAAAAGTTGCATTAAATGCTTTGCTTTTATATTTTCCTTGTGAGAGCCCTGTTCCAATTAGGAAACTGAAGCCAAAGAATGAAATGGAAGTGGTACATAGGCACAGTGCACTCACACAGCTAGCTAAGCAAAGAAATAAGGAGAAAACTGATGTCCTCTAGAGCCTCATCATCTTCTACTTGCCTACATGTCAATAACTGAATCCCTGTTAAGCTACAGATACTTGGAATAAGCAAGGCTAGAGGAAAAAAAAAAAACCAAGTGTACAAATATAAAGGGCTAACATTTCACTGGTTTTGTGAAACAGGTATTAAATAGACACTGTATTCTTCAATGACTTGAATTAAGGGAGTTATTGTTCCTGCAAGGGATATTTTGAGAGGTGGGTAGTTATGGTACATAGTGTTACAAGCAGAGCGTGAACCACTGGCTCAGGACCATGGACTGAAGGACATCGCCTCCCTTCACGTAAAACACGACTTCAGAATCTGGTTTCTGATGGAAGCTCATTTACAGAGTGGCAGTTTATCTCATAATTATAACATTAACAGGTAGCAAGCTGTTAAAACGTGAAATTAAGATGAATATGGCTGATACCCAAGAATTATTTCTCAGATTAAATACAAGGATGAAAAATTCATGTTTCTGTAATTATGACAACATTGTATGAACAGCTTCCCTGAATTAATCACACATACTCTGAACCAAATAAAGCCTTAATGTGGCTGATGACAGCAAAGCTGAACATATTCTTCCTTACCTAAGCAATAATGGTTCTATTTACATAGTTGGCACTTCTGAAAGGAAGATGAATTTTGGCAACCAGATCTATTTTCCTTAACAGATGTTTCAAAATATGGTAATGAGGTGTGGGTTTCCTAGGCTGTCAGCTGGAATTCACTAACCAGGAAACAGAACAAAACGGAGCTGACGTAATCCATCTTTTCCTTTTAAACCTTTAAAGACGAGATTAGATTTTATATTAATTTTACAAAACACTACTTGCAATAAATTATGTACTAGTACAACCACCTCTGCTAATACAATTTACTTTCAAGCTTTTCTTTGCTAATTTTTAAGTATGTCTGACAGACATCATGTCTATTTGAAGGGGTTTAGAGTGTCTCTGGAATCTGGAACACTATTAACTCCCCCCAGAAGAAAAAAAAATTAAAAAATCACAACAAAAATGTTTTGTCACATGTTCAATCAAACCCCACAGTTTAAAAAATGCAACGCATTTTTAGATAGCAAACAAAATTCATACTGAACTTGAATCTTAAGTAATTTCTTAAACACAGCTTTATCTTCACATTGATGAAAGCTGTGCTAATGAAGGACCAGCTAGAATTATATGTTTAGCAGAGAGATGAAAGAGAATGACTCTGTTAATTAAAAACTGAATCACGTTTAAATTTTCCACTTACAGTATTTGCCAAACTCTTCTTTCTGTATTTTTCTAGAATAACTCTCATGTATATCTCAGTATAAAGAGGCAGAGGGTATCATGCCAGTGTACCATGTGAACAGTTGAGTAACATGTCAAAACCTTCAACTTCCAGCGCCGCTATTCATGAGAGAGGTAAATCTGTGTGCCTTATATTTTATGTTGTGCATCATTAAGATTGGTCATAGAATCACCAAAAGGTAGGGGTTGGAAGGTACCACTGGGGATCGTCAAGTCCAAAGTCCTGCTAAAGCAGCATCGCCTAGAGCAGGTTGCACAGGAATGCATGCAGGCAGGTTTTGAAGGTCTCCAGAGAAGGAGATTCCACAGCCTCTCTGGGCAGCCTGTTCCAGGGCTCTGGCACTCTCAAAGGAAAGAATTATCCCTTACGTTCAAGCAGAACTTCACGTGTTACAGTTTGTGCCTGTTGCCCCTTGTCCTATCACTGGGAATCACTGAAGAGTCTGGCCCCATCCTCTTGACACCCGCCCTTTAGATATTGATAAGATCCCCTCTAAGTCTTCTGTTATTGAGGCTAAGCAGCACCAGGTCTCTCGGCCTTTTGTGGTAAGAGGGATGCTCTGGTCCCCTAATCATCTCTGCAGCCCTCTGCTGGACTCTTTCTAGTAGTTCTCAGTCTCTCTTGAACCGAGATGCCCAGAACTACACACAGTACTCCAGATGTGACCTCACTAAGGCAGAGTAAAGGGGAAGGAGAACCTCCCTTCATTTGCTGCTCACACTCTTCTTAATGCACTAGTAATGCACTAGGATGAAACTGCTGGACTTACATACAGGGAAAGAACTAAATTTAATAGCATTATAGGTTTATTTGGGTACATTGTACAAGTCACTTCTGCTCTTCATCACAGTTTCTCAGGTACTTTTTTTATGCTCTTAAGTGGTTGGGAAGTGTTACTGCTCCTGTATCGCAGAGAAAATACTGAGTACTAAAGATTCAAAGCAGCACCCCCAAAATGTCAGTTGTGTTGCAAAGCAGAAACTGAATCAGAGTTTCTGATTCTTCTCCTTTTTTCTAGTCTGTTGAGAGGTTGGGATAGAACAAAACCAGAGACCAGCACTTGGGAAAAGACTACAACTAATATCTCTAATAGTCTTTGTCCAGTTAAATCCCACCTGTAAAGTGGAAATACTTGTTCTTCAGTATCTTTAGAGACTACTGGGAAGATAAATCCATTGAGGACTTTGAAGCGACCAGATGGAAACTATAAAAATAAGTAAACTAGTGACTTCTATTAATAGACATGTTAGTTCTGGGGTGAATATGACTTCAGAGTAGTAGGGTTGATTTATATATTGAATAGAAATATTTTGGGTTTAGTTTCCTTTTTTTTAAAAAATTTACTATATAAAAGCAAGTGCATGTACACATGCATACCTCAATAGAGATGGGGATAACATATATCAAAAAATTAATGCTAACAAAACACAAAACTTTGATGTGAAGCTGGTAGTTTCCCCCAGTCTCCTATTAAATAACTCCCTCCACTCCCCACAAAGTTAGAGTTGCCCTTTTTATAGAGAATTTGAAAGACAGTGGCATAAGATGGAACTTTTTTACCTATGCTGCTTGAGTAAAAGACATTAAAATGCAGTTTCATTATCACAAGCAAAACACTATGGCCATTTTCTGCTGAGGCATTCATGTATTGACCTGGAACAAGTGAGTAGCCAAGTTTATGTCTTTAGTTTGATGTGTCTAATAAATAATGGATAACTGTAAAATACATTGATATACACCTCATAAGCAGGACTTCATATTTATTTTCTCTGAATGGTTCAAATTCTATTATGTTACTCTTATTGCTAATGGTAGAGGTTATATATAGTAAGTTGCTTTTTTACATCAGTCTTTTCCAAGTGTTCATGCCTAGCAGCCATTTCCTTCTTCAGACTACGTAAAGCTCTTAATCTCATTCACTTTTGGATAGATAATTTTCCACACACAAGCCCGCAAACAGGCACAAGACATTACCCACGATGACATCAAAGCAGAGCATCAGGAGGCTGAACCAGCACATATTTGAATTAGATCGGGTATGCCAGTGGTCCTTCTGAGGCAAGAAAGTTCTTGGAGAAAATACCTCATTTTCTGCAGATATAAAAATACTTTTTTTTTTTGACCTAATAGTCCACTGTCTCCTACTTACTAGTTCACTGTCTCCTACTTACTAGTCCACTGTCTCCTACTAGCACTGCAATATTTATGTTGAGCAGAGCTTCAAAGCCTTCCTGAAGAAACCAAAAGCAAAGTGGGTTTTCATCACCCCATTAAACAATAGACCATTCACTAAGAAAACTTCATTGTTACCTCATTTAAAGAAAACAGCAAAATACAAGAAAAACCTCTGGACTTGAGCACTTTCAATAGTTACCACCAAGAAACAATCCACAGTAGGACTTGCTTAAGCTCTGAAATCGCGAAGCGTTGAAGGCATCAATAATTTACACTGGAGTCATCTTTCATTTGCTATCCCCATCCATATTTTACACATTTCATCAACATCGTTTCACTTCAGTGACAGCTGCACATTCATGAAAACACTGGAATGATCTGACACAGTGGTTCAAAGGCGCTCCTTTTTACGGGTGTTTTACTACCATTTGGGTGTTTTACTTGTGCTTACCTCCTCGGTATTTTGAGGCTTGCAGTCAAAAAATTTACTTTCACATCCACTCACCTCTGTCTTTCTCAGCCACACCCTTTACTTGGCCATTTTACCAATAGGTCATTCAAAAACACCTCTAAAGTTTCTTGTAGTCGATGGTCTGGGATATTTGAAAGGCTTCCCTCAACTTGCTCCATGTTACTGTAGGTATCACAGAGGCACATCCTGATGCCTTGCTCACAGCAGCGTGAAAATTAAATCCATGTTATTTAGAAAAAACACTTGGTTTCCCATCACTATCATTACATCAGAAACAAGCAGGCCAAATTCAGTTTTGTTGATTTACGTACAAGGAATCGTGAAACAGTCACTATCTTGGACTTGATTTTAGACAAAGGATCTGTCTGCCTCTGCATGTCTTTAGCCTTTCTGCACATCGCCAGTGGTCCCTGCTGTGCAAAGCAGTGCTCTTCAGCACCCTGTATCCCCAGGGCTGTCAAAGAGATCTAGTTTTTGTCACTCTTTCTTCAACTGAAAGCGAGATGCAAACCCTGTATCAGCACACTACCACTGCACACAGGCATCCTGCACAACTCAAGGCGCTGGCTTGTGTTCTGACAACATCTGCCAGAGGCAGCGTCACATTATTGGAAATTTCCAGATACCTACCAGGGATCAAGTCCAGTCCCAGAATTTCCATTCTCTCATAAAAAATTTATGAAGAGCCATAGCAGTCAGCATCTGATATGCAGGGCTGTCTCTTCAGTACCTTTATTTTATAACACAGAACTACCCGTCCCATTTTCCTAAAGAAGGATGAACCTCTGGTTCCATGCCCTACCAAGCTTCTATAAAACAACTCTCTTTACTCAGGTGAATTTTGATTTTCTGGCAGTTCTCCGGGACACGTCTCCCACCCATTCTCACTTCCTTTCATTCAGTGGCAGGTATGACCTAGTATTGCTTGTCTTGTGCACTTGCATGGCACTGTATACAAGTGTGTGCAAGCACACCCAGATTTTAATACCACAAGGCAAACAAGTGTAATTCTCCAATTCTACACTCATTATTTCCTATAGTGAACCAATAGACACCATCCCTCTTCCACAGCTGACTTTGGCAAAGTATTTAACCATGGCAGCATGGTTGATACTCAGACCTCTTCTGCACCTTCCTGAAAGCTGAAGTTTAAAACACGGTTTTAAATTACTTATTTTGTTGCTCTCATTCACTGCTCCATTAAAGGCTTTCTTGTGTGTGATCATAAATATTAAAGAGTTCAGTCAGCACATTCATTTCTGATTTCATCTGTGGATTGTAACAACCAGCTTTTCATAGGGAAAGAATAGGGTTCACAGGCACATATTTTATTTAAATTGCTACTTTATTCCTTACACCTGTATGCAGAGCAGAACGAGAAAATTGGAAGCTCAGTTTCCTACAGGCACTTCAGGACAGGAGAAAACTCAGATACAAAAAAACCCCAAAACTTTCAGTCTTTCTTTCTTTTAGGTTATGATTCTTGACTGTTCATAGTAATAACTGACTGAGATATGATCACTGGTGATTTTTAATTATAAGCTGCTTTGTTTTTTGAAAAAAAATAATAATTTGGAGTGTCAGGTGACTTCAATCAGAAGTAAATTAAGAAAACCAAACCACAGAACATGTTACTACCATTTTCCAATATGCATGCTCTTCGTTAACTTTTCTTCTTCCCAGTGCAGGGGGTTTCCCAGTTTAAAAACAGTTTTATTCTCTTTATATTACAATGTAGAAAGAATAGAAACCACTATTTGTTCATTAGAGTGGTGTTAAGGACACCTGCCCGTAACTGGAGGCAAGTATGATAAGATTGTGATCGTTCTCACTTTCTAAGGAAGATAAGTCAAGAACTGTTTTCTCCCAAGTTGTGTCTCATCCAGCTGCACTTCACCCATATCTTAGAACAATGTTACTCAACCAGTCACTCAGGAGACATTGGAAATGGGTCCAAAAATAATCAGAAAAGCTTTTATTTTCAACCAAACGTTCGAAAAAATGGCATGCATATTTTTATTCATTACAAGTAAACAAACAGAAACAAGGGTATGGAAAAAGAAAAAGTAAAGGAAATTCAGTAACTTTTTTTTCTGTTTGGTTGTAAATTAATTAATATCTAATATTTTGGCCATCTGTTGTTTTCAAAAATATTAGGGTGGCCCTTGGATTTGTTTAAGAAAGGGTAGGTTATCTACTTTGATTATAAGAGAGTGAGAAATTGCATCACAGAAGTAACAGTACTTTAGAGATAGGTTCTTGCCCTAGGATTGAGCATCTCAAATGCCTCCAGGGGATCATGGCAAGAGTAAAGGACTGAAATTTTGAATTTGATTTAAAATTCTCAGCAAAGCGTAGTAGAAAGCAGACAGTTTTAATCTGCCCTTAGCATAGCTTGTACCATTGATGAATTATGCTAAAGCACTGTATGCTTTTCTGTTCTATTTTGAATTGCAGTACTGAATTACATATTGAATTGTTACAAACTAGCCAAAAGAGGATATCACCTAATCAGATCACTTGCTAGCTATATATACTTAACAAAAAGAATACGGGAAAGAACACGTGGTTTTTTGTGATACTACACAAAAGAGAAATTAAGCCCTAAAGAGGGTTTTCCTAATTAAATTTATTTCGCAGATACATTTTTCTAAGCTGAAGTGACACATGTATGGATAGCAAAAATTAAACTTGATGTTTTCAGAGATTACTGAATTTGTATATAGCTTATGGTTGCTCAGCACCCAATTAAGCACCCTCAATTCACAACCTGCCTGATATAGCATCCTCAATCTTTTGTTGATGAAAAGGTCCCAGCAAACTTCTCATTGCTCATTTTATTCTTCTGCAGTCTCCTATTTTGATTCTTGGTAGAGATGTTTTCCTGAACCCAGCAGGATGAAAAGTAACCATAAGAAAGGCAGATTTTAAGGAAAACGCCTTCTGGTGTGAATGGCAAGGTAGTAGGATTGTTTAGAAATTGATAAGTCATTATCAGGACTTGAGCTGTAAGGGAAGAAAGGTTCTTCCTTGCTAGGTTCTTCTAGTTGTGGGAACTGCTTGTCAACTGTCTGCACACATTACATATTCGCTCAGTCAAGCCCACTAGGCTGCTGCTGCTGCACTACGCAAGAGCTTTCGTTGTCCTTTCCAAGCCCAGATCTCTCCTAGGTCCATGAACACTGCACCAATCAAGGCATACAAATCACTTTATTGAATAAAACTGACCCAGTTCCACAGTGCCTGTTCTCTGAAGTATTCTCGTTGGCTCTGTTATAGCATTTAGGCCTTGACTTTTCCATTGTCAAGAGAACCATATGGTTTCAGCTGAGATGAAAGGGAGAAAATCCTGCGAGATAAAGCGACGTGAAGACTTCTGTCCAGCACAGGAATTATTAATAAGCATCAACCTGAACGCATGACTTCTGTGTCTTTGAAAGCAGCACAAACACACACACACACGGTGATAAACTATAAAAGCCCTACTCTAAAATCTTAACTCAGCTTTCAGCCTATAACAATCTGCAGTCTTCAACGGAATAATTTTCTTCAGAGCACCTACATATGTAAACTCAAATATGGGAAAGTATTACATTCTGAACACATATATTCAGCAAGGAAGTCAGCAGTGGCAATGCTCTCAGCAAGAAAGCTACACAGGGATTACACTGTGAATGCATCTGTCATCCTGACATCTAGCTTTGTTTAATTACTTGTATAATGTCTTTTTGGAACAGTTTAGGAATATCCCATTTTTCCCAACTGACATATTCTCTGAGTGAGCCTGTGTTATTGTTATGTGACAAATACAATAAAAGGACAGCATTAGAAGCTGTTACGAAGTTACTTGTGGTATAGTTTTATTACATCTCTCAGTCTGCATTAATTCAAGTGGCTGGCACTTTGGTCTAACCATGTTAAGGTATTTAAGTCTACAGTAAGAAGAGACGTATTCAAGCTATACTCAAAGGGCTTTATTTTGATTTGAACTGAGCAGTGAGCAGAATTTCTGTTCAGTAGCAACCCACAGTTTTGTGATAAAAGCTCAAACCTCACCATTTTAATGGAGAGAAGAGCTGCAATAGCTTGCTTTGGAAATACCAAGGCATCGCTCCAACCTGCACGCAAACACGCCAATAGCACCATGAGCAAGGGAAATAACATCATATGTTAAATATAATAATATAATATCATATTATAATAATAATATAACATCCAACTTCCAGGTTTCAAAACTCTCTGATCTGAAACACATGTGAAGTTTTATGGCTATAGGCATGACAGGGTAGTCTAAACCATTTTAACTGACCTATCTCTAATAGGAAACTGAGACCTAGAGATCTGTACTCTCTGAATATGCAGTTAAATTTCCCTATAAACTTAATTGAAATTTCAGTTGCAGAACTCAGTAAGAAATCTGGTTGACCTTATGCCTTTCCCCAATAATGCATTTACAAGCTGTTTCAGCTTGCAAACATGAGTGCACAGCTTATGAGGAGGGGGAAAAAAAAAAGCCATTTTAGAAAGAAGGCAGGTTATTCTGTGTTCTTTTAGTTAGATAAGACTAAGTCAGACTTAAGTTCTGGACTTTGATGAAAGCATTTACACAAATCCTCTTAAAAAGCAGAATATGATACTCAACGACTTTTAAGACTATGCCCAGAAGCAGATGGGTGGGTACGTTTATTAAGAAACAATCCATTATCACAGATATTATATGCACAATTTGTTTAAAGAATAGGCAAAACCCGGTGATATCTCAAGTATCCAGCACTCCAAAATAAATACATAAAAATTTACTAAAATACTTCAAAAATGTAAACATTAGTAAATACTTATGAAGTGCTGTACCCATCTAGGCCAAACCACTTGAGTCAGATGAGCAGTATTGTTTCCTCAGTATCACTGTTCATAGAAGTTGCCTCTTTAGAATTGTGATTCCCAAAGGAATTGCACAACTGCTTTCCAGCAGGTCATGATTAGCTTCTGAAGGGCTGTGAAAAAAGTCTTTGATTTTTACTTCTATAAAAGACAATACCTTCTACAAGCAGCTATGGTTTAATACCTTCAGAGCGTTATGATCTTTCACAGAGATGCCTGTTTGGGATTCTCACACTGCAGCTGAGCAAAGCCCCAAGGCCCTGCAAAACCAGTCCAGAGCCAGGGTGAGACCTGCACTTGGTCCTGCCAAATGCCTCAGGCAGAGGTGGGCTCATTCCAGGGCTCCTTCCTCAAGCTCTGCCTCCAATTAAGTTATGGTTTAAGAGATTCCCTGGGCAACCCTCCCTGGGATGCTGTGCTTCTTGCACTTCTCTCATTTACCATACAGTGTTGGAATTCACCAGGGCTCTGGTTTAATTTACCACTATGAAAATACCCCCTATGTTTTTCCCCTTCCATTTTGTACACTCTTCACTAGGTTGCAACCAGCTTTTAGTCTGGAATTTTTACACTCCCCTAACAACTCCACCAGGAGAGGGTACTCCCCATCATCCCATTCATTAACACCTTCCCCTTAACTAGGAAACACTAAATGTCTGCTCCTGCATGTACAAAAACCCCAGAAATTTTGGAAGTTTCCCATGCACCTTACAACCCCTGTGCAAAGAAGAAGAAAGAAGAAGAAGAAAGCTAGAAGTGGTTTGCAATACCCTCAGCAGCAGACCCCACTGCTGAAGCTCACCACACTCTTGACATGAGAAGCCCCGTGTACAGCCTGCAGTTCTGGTCCCCCAACCAAACCTACAACAGTCTACAGCTATCTCCTCCGATATGACAATCTCACCGCAGCAGTTGCCATGTAACACAAAGGAACTCCAGGAGGACACTTCTGTCAGCCTGTTCCCCTCAATGGGAGTAGTAAAAATGAGTGGGAAACCACATCCTGACTGTACGTGTGTCCAACAACGTGAAGCTTTGCAGTCGGGGGCACCAGGCATTGGAGAGCAATACAGCAAGTGGTGGTTTGGAAGGGAGAGAAAGCAGGTGACATTTACTTTATGTTTTCTCTAAAACTCAGCTGTAAAACCCAGGACTATTAAACTCCACAGACAGATACATAGCTTCATGAAGCATCCTTAGCAGTTGAGTCTTTAAGGCAGGAAGAATGTGAACTGAACTCCTGGGTAATATTACTTTTGCTCATTCTAAAGGTCCAGTGAATCTCAGGGAAACCTCTAAAGCTCTCTAATTTTCTTCTAGTCTTACACTGCCCCTTTTATTTCAATAAAGTTACCAGATACCACAATGCAGATCTTGAAGAAGGATGCTCAGGAGGCTACCAACATCACCTCCTTACAATCTGGAAAATAAATTATCTGGGGCACTTCTAAAGAAAATGGAATTGGGCTAAGAGTTAAAGATGGTAATTTTCAATAACGATGTAATTATTTGTTTCAAAAATTAAAATGTTTGCTTAACAAAAGGTTGCTACCATAGATAAAATACAAAAAACAGATGTTAAATGATCTGATACAAAGAGTCTGCTGTTTTCTATTAAAGAAGTAAAGCTATACTCTCCACTTTTAAGTCTGTCACCATGGAATTTACACTTTGACCAATTCAGCAAAAGGACTTTAGTGAAAACAATAACAATTAATAACGGGGAGTTGACATTCAACTGGAGGCAAAGCCTGAAAGCCCATGCCTGCTAAGTGTTAATCAAAGTCTGCTAGAGCACACTCTGAAACTGAGCTGCCATCTGCCATACTTAGAGACAAGAGTTAAGAAAGCAGAAGCTAGTTTTTTTTTCCAAAGATTTCCCACCACACACGCAGGTAAGAGAGACAGGGGAAGTAAACAAAACATGATGAAGTGATGGTACAACACAGCCAAAGACCTGGCATAGTGATGAACGCCAGCCCACCTGCATGACAACAGAATGTGACCTTTGGGCTTTGCTTCCCATCCAGCTCTTTGAGGAATCTACAGGGCATAACACGTGTCAAGGGAGTGCAATATCTGCACAGCACCTCACTGGGACTCCGGCATTGTAATATTGATTTCTCATCACTGGTTTAATTCTGCCACTTGTCTTCTTTTGACTGAGCTCTGAAAAATCATAAGTGTGTTTAACTGCAGCGGGTCCAAAGACCTTTATGAGAGGTTGATGGTAAATAAGAAAGGTGTTGAAAAGTTCAAGCGTAAAAAAATATCTCCTGCAAAACTAACAAAGGGTTTGAGACAGTGAACATCATTTAACAACAAAAAAACCAACCATGCAAGAATCAGATTGAGTAAAATTAAAAAAAAAAAATTGTGACAATTGCTCCAATGTTAAAAAAATACGAAGAATAATATGATCCTGCTCAATGACACCTTTGAGAGTGAGGAATGACTAGACACACGAAGACACTTGTTATTTCCTTTCTCTATTTACCTCTTACTTCCTATTTGCATTGCTCTGGGTCATAGGATTGACATTGACCACTGAAAATATCAGAGTACAAGAACATCTGAACTGTCAAGAGCCTTTCTGAAGACACTACATAACCCATCAAAATCAGTACTTGAGCCTATGCCTGTTTTTGCAACCTTGTGTGTCTAAGAAAATAGTTACAGACTTCCTTTTTTACTCTGCTTATGTGTCTTGTTCTGCACATCTAGGATACAGCTAAAATTGTACCTTTCTGTCAATAGGCTGTAAAATGTATGTGTGTTTTCACAAGCACCAGAATCCTGTGAAATTGCACTGGGGCACCATTACATGCAAAACCAAGTAGGAGCCATGTAACTGCAAGAGGGTACTGAGAAAATGAAGCTATTAGATAGGGTTCTGTCAGACAGAAACAGGACTGTATTCTGCCTTTCACTTTAATGTCAGCCCACGAAAATCAATGGATACAAAGATAAAAGCAGAGCATAACACATCTTGCTGCCTGCACTCCTTATTGCATGCTCATTTGTATATATGACATAGAAAAAGGGCCGCGTTGCCAAAAGCCCATCCATCTTTCTGACTTTATTAGCAATCTAATGAAAGATATTAGTCCTGCTTGCACACCTTGCATCACTCATCTGCGCCACACTGGAAGTACACTGCTTATTTGCTTGAAAAAGAACACAAGCTGCTCAAAGATCCAATATAGCCGCCACCTCAAATTTAAATATTTAGGTCTGTTGAATGGTTTTTAGTATTTTGTTTTCTAGTTTCTAAGCTTACCTCAGACTTGGATCCCCGAGTATAAATAAAATAGATAGAGATCATGAGTATATTCATCCATGGAGAAAACCCCCCACATCCTGTGGTCAGCGACAGAAAACATCTCTGATGACCTGTGACTGCACATCCAGCGAATGAAGAGGAGCACCAGGTAACAAGGAGCATTATGAAGTCCTGTAACAGGTGAGCAACTCAGAGGAGAGCTCAGAACACAGGTAACTTTTATGCCTAGCACTCTATGCTTGCCATCTTGCCTTAATCTAGTTGTGCTTTGCTGCAAAAATACCTGAGACAGCAAGCGTCAGGCTGCTATGAAAACATGAATCCATTGGCTGGACATCTAGCCCCAGCTGACAAAGTGCTACACCACACAGAGCACATCCTCTCTTTTGCCTCATAGGGCTATGAGAAAGGAACTGGAGTTACCGTGGGGGATGAACAAGGGGTACAGAAGAGATACTGACAGTTAAATGCTTGCTTAGCTGCTCCAAATGGATCAGCTTCTGAGGTCATGGCAGAGAAGTAGGACCAGATACCTGATTCAGCAGTCTCTCCCTCTTTCTATATGTGCCAGGTCCTTCAGCTGCAACATCTGTGTGAGCAACAAGCTTCAGCTCCACTATTCTGCTTGCAGAACCTGTAAGAAGTTTTCAATCAAATGGAAAACTAGCATAAATTACAAATACTCGCATAACAAAATTTATTTAAGAATCTTCAGTCATAGGGAGCGGTGAGAAATTAAGAAAAGGACGTGGCACACATCAGCATTCTCACCCCTCTTATGTGTTCATATTTCAGTACCTCTAAAATTAAGTGAAAATTAAAAATTCCCCATCATATCACAAGGGAGTTTCAGCTATGTATTGTGGGAAACTAAACGCATAAAGACAACAAAACCCACTCAAGTATGTGTCTCAGTACAGAAAGGATATTTGAAGCTGCTTTTATCACTTATTTATTATTTATGAGGTCATCTGCAGTCAGTCAGTTCACCTAAGCCCGGTCACTGCTGAAAGCCCTTTTTTGCTGTTGTTTCTGCTGTTTCTGACATGGAACCTGCCTCTTAAAAAGACATGATATGAAATGCACTACTCACTCACAGCTGCCCCCCCTTTTCCCCAGTAGCTGTACGATTGTTTGATGTTAATGCTGTCAAGGTTTGTAGGATGTTGCTCGTTACTACCGTTATAAAAAGCATCCCATGTACAGGCAATTCAAATTGACAGGCTGACAACCAAAACTAGCATCCTTATGCTCATTCTGTTCAGGTTTTGCAATTTTTTTTCTGGGCCTTTCAATAGCAGGAAGCCCTGCTGCATAAAATATCCGAGAAACATCTGTTAGAGACATAGTAAACTATAACCAGAGCACACTTTTCTAAGTCAGGATCTAAGCCAATATTCCCCCACTTAGTCCACGCATTCCACATACACCCAGCAACGCATGGTCTCTGTGCCCCACACCTTGCTAGGTCAGGCTCAGGCATCCAGCTTGTGCACAGAAAAAGCTGCCATCCCCCAAAGAGTGGAAGGGTTCCTGAGTATCTATTTCCATCCTCTTCGCATAAAGCTACCCCTTGAAAAACAGGGGAAGAAGGGTAAGTGTTGGACTATGATAGCCACCACTGGTAATTCACTTTCAATCTTCTCAGGATGCTAGACCTCAGTTTATTGTAGCTATTATTGCTTCTCTCAAAGTTGCACGTACAAATACTAACCTGCAGTTGACGAGCTCATTTCTATCATCAACTCCAAACAGAACAGTAACCATTAGCCAAACACAGAACTTCAGTTTTAAATGTGACTTTGAATCTCCAAAATGCATCAAGACGGTATTTTCACACTTGCCTCTGCAATCATGAAGACCATCAAGTTTCTTCAATTCGCTTCTCCCAAGAACTACAGATTTTAGGGAAATGCACAACTACATATCCTGCAGTAAAACTACCAGGATCAACAGCACTGTATCATACCACTGAGTCAGCAAAATTTGTTTTTGAGGGATGAACAAGGCACACTGTGTGACTGTGGCCATACAGACAGATGACACTGTGCAGAAAATGTGTTCAGTGTTCTAAATAGCGTCTCAGAGTTACAGTTAAGCAGATGTGGTGAATTAAAGAAAAAATAGCATAAACTTTCATTTACATAAGTGACCAGCACTTCCCAGTACCAGTATTACGGCTGTTTTTTGAAGGGCTGCAGCATTTACATAGCCTTTAGAGGGGATATCATATCTGTTGTGGGCATTTCTCTAAGACTGGACATGTAATTTTTTCAGGCTCAATAAAACCATATGCCAGCTTAGGTAAAGCTTTCCATACAGATCTTCCTTCATAGGGTTTTTTTGTTAATTTTTTTTTTTTTTTTTTTCCCCAACCAGCTTCTTGAACGCTCCAGCAAGTAGTACTCTGTCATCTTTCCCTAATATCGTAAAGTTGAAATTTCAGGCTGGACATGGACAAATTAACCACGCTACTGTCTGAAACATTATTTTGTCCTAAGGAAAATTACACTGGGCAAGTGATCAGAAGACATGATGACATTTCTCTCCCAAAATCCTCTAGATGCATTTACAAAATCTAAGGCTGAAGTACTAATGCAAAATGTCAGATCTAATTTAGAAAGTTCAGTATGTAAGATGTTATTTTACCATTCCTCAGATGTTCTGTAGCTAGACTGCATTCAGACAGAAGAGTCTTTGCTAATGCGATCTCCTAACTGAAGTTACCATGTCAATACAAATGATCAGCATTTTACATTTAAACTATTAATCACAAACAGTGAAGCGGGGCCTTCTGGTTGAATTACTAGACTACTTCAGACATCTACTAGCAATAAAATAAGAGTTTACATTTCAGGCTATTCTTTTCCCAGCAGTCTTGCTGCCCTCTCATTAATATCTCTTCTGCAGTCAGACAGTGGGCAAGATTTATGTACTGAATGAATCTCACCAGCCCTCTTTCTCAATTAGCA
Organism: Todiramphus chloris collaris; assembly: GCA_025345505.1. Taxonomy (NCBI): domain Eukaryota; kingdom Metazoa; phylum Chordata; class Aves; order Coraciiformes; family Alcedinidae; genus Todiramphus; species Todiramphus chloris. The sequence continues at coordinate 3,674,605 of JANVCC010000319.1, forward strand.
GCTGATGCTGTAAAATACACTAGTTTTTAAAAATGTTTGGCCTTTTTATCCTGCAGCTGCTTTAAAAACACCTCTCCTGTACAATTTCTACCTGCACCCACAAGTGATAACTTTTCTTTATTACCAGGCAAACAAAGTTAGGCATTAATCCCAAAGGAAGGACCATAAAATCGGTTTTGGCCTGCCTTTAAATTTCGTTGCTATTTACCTCAGCTAAATCCACGAACCAATCTCTAGCTTTGCAGCTTTGCTTCCTGAACTCATCTATTAATGATATGTCAAAATCTAAAGCTCCCTGAAGAAAAGAGGTTGCCATGGGATACTGAGTGCTTAGGAGCAAACTGTAGAAAGACGTATCCTGCTAAGAAAGGCTCCAAAGACCTTGCTGTGTCAGTCAGTATTGCTTTTTATCTCTTTAGATGAAACAAAATCACTGCTCTGGGAGCCACTGGGCATCTGTCAGCCCTGATTGCTCCATCGTACTGACCATTTTCAACAGGCCTATAGGAATCTATTAGCGGAAAGGAAATTCCTTCGTTCCGCAAAAGCTCCAACTTTGATGCCTGGAATTAAGGCTGCTCTCCTGCAACATCTGTAGACAAAACATTTTTCTTCAGCAGTACCTGTCTGTAACCATCCTCTTCCCTCCTAGATTTTAATCGCCTCCAAACCCCTATGCAAGAATTCGTGTACTACAGATCAGCGATGCTTACGAGGGAGGATAGGAGACTAAAGCGCAAATAGTTCAGGCAGGGTTAGCCAGCCAGATGGACATAATTTTCTCAGAGTTAAAGCTGCCTTTCAAAAAAGACAAGAGGAAAAGAAGAGGTGAAGACTAGAAGATGTGACCATTGAAGGATAATTTCCAAGACAGAGCATAGCTTCTGCCAGAAGTGTGTGCTTGGTGAGAAAAATAGAATTCTGAATTGCCTGAAGGGCTAACAAGAGAGAAGGCATTTGTGACAAGTTCCTTGTGTGCAGTGAAGAGCGTGGTCACTGATGTGCTTAGAAGCATTTATATATTCCCACAGTGAAGGCATCACACTAAAATTTCATTTTTTTCCTGTACGTAAATTGGTGCTACAGACCTATAACACATACACAGAGGTGGCTTCTGACACAATCTTTAGCAACAGACAATTTTACAGAAATTCAGTTCTCCCTGCAAGTGATTCACAAAAGAGAATAAAGGTTTTTTTTCCTCATCTCCTGTAGCAAACTTACTTTGTGTAAGGGTAGCTGTAAAGATCTGATTGCACACATTGTACAAAGTAATTTCATTCTTTCAAAAAGTTACCTAAGAACACAATTTTCAGCTGGTAAAACCAATCATGCATTTACATGTCTCATATGTTTCTAATTAATTTCTGTGAAGAGAAACATAGCAAAATGTTGCCTCTGGGCTAACAGTGAAGTTCTGTTGAAATATAGGTGATATTGATGATTTCCATGCACAGCTATCTAAAGATACAGTGTCTACAGCTATCTAAACACAGGCTCAGGTCTTTGCAGTCATTTGTACAGATCAAAATGAGGCAAAACGATGCACAGGGAACAGTCTGCTGTCCAACAGGTGTCTGCTTCACCAGTCTGTGATGAAGTGACTAATTAAGGTAAAAGAAGTTCCCCTATCATAATAGTTTCCAGTTGAAGAGCATGCTGGATTCTCTCAGCAGGACCTATTTTATAGCATGAGTATCCAATGCTAAAAAGAAACAAGAAACCCAATGTGCATTTTACCATGCAGGACAGGTAACAGTTTATGGCATTTATTTACCTCCAACATGAGATATAAGAAAAATCCTTTTGAATACACCAATGAGATGACATCCAAACTTTCGTGTTCCTGTTTCTGAAAAGCTTGTAGCACAAAAAAAAAAAAATAGAGGGAATTTACAGAAAAGAAGAACAAATTATTAAAGGACAGGATACTGTGGTTTATGGGTAAAGATCAGAAGATTAACCCCTGGTTAAATTACAGGTATGGTGAAAGGGCATATGAAAAATCAGCTTGAAGTACTCGGAATATCATAAACCATGAAACTGCAGAGAAATCACTTTCACTTAATAGACAAAAAATTAGTAATAATTGAATGATAGTAACAAAAAAGCAAACTTGAAGTAAAAATAGATAAGGTAACATCTCCCAGCAGTGCATTTGACTGTACTTCACAGGTTTTCCTCAGAGAATGTTGCAGTTCATGCCTCTTAATGTAAATGCATGTGCTACCTCATGTTAGCCACACAGTCTAAGAGAGCGCCTGGTGCCAGCTTTCTCCTGTGAACTTAAAAGACTAAATTAAAAACTAAAGAACAAGAAGTGTCTTGAGTTCAGAACAACAGTAGAGTTCAGTTTATAAGAATACGAGCTAAAAATATCAATTCTTGGTTTTATTTACACTTTTTCTCCTTCTGGAAAGTTTTGAATCTCTTTAAAAAAAAATAACAAGATCGAATACAATAATAATACAAAATTGCCTTTGGTGAGAAGTTTTTAAAGTACTTTAAGGGTAAGAAATCTCTTACAAATTGCAAAATCATTCAAGACAGATTTTTTGTTTGTTTGGAAAGCAATGACAGTGATTTTCTTCTCACTGTATTTCTTAAGAAACATTAAATCCTCATTAGTTTTTGACTGTGTTATCACTAATCTACTGACTTATTTTTAAATAAAAAAACCCAAACAAAGCAGCAAAACAAAAAATATTGAAGCAAGAAAAATAATTATTCAAGCTGCAACTAGTATCCAACTCCCACTGTACACTTTTGAAGACTCCATCGTCCCTGATGTGAGTGGAAGCACAAGGAGACGGGGGATTCAGGCTGGACTTCTGGATAACCTGCACAGTTAACCACAGCAACAATTCCCACCCATAGACCGGGCCAAAACCCACACAATGAATAATGCATTTCAGCAGATAATCTCTAACAAAGAATAAACTGCACCCTCACATCTTTGAGTTTCACTTACTGATGCAAGAAATCGCTTTCAAGTATCAGTCAGAGCTCCTGGGAGCGAGGTTCTGAAAAGCTCCTGTTGTAAGTCAGTGGCAAAACTTCCACTAATGTTACAAGCCTTTCTGAGAAAGTCAGCAGTCCAAGGGACTGAACTCAAACTGTGATCAGGCACAGCACCACAGTCAGTTACTCAGAGTAGTAAAATGCCATCTGTGAATCTACAGTTCACTTGGAAAGTAGCATACATTTGGGCCATGTGATTGATACTAACCAACTAATGCAGAAAACTGGTCTTCCCAGGCTCCATCTATAGTCTAGTAAGAATGAGATGTAGCACTTAGCTACTTCCTATTGCTCTCACATTTATTAAAATTAAATCTAGAATTCAACATATTCAAGTACAGTCCTGATTCTCTGCTGCTTCCACCTAAAAGGGCTGCTGGGGATGTGATTTAATTCCCTTAACAACAGGGAACTGTAGTGTTGCAGTGTACCTCTGAAACATGCTTCAGCTCCCCTAGGATTGCATCTAGAGTGGTATCTAAATTGCCATTCATTTACCCAAATGCAGCCATCTGCAACTACAAGCACGCTTTTCCATTGGAGACTGACCCTTGGAAATACAAAGCCAACCCTTTGATCTGGCACTGAAAGAGGGATCATTGTTCACTTTATTTTAACATAACCTGTGTTGAACACCAAGTCAGAGCAGATAGAGTTTTAATTCCTGGCTCTAGGGCTGTAGTCAGCTTGCTGGTGGTGTGCGCGGTCACATTCAACTTCCCATGGATACGGGAGAATCACTGACATTTTGCATTTAAATAAAAAACCCAGGATGGCCATTAGATCTCTTTAAAACCCCAACTTTAAGCAATTGTTGAACCTCATCAAGGTTGGCTTTGTACCTCAGCTCAAGGATGACCTCAAATTGCCTGCTAAAGCTACCTTACTCTTACCTCAGCTGTCATAGTAAAGCAACACTGTCATCTCAACATACCTAATGCCATGCAAAGACATCCCTTTTTTTAGTGAAGATGCAGCCCAGGGCAGCTGCTTCTCCTGTCTCTGTGTGTTCGAGCATGGATGTCTTTTGAACTTCCTGAAGTCAGCAGGATCCTCTGGGTATTATCGTGTTTATTTTTAAAAAAGGACCTATTGTTCTGGAGACTAAGACCATTTCTGAGGCTATTTTGAAACTACTCTTTCAAACTGTCTATTGTTCTAACCTTCAATTTTAGGGACATCAGAGAAAAAGTGATTAAAGACCCATTTCCCCCACAGAGACACTATTTTTATTCATTTTTGATGCCCTATTTGGCTATTTATTGCCCTTATTGTTCCTTTTGATGGTTGCTAGGGAAAAGGAGATTAAAACTCAATGTGCAGCACAGCTCATTCTAGGGTATAATTTTTCTGGTATTTAAAATAATATATGCTAGATAATAGATAAAAATTACTGTGTTGAGCTTAAAAGGGGATATTACTGTGCCATATTTAGTTTTATTTTTTCCTAGTCTTCAAAAAAAAATGTTTCCTAAGGGATGCACAGGAAGAAGACAGATGTGATAAATACAAACAGATTTCCTCTGTGTATGCAAGAGGAGAAACACAAGCCCCAGAACAACAGATTCTTTTCCTCCACGGAACAAAGAAAATGTTCCACACTAGACAGGACTAATTTACTTTAATTATTTTTTTTTACTAAAGTACATGCTGTCATGAATTACTTGGAGCATATGACATAATTCTGTGAATAAAAATAATTTCTTAATGTGGCTGTATGAATGATATACCTATATAAAAAAAAAAAAAAGAGGGTAGAGGGGCAAATATCCCCTGTTAAATGGTCAACTACATTGGGGAGGGTAAAACCCAGGGTCTCTCTTGGAAACAGAAGAAATTACCCAATAATTGAGTTTTGCTCTGGGCCTCTAGTTTCTTCCAGAGACACTCAATTTCTTTGGAAAGGTTGGCCCTTCCAGACGTGATCAGGTAGACCCCATGAAGTGTCGGCTTCACTGATAAAACTCATTTTGTGAAACAGAAGCAGGTGGCTGTCTGCAGGAGATGGACTTCCATACAAGTGCTGCTCATCTTAAGTTGGTGTCCAGAGAAGGAGGAATGATTCACCCACTTCTGAGCCTTCCTGGACCAGAGGGAAGAAACTCTGGTGGGGGAGAACTGTCCTGTGCAGAAGAGCTGCACAGATAAAACCAGGGCTGTAGGAACGGCTGTGCCATCCGTAATGCACCACTTGGCTTGCGCTATTTTTCAGTTGCAGTAAGACAAGAGGCAACAAGTTTTATCAAGTAGGAAGAAAAACCCTTTCAAGGTGACTGACAGATTTTTAAAGCTCCTAAAATCTGGGAGTGAATAGAGACTTGTGAGTTTGGACAAAGAATTTACGTGTTCTCAGAAACAATATCTGAAACAGGGTGGCTGATTCCTGTGGCTGACACCTGTCAGGAAGAATTCAGAGAGGAATTTCTCTGCTGTATTAAAAGAGAAAACATGCCTGTGGTCACAGCCTCTTCTTACTTCCTCAGGCTCAATTTCTACAGCTGACTGCCTTTGGGCACATGCCTGTGTGCTGCTCACATTGTTTTAACAGGGTCCCATGAGAAGGAGGACTTGGAAAGAGCAAGGTTTGATTCCCACCCCCACCAAAGGGTTTCTTGTGAGCCCCGGAGCATCACATTTCATCTCACAGTTCACTTCTTCATTCAAAAATAAATATAATAGAGTTTACCTATTCTACCGTAAACTCTCAAAATAACAGTATTAATGTACCTATATCACTCCAATGTTACACTGATAAGCATCACTAAACATTCATCCCTAAAAACTCACAGTGAAAAACAGATTGTCAGACCAAAGCATTTGGCTATCTCACGTGACTTTTACATCTTTCTCTCAAAGACATTACAGTGAGCCTCAAACCAGAAAAAAAAACACCAAAAAGCAAAAAACACCAAAAAACCCCAAACAAAAACCAACCAAACAAAAAAACCAAACACATCCAGTATGGATTTCATGACTGGGCTTGTGATTGCTACGCAGTCTGTGACTGGTGCATCGGACATCTTCTGATTACCCAGAACTCACAAGCTATCTGCACAAAGTGGTGAACTGGCAAATGCTGCCAGTACCAGGAAAGCTGTTTTTCTAACAGAACCTTAATTTACCAACGTCTGTCAAGATCAATGAACAAATGACCTCAGGATTTAAAGCTATTTAAAAAAAAAAATTACCAGACCCAGAGGTAATGGGTGCAAGAGAGACTCATGTAAAATACTAACTCAGCTGCTTTCCTCATGGATCCTTTAAAATCTGTGATCCCTGAAATTAAGTATTTCCAGGGATTGTCAAGTGTGTCATTTACTACAGCAGTTCATATACTCTGTCAAACTCAAAATAAAAGATTCACAGAGATCATAAACTTGCCAGATGCAAGACCTGGCATAGATATACATGCATTTCTTCGGACTGTCAGGTTCTGGAGAACTTTCATTTATGAGAAATGCTTTTTTCCCAGGTATCTAGCTGCTCTCCTATGTGCATGCTACTCTGACTACATGTGTTGATATAAAGCCTGAAAAATAACATGAGTAACAAGAATTTCAGCCTCAGTACAGACTAGAGAACAGAAAATACTGCCTTTGAAGTAGCTTCAGTTTTATACACGTAAACGTTAGAAATATGAAAAATACGTAGAGAACTTAATGAAGATAATGACCATGTAGAGGTCAGATAATAAAAAAGCTGAGAATATGACTGACTGCAGAGCTCCAAGACAGAAGTAACTCAGGATACAAAAAAAAAAAAAGAAGAGAAAAAGCTAAAGGAACAGTAGCCACTTGATGAGTCAAGATTTAAATTAAAACAAGAGGTCTTGCAGGAGGCAGGTGAACTGAGCTGACATTTTAGGGAATTAAACAAATACCTAAAATGGAAATAGGGAATCAAAAGGATGATGTAAAAGTATGGTTTAAAAATAGTTTTGGAAGATAAAGAAGGAAATATATAAGGTGAACTTTTACTAGATTTGAAGACCAGCTATCAAGGGAAAAATTAAAATATTAACATTTAAGGAGACGGTGAAAGGTACAGAAAAGTACTCCAAAAGAACATGGGCAATGTTAAAAGTCATTAGGAAGATGAAAAGGACTTTCCTGAAGATGTGTCATGAAAATGTCACTATACTGCTGTAACACCTTAAATAAAGAGACACTTAGAGTCAAGTATAGAGACTGCCTCAGCTACACCATTTTCAGATTAATCCCTTTGGTGGTCAGACATTACCCCTAGCTGGGACAAAACCAAAGTGCCTGTGCAGCGCTCTGACCAGTGTGCATGTGTGAAGGCAGACTTACGGAAATATCTGTAACTGAAGTCTCCCCAAATGGAAGGAAATATAAATATATATATTATTTATATAGTGTACAGCCCTTGGCTAACCACAGTAGTTTCATTCACAGAACTGGCACAGAGGTTTCTCTTTGGAGGCTAAGATACTAGATAACCCCTTTGATGTCGGGTATCTTCAGTTAACAGCTGTGGTTTCTATGAAATACATAAAATACCAGTGTGATGCTATACTGGATGCCACTTCTATTCCAAAAATGTGTTTCCCTCTGCTTCACATTTTGGCAAATGTATTCCAACTTCAAGGAGACTAACATCAATTCTCCTGAAGCACTTAGTTTTAATTTAGAAGAAAATAAAGTCATACCAAAATTATAACCTGAAGTAGGCTATGTTTTCTAATATAAACACTCTTACAGACAAAAAGAGAAACCTAGATTAAGACAAAGAGAGGAAAACATAGAAACCTAATTAGAAAGTGAAATCTTGATATAAAAGCAATTACAAATCTCTGTGGTAGGAAGCAATTTTCATGATGACAACAACAACAAAATCACTTCATCTCTTTTCTGGGCCCTGGCCACTACCTTCCCTCACGTCCTAGATGGCACCTCTGCATGCTGAATGGCAAGAAACAGGCCAAAATTTAAAAGTTTGGGTCTGTAACTAGTGCTGAGTATATTTAACCTCAAAGTGTAAGAGAAATGTTTGGACATAAAATAAATTATACTTTATTACAGTTGCCTCCTCTTCCTTTATAATCTAAATGCAGATAACAAGCTCAGAAGTACTCACAATTCAGTCTTGGGTTCATCTCAATACTGCAACCAAATCTGAGCTCAAGTCTCTGTCAGAGGAGCTTATTAGTCTAATCAATTGATGATATCACAGACTACAGTGTAGACACAACACCAGCACTGAGACTGCTTTAATTCCTGTTTGAAGTCCCATGGAGGCTGTGATAAAGCACTAATCATCAGAGATTTCCACCCCCTTAAGTGATAATTTGCAAAGCTCAACGAATTTTGTACATAGCTACTCCAGCATAAAACTCAGAAAGATAAACCCAGTAACTCATATAGCACCATTTTTGACTTAAAGTCATATGACAAAAATCACAAACAAAAAGTTCATGAATATAGTCACAAATTGTCTATTTTGCTTAAAGGTAACCACCCCCCCCCCATATGTAAATTTAGCTCAATGTAGTCAAGAATAGGTGAAGAAGGTTAATCATCTCTAATGGAAATTTTCTTCTTTTTTTAATTTTTCAATTATATTCTGCACAAGAAAGTATTGCTGTGAATGCCAAATAAGCCAAAAAGGCATTAATTAGCCAAATAAGACTACATGGCAAGATAAACAAAAATGAAAATGAAATGCTTCTAAACATAATTTAGGCATAGGGCATAATCATTATGAAACTTAATAGAAGGTAAACAGAGTTTTTAAGAGTCACTTTTCAATTCAATTGATTTGTAATGTGCCCCATTTACATGCAAAACGTATCTTGGCTACACAAGCTTCCCATGGCTGGAAGAGGTTCAATTTTCCAATTATAACTAAGAGATAGCATACTGTAAGTTGAGAGAAAAATTATATAGCATATAAAAGCCTGTGATGACCAGGTAACTTAAGATGGATTACATAATCAGTGACAAGCAAGGTTTGGAAAAGGAAGAACAGTTCTCGCTTGAACGAGAGAAAACTATGGCAGAGGCAACTGGAGGGGCAGATCCCGGCAGGTGCTGGTGCGCGTGCACGCGTGTGGGATGGGCACGTAAATAAGTGAAAAGGTATGGAAGAGGAGCATCATTCACTGCTCAGCTCCAGCTGGCAAGGTGATATTGCACTGCTGCTCTTCTCTGCTTGTACTTGACTGTCCTGGTTTGAGTGAGAGCAGAGCTAATTCTGGTCAGTGATTTTACTGTTCAGCTCAGCTCCTGTAGCTCCGTGCCCTGTGTGCAGGCAGCAGCCTGTTCTCACAGACAGGCTCTGCTCCCAGCAGGGAGAACACCCCATGGCAGAGTCACTGCCAAGGGCTGGGGTGCAGACCAAGGCACTGCTGGGTCTGTGCACCACATTGGGGGGGAGAAAGGGAAAGGGGCACCTGCAGGGAGGAGGGGACAGGACAGGGGACCCCAAACTGACCCACGAGGGATCCCAGCCCAGATACGGCACATTCGGCTTAGAGCTGAGGGATCTGAAGGGTCTCTGGCTCTTCTCCCCTCTTGGACTGCTTGGCCAGCTTTGCTTGGCTTGGCTCAGGTCCTCTTTTGGTTCCTCCCTCGGAGCACCCAAGGAGGCCTCTGTCCCTTCTGCCTTCGATCCCGGGCTGTGTGTTCCTGACCCCGGTACCAGAATCCAGCTCCTGAACACAGCTCCCGGCTGCTGCGGGGCCCAGGCTGGCACTGCCCCGGTGCCTCCACAGCATCAGTGGGGATGGTGATGGAATTACCATCAGGGGGTGGGTTCCATACTGGGTTTGTATAGATTTGTATATATTCCATTTTTATTATTATTAATTTCCTTTTCATTCAAGCTGTTCTAGTTTCCTTTTCCAATGTCTGAGTCTCTCTCCCTTATTCCCTTTCTCTTCCCCTTTGGGGAGGCAGGGGGGTTAACAGAGAGCGTCTGTTACAGGTCTAAGGAGCTGCCCTGACCCTAAACCGTGCCATTGACTCTGCAGAGGCGCTGAAGCCAGAGACACCACGGCACGCTGAACAAATGAACACACAACGATACGCTGATTCTTTCATACATCTACTTAGAGAGGGCAGCTGTCAAGTGCACCTAGGCAGTCTAAGATTACATGAGCCTTTCTGGAGGACTGCCTTTCAAAGTGTATAAAGACAGAAAAAAAATCAGGAAAGTATTAAAATATGTCTTTATGCACATCACACATTAATTTTCGCTAGCAATCTAGATATTATTTCAGCTCTTCTGCAGCATTAGAAGGGTTCTTCAACTAGCTCTGCTCATCAAGGGGCCTAATGAGGTAGTCAGGAGTCAGGCCACCTCACACAGCTAGCGTTGCAGGGGTGGTTCTGGCTGGTGCTCCGCTTCCAATCCCAGACACACAACTTCCTCCAGACCCTGGGAACCCTTGCTTGCACCATCCATCCTTATCTCTCAACCAGAAGCCTCAGAGCTATCCTGCCCAGAAAACACTGGAAGAAATGAAGAAGTGCAGCACTCCATAAAGCATTTCACCCTACAAAGGGGGCAGCTGCTCCCACCTGAGCAGTATGCAGGGACCTCGAGGAGGAAAAAGCCTCTACATTTAGATTTACAGTGTGTGGCAGGACGGCCAGGCAGGATGTGTACCTGTAAAAACTTGGTGGTTTGTTCTCTGTTCTGTGGTAGGATTTCACAGTGGAAGAGAAATCCAGCGAATGCTCTCAGATGATGTCTTTTCAGTTTTTCTAAAATGGTGTGAGTTATTAGCAGCTTTAATTGCGTTCTGCACTAACCTACGGGGAAAACCTAGCCAAGCAGTGTCTTGAAAACAGTTAGGGGGAGAAAAGAAAATTTTTTCATGCTACAGCTACTGTTCACGGATGCAAGTGCAGAATCTCTGTAAAGCAGGAGAGAAGGGATGGGAAGGGTGGGGTTTGCAGCCAGGATAAAACATTCACAAAAAAAAAGGTAAGTAGAAAGAAATTATGGCTAGATATAGCATCATATCTCTTATTATGGTACTACCTTTGATGTAAAGGTTTCCACTATCTGCTTCAACAAAAGACTGTCTTCTACAGCCTAAGAAAAGGTTAAGCCACAAGACAAGGGCAAAAGACGAATGTTAATACAGGCAGAAATATATTCTTTTATGAAAGAAGTGAAAAGCTTTCTTTGTTTTATTGTAAGAGAACTTTGTGAAAAGCACATTTTCATGTGAATTTATTTCCTCTGTAGCCCATCAAGTGCTTTTCCCATCAGAGCGTGTAAGTAGATTACAAACTCACCCAGCCTATTATTTCACAGGATTATTAGCTAAATAAAATCAACATAGTGTTAGCTATGTAACACTTTTGTGTAATAACACCTTGTATTGGAAATCTGAGGTTTCCAGTATTCACCTTTTACTCCAGCTCTGATGTGAACAGAAAGGAAGCCTTCAGGCCGACATCGAGGACAGAACAGAGAAGTGAAGTGATGCGGCCGAGATTAAAGGAGGGATGATGTCAGTGTGTAATCTGAAGAGCTCAGAAGGAATGCCTTCTTGCAGATGTCAACACAAAATATGGCCTGACAAGAGGCACTTGGCATTTTTGCATTACTGTTTACTATGCATGCGGGGATGGAACCCAATGCTTGGGATTCTTCCAGACTCTGTAAGGGACAACATTATGCAAGGGTGTCCACATTAATGTCATCACTGACTGAGCTCCAGCTGCGGCTTGCCTTAGGATGTCCTTCCTTCCCTTTCCTGGACAGCACTACGAGATCATGCAGTTCTCTTTCAGGGCACTCAGAGAAACTGAAAATAGACCAGCCCATTGGCAAAGACACCTCTAGGGAATAGCTTCTTCCCTGTAGCCAGAGAATACCAGAAAGAAACATACAACTACCAAGAAAATCATTCTGAAAATCTTGCCACAACTTGACATATCGTATTTGAAGAGTTTCTTGTAATTGCTGTGTTTATTGGAAAGATATATATACACACACACAAAGAATGCATACAGGATGTGCATTGCACATATTACTCTACGTATGTGTCTAATTTCACAGAAAATAAAAGGAGGTTTTATTGATGTTGAAATATACTGCCAGAGCTCTAGTGTGCATTTTAGAGCACAAATGACAGGAAATCACCAGATTACTAGCACATTTGCAGTATAAAACTTGACAAGGTATATTTGAACTACTGTTGCAAATAAAAAACGAGATTGACAAAACACTCATCCATTACCAAAGCACCTTTCAGCCCATGCTGTCCTTCATCCTGTCCTTCCCTTTTACATCTTTCCACCTAAAAGCATGACCCAGGTTATGTTGTTGCTATGTGAGGCATAGCTGACAAGTACTGGTTACTGTAAAGAATGGCATTAAGGGGAAGAATGTGGAGACCTCAGGAATGCCATCCAGCTCTCACTGTAGTTAATAAAAACATTATGAAGTCCTGTTCAATTTTATTCATGTTCCATCTCCAAACTGTTGAATATTTTGAAACTACTGCTGCATGCTAGAGGCTGAAACATAAGAACACACAGGAAAAACTATTTTGAAAAGCCAGTCTCAGGCTGCTATTATAACTAAATTTCAGCTGGCGCCATACTTAGCTTAATTACATAAATTGAAATGAAGGCTAGAGATAAAAGCAGAAAAGCTCCACCAGTGGTTTGCACAACACAAAGGCAGTGCCCCTGCACGGCAGGCAGCGGAGGAGAGCAGGTGGGCAGAGGACATGAGGAGCACACCAAAGACAGCAGGGGCTGGTGAGTGATCCCGAGTCCCACTGAGAACTATCTTACCCAGAATCTTAAACTGCAGTTAAATAGAACCCAATGTATTTAAACCCACTCAAATAAAGCTATGCCACCTTACACTTGTTGAAAATCCAGTCCGTTGTATTTCAGTTGACAGCAATGATAAGTTGAGAAGTGGATTTAAATTACTACTTTCATTAGATGAATCAGTAATAATGAAAATGCAACCACTGGGGAAAATATCCCTTCAAATGAGAGCTTTACGATGCTAACATTATGTTGCACACATTATTAAAGAACAGTCTAACAGGTTGATTAGCCCTTTCTAATGGTGCCCATCCATTATTAATAAAGCAATCATACTTTTAAGGTCTGATTCTCAATTATTTCATTAGCTGGATGAAAAATTAAACAAAGATGAAGAGAGAAACATTTTAGCTTCCTTAGAAGCCCTGGAGATGAAAACCTTTTCTCCCACAGTGTTTTTACTGCATTATTTGACAAGTGGAATAACCAACCTTTATCGCTGAGGATTTTTGCTGTGAACGTATGCCTATGAACCCACCACGTTCGTTCATTAAGTCTGACTCATGGAGGACTGAAAAGAGTATATCATCTCAGCAGAAGCAAAATGCCAAAAGATTTAGATGCTCTGCTTGACCTTTGTTTATGAATTGGCTTTATGCAGAAATGGGGCTGAAGCCTCCTATAAAAATCCTTCATCTTTCGAAAAAGGGCAAAAAGGAGCCTTCTTGAAATACAAGCTCAGTAATACTTATCACAAATCCATTTTTTTCCAGTTTATATGAAACAATACTTCAGCAAATCACTCAAACAAAAAGGTGCTGTTCAGGCCCACTGTTAGAGATGAAATTCATAAACAGAACAGCAGAACTTCTAAGAACTAGTCCATGTTTAAAACTCAAGTTGCTTCACATTATTTTCCTCATACCTACACTAACTTACTACTGACCACGTACCTATCCATTTTCTGACAAATACCCAGTATTCTATGTGAGACCCAGAGATGCAGCTAATGACATATCAGACATCAAGAGATGCCATACTGATTTTTGTAGACTGGCTTAGCTCAGCCTACTGAACTCATTTTCCATGCACAGGAAGGAAGAGACACCAGCCTCTAGGCTGATACACAAGCCATGGTTTACAAGCAACGTGTGTATCTGAACTATAGCCAAAGGGGGATGAGGCCTTTATTTGTCTGAACCTCTTACATGTTTTGTACCTTACCTCTTTTGGAGAGTCTCTATAGACATTGCAGACCCCCCTAACAGTTACTCTGAAATGGATGAACAAGTTTCCCTGGTGACTCCCCAAGACACAAGCAGATCGTGGCAGCTCCTGTTGCTGCATCCTTGCAGGTGATGTATCACATCTGTAATGTTTGCTGGTATTTTGGAGAAGGAACTTAGAGGCCGTTTCCCTCTCACATTGCTTGAGGTGCCTCCCAGCCCTAGGAACAGAGGTGACCACAAGGAATGCTCGCTTATCAGAAATGAACTCGCCTCACTCAGTCTTACTGCTTAAACCACTTCACTGTCACTCAAAGCAGAACACTTGAAAAAACCAGAAAAGTGCAAATTTTTTCCTGTGCAGAGAAGGCAGAGCAGAGCAGTCAAGATATGATTGTAGGAATGTTCATCTAAGCACTCATTTGTCTTGGTGTTCCAAATGTCTACTTCTTTTCTTTTTTTTTTTTTCCCTTCTCTCCTTTTTTGTTTGATTTAAATGCAATTTTAAAAATATTTTTATATTCATAGCTGATGCAACAGGAGCATTTGAAAAAAGAAATGAAAGCAGAGATGTACTGAACAGAATTTAAAAGGTCACCCTAAGAACAAAGAAACAGAAAACAAAGAGGTTTGGGTAGAAGATAATGAAAGACGTGGTGAGATTCACCTCTGGAAAAAACAGACAGGATTTATTTACTTTTTTAATCATAGCATTCTTAAAAAAAAAAATCATCAAACTCAGCTTAACATTTTCCTTCTTCTGCTGTTGTCTGACAACAGCCTATTTAAAAGTTTATACTATTGGCTTCATATTATGGTTTGAAGCCATATATATTGGTTTATACTACGTGCTCAAGCCTGTGCTCTTGCCCAGACACGCCCAGTCTCTCTCCATATGTCGACCCACATCGCCAGCTGTAAAAGTACCCAAAACACTTGCCTTCACCTAGGCTTCAAGCTCCCCCCCCCCATCCAGTCTAACAGCACTGGTAACAGGAAGCACTGAACGCTGCACAGCTATCCATCAGCATGGCTCTTCCCGAGAACTATGTGGATGTCAGGACCTGAAAGTCCAACCATGTTTCTGGACATCAGTGGGAATGGAAGCTACATGGTTCACAGTACACTGTATACTCATGTCCACTCCTGCACCCTTGTGTCAACTGGAAGAGTAGCCTGAAGCATGGCCTGAACAGCAGGCACCTGAGAAGGCAGATCTAGGGTCTCAGAAAATAGCAGGGTCTTTTCCTTTCATTGTGCATGATGTCTAATATGATGACATCCTTCGATTACTGTTCCTGTTACTATCTCTTACTATTAAAAATTTCTGAGCTACATGAGACATTGCTGCCACATCTTCCCTTGCAAGCTTTTTCATTCCAAAGCTTATATAGAGCTTGTTTCCAATACTGATGATAAAGCAGTGCTTTTTGGGTCTCCACTGTATAACACTGCAATGACCCAGACCTACTACATGACTGAAGAGTGACCAAGATATTTAAGCCCTAGAAGGAAAGAAAGGTTTGCGTCTATTAGCATTCTCTTAATGTGCTTCATGTTGCTAATCCTTGACCTCAATCTGCTATTACAATATTTTCATATTTGGAGTGCCAGGATCATTTTTGAGTTCATCCATTCTACTGAAGGAAATTTAATTTGGGCTTAGAGTAAGCGTCGGAACTGAAAACTGACCAGGTGATAGTACAGCAAATTATATTATTAGTATAGATTTCTGATTTACTTTTTGCAATGCTATAGAAACAGCGTAATGTGCAGAGATAAGAGATTTGAAAGGACTGCCAGGCAATATCCATATCCAGTAAATCACATGCTTAGTGCAACAAATACCCACTGATTACCTATTATTAAAAAGAATAAAAAAAAATACATAGGATCATAAATACGTTCATAGCAACATGTAACGTTTCAAACAGTACAGCAGGATAACAATGATATCTCTGTGAAAGACAAAGAGAAACTATGTCATTCTCAAGAATGCCAGTTGTGATTGTTTGTAGTCGTTCTTTGAAATAAGTGATGTATTTGTCATCTCAGTATCTTGGAAAAGGTTGAATAAACTCCCTCTGTCTCCGTTGTTATAAAAGAGCTCTAATCCTTAACTCCTGTAACTCCTTACATTATCAGAGAACTAGATTATGAATCCCGCTCTTTCCAGTACAGGTGACAAGAGCAGTTTTCTCATCAGATTTTGCAGAACAGAATCAGTCTGAACATTCAAAGTCAGTATTTCAACATGAAGAAAAAAAGGTCTTTGTGTAAATATTGACAAGTAGAAAGTTCCTTCATGTTCAAATGAAAAGTGGATGAAAAATCATCACACAGCCCATTTACTCGCAAAAATTTGCAATCTTGCTTTCTGAATTAACCTGGCTTCTGATATGTAATCAATGTCTTTCAGCATATCTCCTATCTGAGCAGTACTTACTATAAATAAATAAGTAAATGCACTAAATAAAAATGTAGGAGTCTTCACCAAACATTAGACCTAGAGCAGCAGTCCCTGTTTCAGGAAGTCTATGGGAATTGGATGCCCTTCTTTTACCCCTTCTATCAGTACCTTGCTGGGGGAGTTTGGGGAACTACATGTTTTCCACACCTACCCAATGGGTTTCTTGGGACCCTTCATTAGCCAATGTTTCCAAGTCATTCAGATAACATTTACCAAAACAAAAAAAAAATATTCTCTTACCAGTATAAAAGAAGGAATATGAGCAGGTTTTTTTCATCTCTTGTTTGGTTTGGAATCTTTTTTTGCATTCAGTTCCCTACAGCTGAGAAGATTTCTTGAAAATTTATTAATCACATTGATTTTTAGGGGGAACCAGACTATGGCTGAAATTTTGAAGTTCAAAAAAAAATGTTGAGATAATAGGATGAATTCTGCAGCAAATGAAACCTTTGTGAACTCCCTTACAAAGATCAGACTTCAAATCAATCATTCAGTTTTTTCATTAGTTTGATGTTTATATAAACAGACTTAACAGACTAACTTATTTCACAGGAGGATTGTTTCACTGCTTTCTTGTTTTCAGCTGAAGTGTTGAGCATGATGGAGGGATTCTACACTAGTTTCACTAGTTTCCACTGTTGGGACCGCAGGGAAGTCAAAACCTGAGTCTTGCTCTAAAATAGGTATTTTAATGTGTAATAACTAATTAATAATTTAAGCTTCTCCTTCCTTTTAAATAATGCATTGAGAATTCTTTGTAGCTGCATCTGGGTTTTGAGTTTCTGTAATCGCTTTAAAAATTTCTCCATGCAATCACCAGGACTATAGACCAAGATCACATAAGTTACTACATAGCAATAGGAATCTGGGAAATGGAGCTGTAGGACACTGGTGAAAACCACTAGCACAGGTGGTCTTACCCAGAATATGCCTAAAGGAAACAGAACTTTTCTTTTAGGCCATCAGCTCTTGTCAGAAGGATCCTGACAGATTCTTCATATTCTTGTCTTCTTCATCCCTCTTCCCCCCACAGGGGGGGAAGGGATTTTTATCCCTTAAAAAGGGATTTAAGTAATTTTTTATTTAAATAATAAACCCCTTTTTATTTAACTAATAAACCCCATTTTTATTTCCATTTGGTTACAGAAATTTTGCCTAAAGAAATAAACAAGTTTATTTTTACATATTACAGTCCAAGCCACTGTTGAGAAGCAATTGACTGTCAACTGCACATGACATGATGGGGCTATAGGCAAATACCTTCTTTAGGATAACAGAGAACTATGGGCACATATGAATAGGGACCAACTTAAAATAATCCTTCCCCTGCCCCCTTATAACAGCAACAAAGACATTTTTGCTTTCCCGAATGGGACACTGTCTCTCTTGTCCTCACACACTGCAGTGCTCTGTTCCCCTAATCTCCAGTATTAAACTTTGCTTAGACTTAAAAATGCCAATGAAACAGCACAGAGAGAAACATTATAAAAAGAACTCCTGGGAACTACTAGCCTCCTAAGATATGGATATGAGTAAATGGAAATTCAGATCGGTGAAAAAGAAAATGACCTTGTGAAAAAACACATTAATAACTGAGGAGGATCAAGTCAAAACTACAAGAAAGAAAGCAGCTCTGTAACTCCAAGAAACACTTTGTGCAACGAACCTGCAGAAATAAAAGTTACATTCTTCCTAAATGGGTTTGTTTGTATACTGCAGCTTCTAAGTGTTCTGAAGACACAGCTTTGCTTTCACAAGAAAAAAAGCACTGGAAATCAAACCCTAAATGGCGACTCACAAATGACTATTTCTTTATAACGTAACAGTCACAGTTTCTGTCTCACCATAGCGTGGGGTTTAGCATGAGGTTGTTTTCAATGAGTTAACTGGCATTAGAATTTTCTCAGCCACCCTCATGCTCATAAAAAAAGTGCTATGATTTCCAAACTCAGAGTCAAACATGTCATTTCCTCTATGATACTTGAAACCCCCGACATCCAAATACTCATATTTTATATTTGCTTTTTGTTTCTGCACTTTTTTTTTCATCAGTTGTTACTGCTTCTCCTGATTTTAATAACTTTTTAAGGAATCCATTTAGTCCTTTCTTAGCAAAAGTAGCCCACCCTGAATCCCCAAATCTTAATATTTAAAACTTCTTTGAAAACCAGGTTGTTTCCCTAGTTGCACAACATACAACTCCATTCTGCTTTAAAATGTCCTTAAAAATCAAAACTCTCAGCTGATTCACAGATCAGAAAGTAAATAAATACTTTTCATCATATTCCAGTTGTATAAATGATGAAAATTTGGAAATGAGATTTTGACCAAATTTCTACTACAATGAAGATTAAAAACTTTTGTAAGAGCACTAATATTTGGAACCAGGCCTACCATATTATAAATGAAATAGTGCTTTACTTCATTACACAAAAAATTATGAACACATGTAAACCCCAGAACTTTCAGTTTGTTTCCCATAAGAAAAAGAAAAAAGTCTTGTTAGCAGCAGTCTTCGTTTACATCAGTCATCATTCTGATTATCAGTAGTTCCATCATCGTGTTTAGCTGGAGTTCAACTTCCAATTTTATAAAGTATATGTGAAATGAACAAACTTGTCAGGAAGTATATAACTAATGTAAGACGTACTCTGTCAAATGCTGATCATCCAAGCTGAGACACAGCACAGCTTGTGCAATGACCAGAACTTCAACAAAAGCACCAAAATTTCAGAAAAAGCAATAGGTCTCTTGTCCAAGTATTTTTCCAATCTCCCTCTGAACCTAGTTTTTGTATTTGTAACATCCTTCATTGAGGAATTGTACATCTGAAACAGTGTTCATGAAAATCATCCTTCATTTCTTTGTTTTGAACCTGGCTTCTACCAGAATGACCTCAATGGCCTCTGATACATTTACTGAAAGAGTGTGAGCAACCAGTATTATTCACCTTCCCATCACACTGGCAATTTCATAGATTTCTACCAGATCTCACCTCAATAATCCTTTTACAAGGAAAAGAAGTTCCAGCCTACTCAGTTGTTTCATTTATGGAAATCAATACACATCCTTCCCACATGGCAGTTCAGTTGTCTCAAAGATCTCCATTAAGGGACTTCGACTCAAAGTAGACTGTATCAGTTGAGTCACGCATTGCCACATACTTGGTTACCACTTAAACTAGAAAATATTTGAATGCAAAAATTCCTCTACATTAGTCATACTGATTCTTTCCAAATAGATTATGCTTATCCAGGTGTCCACTAAATCTATCTTTTGTTAGGATTTCTATTCGTTTCTTAGCACAGATCTCAGTCAAAAGACTGCCTTTTCCAAGTTCCACCTAACTCTTTCTTCAAAGACGGGCATCACACAATCCCTCCATATTCGAATACCAAATTTTAGAACAGGATGGTACACTCTGCTACCATATTAAGCTATTTTATCCCCGAGTTATTCCGGGTCTTTGTGAATACAGTCCAGTCCTTGTATTCCGTGAGCGTTCATTTCCTCTATTACTACTACAACCTCTTCGACATTTATCAGTTCCACCCAAAGCCACTGTTATGAACGTCCCAAAGAAAGGTTTTTGCCTTGGGACTCTCCTTGGTCTCTTCAGCAGTGAGTGCTGATGTAAGGAGCTGATTTGGTCTGTCAGTAATGTACTACTACTTTTATACTTTCACCTCTTCCTCAAGCATTTCCTTTTTATGTTTGGCCTTTTAAGCCCTCCTTGGAGGGCTTCTTGCTCCTCAGTATGGATCAGAAGTTAGTTCCAAACTCTTTAACTACTTGCTCTTCAAAATCTTCTTTTGTCTGCACCTTTGTGCAACAGGCAAGAATTTAAGATCCTTTCTCTCTTCCTAATTTGGATTCAATTGCAGTTCCCTGAAAGATGCTTTCTTCTAGAAACTTCCATTACTTTGCCAATTAGCCATCCTTCATCCCTTTCCAGTCCTTCCTCTAGTACTTTATTTCCAGGACGGTGTTCCTTGCTAGTCTTCATGCCACAGGTAAGGTTAACTCTTCTCAGCTGCTTCTTTTAGTTTCTATTAAAGATGTCTTTTCACTTTTTACACAGCTCACATTTTGAATGGAAGCAGGTGATTTTTCATTAACTGTTGCTTTTAAGTGGATCTAAGCCGTAGGATTTCACATCAGGCCATTCCTTCCAAATGCTGGTTCAAGGGCTGGGTTTTCCTGTGCGAGTACTCTGAACAGGTACTCTACATGAAGCAGTCATTCACAGCACCTAAGAACTGTGTGTCCACTTCATGTCCTCATACAATATTTGCCCAATGAAAATTTTACATTACCCCATGTTAACTTTCTCTGCTTTCTGCTTCTCTCAGAACATCACACAGGTTCTGCCATTCTGATCAAGCAGTTGGTAATGAGGCCCATGTATATTCCTCCTGTTCACACCTGGTATTTTAATCCATATTGATCCCAATGTTACACATTGCAGTGGCAAGTTGAGTGATGGGATTTGATTATCTCCTTTACCTAATACTATTATTAGTCCACCTTATCTCTCTTCCTTATTTGGTATTAGTCTGTCTTTGATTTTCCTCTTTCCAGTTACATGTTGACATACAGTATTACATCGATGTCTTCATTTAGTTATGAATTGCAGTTCCATCTGAATTTTCAGATTTACTCAGGTACACTTAGCACAAACCTAGTTCCCTTCTTGGCAGTCTATTTAAATGACGGGGCATTTGTTTTCAATCTCCTATATGTCTGGGGAAGAACATAACCAGTTTTTCACTTATGGATATGAATGTTTTCTCTCTTGCCTTAGAAGTATTATCCTAAACTGCTATTCTTGCACCTAGCAGAAATGCTTACAGCTCAGTGCCTGATTGGCCTTTGGACATCCCAATCTGACTAAGGACCATTTTCTGGGAAAATCTTCTCTGGCTACTCCTGTTAGTTTTGTCTTACTAGAAAATGTGCAAGGTATTTCCACAAAGGCATAATTTCTTCATCCCAGCATACTATTTTCTCCCAGTGCTACAGCTAGAGTTACCTGCTCTTATAGATGTCTGAATCACATAAGCTTATAACCTGCAAGAGGCTCAGTCCTTTGATGCTTGGTATTATTAGTAATTTTACAAATAATCTTACTGAAGTCAAATGAAGATGTGAGAACCTGCTACCACTGTCAGAAGTAGACACCTAGAAAAATCAAAAGAAAAGGCCAAACATACTCCTCCCAGACTCATAGAATCATAGAATGTTAGGGTTTGGAAGGGACCTCTGGAGATTGTTGAGTCCAACCCCCCTGCCAGGACAGGATCACCTAGAGCAAGTCACACAGGAATGTGTCCAGGAGTGTTTTGAACGTCTCCATAAAAGGAGACTCCACAACCTCCCTGGGCAGCCTGTTCCAGTGTTCTCTCACCCTCCCAGTGAAAAGTTTTTCCTTGTGTTTACCCTAAACCTCTTGTGCTCCAACTTACTCCCATTGCCTCTTATCCTAACACTGGATGACATTGAGAAGATTCTGGCTCCACCCTCCTTACATCTCGCCCTTCACACATTTATAGACATTAATGAGGTCCCCCCTCAGTCTCTTCTTCTCCAGGCTAAAGAGATCCAGCTCTCTCAGCCTCTCCTCGTAAGGGAGATGCTCCACTCCCTTAATAACCTTGGTGGTCCTGCGCTGGACTCTCTCTAGTAGCTGTCTGTCCTTCTTGAACTGGGGTGCCCAGAACTGGACACAGTGTTCCAGGTGTGGCCTCACCAGGGTAGAGTAGAGGAGGAGGAGAACCTCCCTCAACCTGCTGGCCAGGTTGCCATGAGGGCGCATTGTTGGCTCATGGTCATCCTCTTGTCCACCAGGACCCCTAGGTCTTTTTCCCCAGAGCTGCTTTCCAACAGGTCAGCTCCCAGCCTGTACTGGTACATGGGTTTGTTCTTCCCCAGATGCAGCACTTGACACTTGCTCTTGTTAAATTGCATTAAATTTCTCCCTGCCCAGCTCTCCAGCCTGTCCAGGTCACGCTGGATGGCAGCACAGCCTTCTGGAGTGTCAGCAGCTCAAGGAATTCCTGAGCCAAAGATGTTATCTTCTGTTTGTCAAATCTTGATGTTCTTCCATTTCTCCAATCACATTCTGAATCCTTGTAGATAAAGCACTGGCAAAACTGTAGATGGAACACAGGATGCAAAACTTTTCATCCTTGGCCTGATCACTCATCTATAAGATTCTCATCATGAGCAATTCTCATCAGGAGTAATTTCACCTTGTGCTAGAGCATCTATGGATGCCATATATATATATATAAAGAAAGGAGTGTTATGTTTTTTTCTTCTTGACTAAACATAATGTAAGACTGAGCTGTATCCCTGTTGAAGTGAAACAAGGTTCTAATGCCTAGGACTACTATTTACGGTTGAATTTGGGAAGAGCAAAACAAAATGCTTTCTTAAGTGCCACGCCACATCCTCCCTGTCAACACAACCCCACAGAATTTCACTGAAACGACACAGTTCACAGTGACTCTCCCCAGTTCCTCCCTCCACCCTGCAGCTTAAGCCACAAAACCTACACCTTTAGAGAAGACTTTAAGTAATAATTAAATAAACCCACCATCTGTTTTTATATGAAATAGGAAGAGCATCAAACTACACATTTTACTCTCTTTCAACAAAACTACTTCAAAAGTAGATGGGATGTGAGAGGTGCACCTTGCCCGTGCACATGGCCCTTGCTTAGCTCTCCTCAGCCTTTGAAAGGGTTCTGACCCGGCAAAGTTCAAAGCATTTGAACACTATGTCGGGCATGTTCTGCAGCTCTTTTACTAGCCAGGAGGTGTACCCTGAAATAGAAACATGATGCATTCACAAGCAGCTGTGAAGTGTTCTGCTTTTGAAAACTGTTAAGAAGCACCAGATGAATTTCCTCAACTGCTTCATCTTACCATGCAGCTTCTCATCATTTGCTCTAGGTCAAAACCACATTGCTCTAAAATACTGCATCTGAAATTCTAGATGTTATAAGCAGTAAAAGACAAACTACAGCTTTAGAGCCCCATGAAAAGCTGAATTCTAGCTCTTTCTTTCAAGTTCAGCTGGGAGAAAGAAAGAGTGCAGCTTTTCCTTTGGTCCTGCTGCTGCAAGAAGGGGTGAGGCTGAGCTGGGGAATACGGCAGGTACTGCGGGGAAGAAATGGTTCCTCATAAGCAACTGCAGCTGACACCTTGTCCCTGACAGCCTTGAGTTGGCTCAGAGAGAAGAGCTGATGTATCCCTCATGGTTTTAAGATTATTGTCTCTTCTTTCCATCTCTATACTCGTTTTGTAATCAATCTTTCAGCAGATGAAATGAAACATCATTCTGATTACAAGTGCATCTTTAAAACATCACTCCTGAGCATAATTTCACAGTGATTAGACAAAGAAAACTTCTAATTTACCAACTGCTTTTAATTCCTTTCTGAGTGAAGATTACAAGTAAACAGGTCATCTTCATGCCTCCTCAGTCAGTTTACTCAGATTCTCTGAATCCACCCACACGACTGAAGGCACTACAGACAAAAGCCACCATTATCTGAGGTTGGCAAGTAGCTTCTCTTCAAGTGTACTGCAAGACAGGTATATTAATACCTCCAGCAAATACCTAAGCATTATGGTGATGGGGAATCTTTCTCCATCACTTGCATTTTCATATCCTGCTAGGACTAAATCATAACCTCCTAAGGATGCTGAAAACTATTATTCAGTGGAAGATTATCTTTTCTCTATTAAGATGCATTAAAAAGGAAACACTTACAATCTCTCACATTCAAACTTTTCACATCGCTTTCTGCAAGGGCAAGGTTATTAAGCAGCTGCTTATTTTGACCCTCTGAAATGACCGCAATTTAGTAATGGAATTACAGTTCTTCACCTGTCACTGCATAACAATTTGTTAGAAGCTTTGGAATGAATTTCTGTGCAAATGAAAATGATTGTCACCATTGTTACCCGTCATAAAGAATGAGTTCAGAGTGTTTCTTAATAGGATGCAAATGCTGCGAGTTGTTTCTGATAAATCACTTCAGTCCTAAAAAATAGAGTTTAAAAAGGTGAACAGGAAGATGCAGTCAGCAAGACAGCAAACATTAGAGAAGGACAGAGCTGTAAGCGTGGGCATAGCAGGATGCCAAGACTATAGAGATCTACCAAAAGTGCATGCCTGGAGTATGGAGGTTTTTTTCATCAGCATCAAGCTTCTCTGAAACAGCTTTCCAAGGACGCACTGCACTTTCTGTAGAGGTGGGGTGAAAGGCAGTTAATTGCTCCTTCACAAACATTTATCTTCATTGCGGAACTTAAAGTTTCTCATTTTGGCTTACAACACATTTCTCTATTGATAGCCAGCTGGATAAGTGTGGTCCCAAAACCGACACCTGATCTGTTTAATCACACGCTTCATATCTCAAAATTGACCACACTCAAAGATCCTCAGTCTAGTGACATCTCTATCAATCAGATCACTGTGAGGACTAGCACATTAGTGCGCTATCCTGATGCATCACAGTTATACATTGCTGTGGCTAGTCCCTTTCTGTCTCAAAAGGAATGGGCATGCTGGGAAAGCAAGGAAGATGCATTGGACCCAAACTCTGCCGACTTCTGCCTAAATTGCCTTCGGGAAGCAGCCAGAAAATAAGGGGCCCAGTTCCTCCAAAACACTCAAGTCCCAAGGACTGACAGACCATCTTGATAACAGTTTTTGTTCAGGTGTACATTTTAAAGACCAGATCCTCTGTCTACATTTTTAGTCTATCTCAAATATAGCAATAATAGAATACTGAGAAGGAAAATCATATTGCTAAGAAATGGCTCATGGGAGATTTAATTTAAAACTGCTTGCAGAACTCTGCTGTTTTACAGATTCATAGAACCAGTCAAATTGGTAGGGACCTCAGGAGGTCTCTGGTCCAACCTCTTACTCAAAGCAGGGTCAGCCATGAGGTGAGACCAAGTTGCTCAGGGCTTTATCGAAGCAGGTCTTAAAATCCTCCTATGATGGAGACTGCCCAGCATCACCATTCCCATGCTTAGCTGTTCTTAGAATGAAAAAGTTTCTTCCTGTATCTATCAGCCTGAACCTTCCCTTTTCAGCTTACAACTGTCGCCTTTCATTCTCCTGCAATTCACCTCAGTGAAGAGCCTGGCTCCATCTTCTTGCCAGCCTCCTCCTAGGTGTTGGCAGGGCACTGTTAGCTTTCCAGTCTTCCCCAAGCTGAAGACATAAATGCTAGATTAATTTGATCCATACTTGTGATGGAAAAGATCTGTAAAACACACATGCTGATAGAAGTAAAATAATGTCTACGTTCAATTGTAAGAAAAATTAACTATGCTAACTACTAAGGAGGACAACAAGATAAATAGTTACTTATACCTCAGGCAATTTATAATCTTTAGTATTGATGTTCTGTTTCTACTGACAATTACTCCTAAGACCTTACAGGAAATAATAGTGGAATATTTCAACTGTTCTACCAGGAGAAGTGAAAAAATCCTCACTCACTCAACATGCCACAGCTTACTAGGCTTAGTATTCTGCTGAAACCAGTATCTATTGGCTTTTTTTTTTTTTCGGTTGTTTCTTCTTGTTTGGTGCTGAGTTTGGGTTTTTTGGTTTTTGTTTGTTTGTTTCTTGTAAGTACTAAATACACATAAGGAACAGAGGAAGGAAGTGTGATCAAACTGTTTAACTTAACATCACTGAATCAGAAGTCCAGGCATCTCTGATTCTCTTCTCTGGACCATCTTTAATAGGAACATTATGTAAGAATCTGTACTTTCTGGTTGGTCACAGGCAATCCTACAGAAGATTAGATATTATACATTTGTCTTGGGATTTCATGTTTGGACCGTCACCATAGATATCTGTCTGCTAGTAGTAAAGAACACTTTGTAGGACATGAGGGTCCAACACTGATTTTATCACATAGTAAGGCACAGATTCTTACCTAGATTTTTTAGGACTTCTAAGAGCCGAGTGATCTTCACAAAGCTCGTGCTGCATATTTCTGTTAAGCTAAGACAAACCCGAAGTGGGCTGGTGGTATCAAAGTGGGCTTTCATCTGAAAGGTCCTTGTTTAAGGTCACAGCAACCAGGCAATTTCTTATGTATTTCTCCTTACTCACAGCAAAGTCAAAACACCTACTTGATCACATACATTTCCCAAGGGACTTCCACATTCTCCCCAGGCCTCTGTGTGCTCCATTAAAAATGTGCCCATTAACAGGTTACCTCCAGTCTCAGAATTAGATTAACTTCAGCAAGGTCACCGTTATTCAGATCTCATTTTTTTTTTTAGTAACAGCAGGTGAATTCCAAGTATCTTCACCTTCAGTACATATGGCATATAACCTGCACCTTACTATTCTGTGCGCTAGACTTCCCTCATTTCAGAGACCTTCTTGAATATTCTGTTGTGTTCCTGCTTGTTGCTTTTCAAAGGTTCCTGGAGAATCAGTTGCTAATGTCTTTTTTAGACAGGGACATGAATTTGACATTTTTCTGTTTAATGTTTCTAATAAAGTGCATTGTGAGTCATCATCATCTTAGGCCAAATTGCACTTGAGTGAGGGAAATGAGCAGGATGAAACCTCCTGTCTCCTTGTGTGATTAGATGCGTGCAAGCTGCAGTGCTATTTAGAGTGAAGGGATAAGACTCAGTTATGACAAACATAATGAAGACTCTTTATTCAGGACATTGGAGACTGTCAAATCCCCTGCTTTTTCCTCAGTCTTACTAAACAAACTGTCCTCACTGCTGCTACTTACCCAAGAACTCTTTATGCCCATGCATGCTCTCAAAAGCTCTAGAGCAGATCTTTGTCAACAGCAAGTACAGCACCTTTTTTGATAACTTCTCCTGCTCCTGATAAATACCTCTAAATCCTGAGCAGCAGTGAAAACTCAGTTTAGTTTCATTAGTAACCACTTAGCTCTCAATTATTTCCAAAAGCTCCCTATCACTGCTTTAGACAATGAAAGCTATTCTGGCATTAATTTTACTGTCAATAAACACTTTGTCAGCACCTACCATACTGAATGTCAGTATTCCTTTCTAAATTTGAACATTTTAAAGCTACCGTATTTATACTTGCTTGATTCAAAACTAATTAAAAAAAATCAATTTCATCTTCATAACGTAAGCTCTTCCTTGAAGACATGGATGTATCATTTATTGTTCACAGAGTTCTAGGAAAATCTATAAATAACTCACAAAGTAAACATTAACTCTAATCACTACCTTTCTTCAGACTTCGTGCCATTCAGACATGAAATTCTAGCTTGAACTGCATTACAATTATTGCTGTTTATTTGACCAAAGTGCTGGGGGAAGTGGAGTCAGAGATCAGTCATATGATATGTGGAGGGCAACCCCAATGAAATCTAGACTTATTCCACTTAAATATGTCAGTGGGATCAGAGCTGCTTGCACTACATCCGACAGTCCCACCTGTCCTGACTGTTGCTGTGGTTTGCCAAAAGCCCCAACTGTAAGATAACAGATCTGGGTTAAATGTACTGTCTGGATGGAGGTTGTACAATCGTAAGTTAACAGCAGTAACTTTCCAAATGCTAACAAGAACCATTACTTCATCCACAACAGCATTCAATGCTGCTTAGCTAAAAATGTCATTAAATACATTTCACAAGCACTGCAGCCTGCATGTAATACTAGAGGTGGACTGACATAACCATAAATTATTCATAGACAGTCAGTGGCATCATAAAAAAATCAGATTCCTCCTCTGAGACACTGTTCTTCTGAGAATATCAGTTGAGCAGCTAGTGCACTTTAAGACAAAAGCATTCCAGTGAATACAAAATATAAAACCCAGTAATGATGTCTATATCTATGCAGTGTAAGTCCATGTCTATGGGCACAAGCCATCAATTATGTACAATGAAGAGGGCATAAACTGTGTAGCCTTGAGATAGAAGACTAGTACATGGATGCCTTAAGGGCTAAGGGTGTAGAGAGTCCCAGAACTTTCACAGTCAAACGTGCAGGAGTCACAAAACTAGAGACACTGGTATTTATATGGCCAGGAATTTTTTTTTTTTTTAAATACCTTCTTTTCAATAAAACGAAACCCTTACGCTATGTAATTAGATATCAGTATAAAAATAGGTTATTACCTACAAGGTGAACATAAGAGCTACTTAGAGTTACTGTTTAAAGAAGACTCATCAGACTATAAAAGCTTCTTAGATGTAGTAGTTAGAGCAGACAACCAATACATCTAGGCAATATCATGTCCACAAGATCCAAACCTTTATCACTGCCAACGCTCCCAGCAGTTCTGCTGTGCAGCATGCCACAGCAGCACACCCAACCAAAACAAGAAAAGCAGACTACTTAGCAGACTACTTGCTACCCATCTGCAAGCACAGCTTTAATATATGCATGCCATGGCTCTTTATGGAAAAAGAAAAAAATAACAAAATATCCAAAACATATTACTATGCCAACACCAAGCCTATGTCACCGTGTAGCATGGCACAAAGTGCCTCATCTGTAACTTTCTCCCACTACTTACTCAAAACCAAGAACTCATTAATAATAAGTAATTATCTAGGGTGTAAATGTCCAGCAATTGTCTGAGCAAAGGTCTTACAGACTTGTTAAATACAACAGAGAGCTTCCCAGCAGTCCTTTGACATCTCTGAACCTACAGATCTAAGGCAGAGGCTGGAGGAGCTTCAGCTCCATTGGAATTCAGATTCCATTGGAATCGCCAGCAGAGAATTTGCCATCCCCAGTAACTTGTTCTGCAGACAGCAAATGTTTTTACTCTCTGTAGAGTAGTTTCTAGGTAGTCTACTTGGGAGAAAAAGTATCCTAAGACTGAAATGTACTTCATGTTACTTTGCTTTTATCAATCTCTTTACCAGTTGAAGGAGAGAAAGGGAAAAAAAGAAAAAAATATTTATTTTCCCCTTTTGCTTTCTAACAAGTAATTAAAGATTTATGTTACCACTCATACGATTTTATTTTTTCATGCATTGTGAAGTAGACCCCTTTTTAACTCCTTATAGGTTGCTTCTGACTTCCCCAACCTTCTTATCTGACACTGAGAAAGATATTGCCATTCAACGTTTCTAGGTCAAACCCAAATTGAAGTTTCCTGTTTGACAGCTGAGAACAACTCATACTTCACTGTCACTAGGTAAACACACTATTGCTTTTTGAAAGAAAATTATAGCAGAAGAGGAAGCAACGTGGATAGTAAACGGAAAAAAAAAAAAAAACCCATCAAAACTGTGGCAATGTTTTCCAAAACAAAATCAAACCCCTCCAACTCCTCCACAGCACTCACTCGTCATTTTTCAGAGACAGGCGGTTGCAAAGGGAGCTCATCATCTTAGCAAGGCTTGATTCATTAAAATCAGGAACCCAACAGGAACTTTTTTTTTTTCTCTTCAGTACAGGCTTTATTAAGAAGTGCTGCTACTGCAGTCATCTTAAAGTGAGGCCAACATGCTACCATAAAAGTCAAATATGGATCATAGGATTTTTAGCACTTGTTTAGTACACATCTAATATCTTTTCACTCTGCTCATGCAAGTATCCTTGTTCTCCCGGCCAAACTCAGCAGTGCCAGCGACAGAGAGAGCAGCATGTTCAAAGGCACAGAAACTCCTCATCTCAGCAGAGTCATTCTTTGTTTTCACGTTTAAGCTGTGCCCACAAACAAGGGGTACACTGAATAAATCTGTTGCGACCTTGGAAAGAACCCACTGCAGATGTTTCACAAACTGGAAAGGGAATCTCTAAAAATAGTTGTAAGAATTACCCATCTAACTAGTACTGAAATGAAAGCCATCTGCCTGGAGATAATTTTGCATGTAACAGCCTAAAGATTAGACAAGGGACAATAACTCAACCTTTAACCAGGGTCGGCGGGAGAAAAACTGCATTTGCTTTTCTCACAGCATCAACCTGAGCATTCGCTATGTCACATGAAGTGAAATACTCATACAGAGCAACATGTCCAGCTCAGAACACTGTCTCTGGCTGGAGCTAGATGCTTCAGCAGAAGCGTGGCATCGTGTAGCAGAGCTAGAAGAAAGAGAGGGCACCCTCAGTGGAATAAAAATCCAAACAAATCCTTCTCTACAATGAGAGATTCCCTGTGAGGAGCCTCACAACAATAAAGAGAAGCAATAGACGGCTAAGCCAGGAAATTATCTTGCTACGAAATTTTCTGCAACTGCAAGTAACTACAGCAAGCCAGTTAGATGAGGGATCAGGTTTAAGGATGAAGAAAAATTGTATTCACAGAAACTCATACTTTTAAAGTGCCTGTTGGAAATTGCTTAATCCTACAGAATCTTGCAGAGGAGGCCTATATCAAAAATCCTGCTACAGCATCCTAGGACCATGGTCATGGCTCTGTAACCATGGCCATGGCTCTGAATACAGCAGACATGATTAACAGTCCTGCCTCATCAGCCTTTCCTCTCTACACTCCAAAGGTTTGTCCTTGCATCCTACTGCGGAAGCCAGGGTCATTTGCTACTCCAGATTCCCAGATCTGCTCCGCAGAGTCTGAGGAATTCCCATTCCCCGCAAATCTTTCCATGTACTCAGCTCATCTGGCTGAACATCACCATCCACCAGCGGCTTCTTTTAGAAGCGTAAGATTTCTCCAGCTGCCCTCACATCAAAAGGGCAGCTCCCAGGTTAACCTGAGGTGTAGAACTCCAGCTGCACTCTAAATGGGGAGAAACTCGAAGTGACAGAAAGGGACAACAGGATAATGACAGAAATAGGAGAGAGCCTTACAAAATTTAAACACAGCAGACAATTACCAAACCTTCATGGTAGTTCCTAATCTGAACCTTGAAACAAAAATTAATTTTCAGGAGACTATGATGTAACTTGGTATCCTAGGAGAGAATAGTTTAAAACAGAGGGTTGAAAACCATCTAAGATAATTAGGCTTCAACTTCTTTAAACATGCCTTTGCGCTATTTTCTATTCTTATGTAAAAAAGGAATACCTCCAATAGTAGCTCAAAACCTTCCAGCTTTTTGATCTTCCCTGCTGACAAATTATTTAAAGTGCAGTTAACAGGGAGTGTCACAATTACAGAACCTACAGGGTGGCACATTTAGGAAGTGATTTACTTCCTCTCTTGTCACAACAGCTGTGCAAGCCTGATGCATACATTCTATCAGACAGCTGGCCCAAAGGCACAGAGGCTGTATGTTACCTGACAAGTTGGAAACTTTAATTGGAGAGCAAACATCAAGCCTTTATCCTGCAAAAATGAAGGTGGCAGATCTATCGAAAGGATAGAGCCATCGCCTTCATGTTGCTCAACATTCCCTTGGCGATGGAATTTTCCGCTGGAATTTGCATCAGCTTTGCAGGGCTCTGTTCGCCTGCTCTTCCAGTTATAAGTGCAAGTGTTAAGTATGACAGCACTTGCTTCCTGCATGCTGAAAAGGAGGAAATGGTCCAGAGAGAGAGAGGGGTAGGACAAGTTCATTTCAGGTGTAACAAAAGAAGGAAAGTGTTCTATAGGTGAAGATCAAGACTCATTCCTCTTATGAAAGTACATTCAGAGGGACAGCGATTGTCTAATCCTAATTTGAACTGTGAGCCTGAAATCAGTGCCACTGAACTCATGTTATGGTTTTCTGAATCCATACTGCATTTGGTGATGAGGATTGTTTGCTTCACCAGACTAGGACTGGGGTTTGTTTAAAACCCACCAGTTGTTTTTTAAAACCCTTGAGATTTCCGGATCTGCAAGCAGCATTCAGCCAAAGCTATGCAAAATAATACCCTCCCCTGCTACACACACACGGGCTCATCCTGAGCAAGGATAGAATCCCAGAGAAGTAATGCCCATGAACATCTACAGCCAAACCCTTTTATTTCTACCTGGGAGCAGTGCTAATGGAAACCACATTCAGAAATCTTGTCATTCTACCACTCATTAATGCAAGAGCACTGATTTCATTATAAATATCATCTTGTTCAGCCTGAAACTTGAGAAGCTGTTTAAAAAGAATCTCAACCTAATCTTCTCTTCTTAATTAATTAGTAATTAGATGGATACATGCTAGAACCACTCTGTTTGCTGCAACAGAGGTTGCCATGCCCTTTGATGCCTTTCAATGAAACAAACCATGTAACACAACCCCGACTGCTCCACCTTTTAGCAGGAATTGGACCTGTCCTGAGCTTGGTGTTTTCCTTCTCTCTTGTAAAATTAATTTCACTTCACTTACAATCTCTTTTGTTTTTGTAGTAGTATATTTTTGCATAGCAGTTTAAGCCCCATATAAAGCAAACATTCAATTGCAGTGATTACTTAAATGAGAGAACTATGATGCAAGTTAGGAGAACTAAATTCAGCATCTAAACCAGGTCAAATTCTACCCAACTTTATACCTCTTTTGCAATCTTCTGTACTACACTTACTTCAGTTCAAGCTGTTAAAATTGACAAAGCCATGAAAGGTTTCAGGAACACACAAATCAGTGAAGTTTTACATTTGCTCATAAAACCCAACCAATATCCCACACAGAGATCATTTAATACCTGCACGATCCTTTCCTTGCTTGGAAAACAGCTGCTTTGAATCAGTTATAAACCAGGAATGTAACAACGCCATCAAAAGAAGCCTTTCAAAGTCATTTTGCAGTGTTTCAACTTTCCATTTTTTCTGCAAACAACAGCATTAATATTTTGCTTTTCTTATTTTATTGTGAAAACAAAAAAAAAATCGTCTGTGTGCACGTGCACACAAACATGTTTCTTAAACATACAGTGGGGGGGGGAAGTAACTCTAACTGTTTTATCCACTGATCACACAAATAGTTTGACAGTCTGTCAAATTTCTTCTTTTCCAGAGAAACACAACTTCATGATTCAATACACGTCACTGATTAGCAAGTACAAAAAAAAAACCAAACAAAAAAAAACCCAAAACAAAACAAAAAACCAAAACAAATCCAAAACAAAACAACAAAAAAACCCAACCAGATTTGAACTCCTGTCCTTCTTCCAGAACTCTTTTTTCTCCAACGCTTGGCCTACTAGTCCAGCATTCTGGACAAACAAGTCCTTACTGCTTTAGAAGCCTTGGTCCTGAGAACGCTACCTCTGGGCAGTACCAGGACTTTTAATAGACTAAGTCTGAAGTAAAGAAATTAACCTCTTTTTATAATCAGCTCGCAATAAAACCCATGGTTGCTCTTAGACTTAGAAGAACATTATTCAGTACAGCACTACTGCCTCAGGGCTGCTGCCAAAGGCAAGACACTCAGGTCTCTCTCCGCACTGTTCCCTGAGCTGGTACCCGACCTGTGATGCATCCAGCCTTAATCTAACATAAGGTCTCTTAGATCCAGAGGATGTGCATGTGACTCTCCCCGTTCATTATTTTTAGACAGTGCATTATGTATTTGTGCATCTTGCACA
The DNA here is from genome assembly GCA_025345505.1 of Todiramphus chloris collaris. Lineage (NCBI taxonomy): Eukaryota > Metazoa > Chordata > Aves > Coraciiformes > Alcedinidae > Todiramphus > Todiramphus chloris. The sequence continues at coordinate 3,708,548 of JANVCC010000319.1, forward strand.
AGGTTTTCCATTGGGGCTGGCTGCCAGCCTCCATCCCATTCTTCAAGCATCTCTCCTTTATACTGCAAATGCATCCTGGCACCCATTCCCTTCCACTAGCCAGGAATGTTAAGAACAGAACCCAACCATGTCTAATTCTCTTCATCCTAATATACACCGAAACCGTTGATAGACATCCAACCATTGAATCACTTGCATAGTTCTCACCCTTTTCAGTCCATGTCTGGACATGCAGCTGGAGTTCTCAAGAGTGCTGTTAGCATGCCAGCTTCAGAGATCATCCATACCATGCATGATCACTTTGAATGGGTACATGTCAGGGAGAGGATGAATTGAGTTCGGTAATAAGCCAGCAGAAAATAGAAACAGACTGTTTTCAAGTGTTCACCATCTCAAAGGGTGGGATTCAACCTGGAGTTGGAAATCTAACAGGCAGCTTGGTGTGCTAACACATGCAAACCTCCCCTTCGGCAGCAAGGGAGACTCCTGCACCAAAGAGAGGCACCAAAGGTCCTGGGGCCACTTTTTCAGTTCTAGAGGGTCCTGTCCCAGAATGGTGAGTCCAAGGTATTGTAACAAACACTAGATAGCAACAGTCTATTCCAAAACATGAGCTATTCTTGACAGGTTGCAACAAAACAGTTTTCATCTGACTGTTTGAATAGAGCTCAGACATATTCTTAGGGGTTATTAATTACCTTTCAACCTCCAGCATTCACACGGTACAGAGCTAATTCTACCAGAATTGCAATATATTGTTGAAACACAACAGTTATTTAGGCCAAAAAACCTGCAGGGCTTACAAGAGTACTCTGCTGTTCAGTAAAGTCTTCACTAAATGAGAACAACTTTTCAAAGGTTTAAATAAAAGGAAGTGCAATGTATATTGCCATCCTAGCAACTGTTCAGTCTGTACTTCAGCGTTTGAATGGGCAGGTTATAGAAATCCCTCCAAATTTTGTCCCATCACCAGCAATGCTTTTTTTGGTGTAAGTATTTCTATGCTATTAGCCCCAATTTTTTTCTTGCTAAGAACGTGCTAGTTCAGTCATTGCAGTAACATCTCTCAAGTCCAAACCACTGCTATTCACGTGGAACTGTACTTAAGCATGTGGGATGTAAAGAGGCAGTTTCTGCATTAAGAAGTTAGGACAGGGTTACCCACTGAGTTTATGGAAAGCTCATTAGCTTCCTTTAACTCTGGAAACCAGAACATTTTTTTAAGCTTGTCTGAAATCACAGAGAAAATATGATGGGTTCTCTTGTTTTTCAACTACACTTTGTCCAGGAAACATATAAAAATACACGTATGTATGCATATGTAAATGCATGCACATATAAAACAAACCAGTGACTTACAACTGATAGCTTGTCTGCAACAAGAAGAAAATGTCAACTGCAATATACTAATAACATAAAATAAAATAAAAAAACCTCTCTAATGGAAATCAGAACCAATAAGCATGGATTTCTCGAGGTGACCGTGTACATTGTCTAGCGTTCAAATACGGGCTGATCTTTTCTGTCTGTTTTTCACTTGGTGATGACACAAACATAGCCTGGCTGCCTATTCTTATAACAGTCACTGTAACTTGATAGCTTTAGAAATCCACTCCCCTGTAAAGTTTGCCTGAGATTGGTTTAAACATTATCAAGAAGACTTACAGATACATCCAGAGAATGATCCTGAGAGTCTTGTTTCCTTAGGAAATAGGGTTTAAGGGGGGGCTGGAGGGGAGGAGGAAGCAGGAGGAAAGGGAAGAAAAAGAAAAGGAAAAAAAAAAAGGGGGATTGGGAGAAAACAGGGAAAGGATAAGGGATATAGTTAGAATTACACACTACAGAGATTTTTTGGGTCTCCGACATTTGAATCCTGTCCATATATTCTTTCTGTATTCATAGGGAGCAACATTACTTTACATGTGCCTTGGTTTTCCCTTAATGTAAAAATTACACTTCCATACCCAGAGGGATGTTGGAGTGATAAACTCCCATTAAGGATCATAAACTGATCAGACACTACAGGGGTAAAACCATACACAACGATGAGACGGTCAGAAAGCAGCTACACTGCTGTAAATAAGAAGCAAGTGAAACACGTATCTACACTAACAGGGGTTTAGACACCACAAGTCTTTCATTTCTGAAGGGATTCAAATTTGCCCAAAGTTTAAGGAGTCTCTTTCCACTGAAGTTACTAATTCTGCACAGCATTGTTCGCTGTCTCCATTTTCAGCCGTTGTTTTCCCATCTAATTGACAGTATTACAATGACTTCTTTTTTCCAGTTGAGCTCCTCAGGGAATATTATACCAGATAAAACTTACATAATAGGGGGGAAAAAGCAAAATTGTTTCTTCCTATGTTCTATTCTAATGAGTATCATTTAACAGATGTGAAACATATTTTCATCTCAGATTTTTTTTTTTTTTTCACTGCTGATCCTGATGGGAGGAAAAAAACCAAGTCTTGACTTTTAAGTGCTTAGTAAGAAAAAAAAATCAAATATTCTAGGCATTTTTAAAAAATATTCATACAAAAGACACCATTGCTTCTTACACCATAAGCAACTGAAATGAAAAATTCCATGCAAGACTAAGTAAGGATAGAATTGTTCATGGAATTATTTGAAAAAGCCAAATACCACTGCATAGGGTTATGATGACGGCTCAAGTCAGTGCCCAAAGAGTCAACAGATATAGCAGTAGTTTTGAAGAAGCAGCTTATTGCATTGGTTTCAGGGACCTTAATTATCAGAATATTACCAATGAAGTCAGTGTATTAGCTGGATAGGAACTGTTGTGTCATAAGAACCCTCAGAAAATATTAAAACTTTTATTTCCAACATAAGTAATAGGTGATTCTAAAATATGTTGTTGTATGAATATGTAGCCAGGCAAAGCCAGTTAGTGTATGATTGCAGAAAGGAAGGAAATCTGTTCAAACTGATAAATACACATACTCAATATTTTATCACTAACAATTCAGACCAAAGCCACACCCTCAGCTCGGAAAAAAACACAAAAACATAAATTTCAACTTTAATTTTATTCACTTTATAAACTATTCAAGGCTCAGCTGATAATTATGCCTACCTCCTGCTGGTTTCTTTCCATTTCAGAGTGCAGACCATTTTATACTTTGAAAGCAGGGTATTCACTTGTAATTTTTACAGCTGAGGAAAGCAGCATGTCCTCTGCTCAGGCAACGAATTATTTTTCTGAGAGTATGAACTACTAATACTGACCATAGCTGCACGTCTTAGAAGTCATTAAAAAGCCATTTTGCAAAAGCCACGGAAGGAAAAACTGGCAAGAAAAGCCCACCGCTGTGTCATTAAAAATTACTATCAGTAATTAGGTCTGTAGGCTTAATAAACAGCACTACCAAAGAACTGACGTAGGTTTATGTGAGTGTCCTGCAGTCACGGTGCCGTGATCTGAAGGGCTGGTTCCGGGCACCGTTGGCTTACTCAGCAGGAGGAGCAAGTTCCAAAGCAGGCACAGACAGAGCGCGGCACTGCACTGGAATTCACCAAGGCGCACTCTACCCTGTAGGTGTGTTTCTGCTGGCTGCAGGAGAATAGATGGTATGCAATGAGGCATGAAGCATTCCAGAACAAAGCTCTCGTCAATATTTTGTGAGCTTTGCTGAGTTTAGAAAACATCATGTGGTTGCAGTGGGCTTAATCTGGCAGAAATGTGAAAGCTAGGTTTTCTTCACCACAGTTTCATTGAGCATTCCTGGAACAGCTTCCTTCCGTTTTAATTCTCACTAAAACTTTGACACAATTACAATGAAGAATGACTTGTTTCACCTGCTTCACTTCCCACAAGAGCTCAGGTTTCCAGGAGTTCTGATTTGCCATAACAGTAAACCCAAACTACCTACTTACGGTATTCTGACTCTAATGAATGACTCCTTCCATACATCGCCTTAGTTGACATCCTGACCAATCCTAAAACTACCTCACAGGCACGTATTTAAGACCTTTCAAGTGTATCTGCTAAGTAGACTGAGAGTATGTCTACTATAGTGTCTTAGTCTGGATCGGGAGTGTACTTTTGAAGGTGACATCCCAGATACTCTCACATTGCACTTCAGTTCACATCACAAAGGAATCTCAAAGCTAATGAACTGGATTCCTCCTGAATGAAGCTAAGCTTTGGACTTCTCATCCAAAGAAGGGCAACGAAGCTGGTAAAACATCTAAAGAACAAGCCTTATGAGGAGTGGCCGAGGGAAATGGTGTTGTCTAGCCTGAAGAAAAGGAGGTTCAGCGGAAATGTTACTGCTCTCTCTGACTACCTGAAAGGAGGCTGTAGCGAGGTGGAGGTCAGTCACCTCTCCCAAGTAACAAGTGAGAGGACAAGAGGAAATGGCCTCAAGTTGTGTCAGGGGAGGTTTAGGTTGAATAATATGACAAATTTCTTCACGAAAAAGGTTATCTAGTCCTGGAGCGGGCTGCCCAGGGCAGTGGCAGAGTCACCATCCCTGGAGATGCTTGGAAGACATACAGATGTGGCACTTAGGAACGTGGTTTACTGGTGGACTTAGTAGTGTTTGGTTAACATTTTGACTCAATGATCTTAATGGTCTTTTCCAACCTAAATAACTCTGTGATTCTATAAACCAAAACACATGCTCCAGAAGTGCATCAATGTATCCCACTACTAAGAGGATTCAGTTCAAGGGATAACACCAGATCAAGACCTAAGTAAACCTAGAGGCAGCTGTTGTGACTACTATTCAGTATGTTCTGATTCTCCTGACCCATCACATTGCTGTTGGGAACTCTGCTAAAATGAGGCAGCCTTATTCCATTTCTACACTTAATAATTGAACTGTCATCTAAATAAAGCTACAATGCACTAAGGAGGCTGTGATGGACTCTTTGCACTCAAATTTGGTGAAGTGATAAACTGTGAGGTAAGACATGGATGCCAAATGCAGGAATTTTCACCACATCTACATTTTGAGTGCATAACGCAGAAGAAAATGTGTATAACCTACAGAGCTCCTACAGAAGTGATAAACAGGTATTCCCCATGCATACACTGTTGGCAGAGCTCAGAAAATTAAAAAAAAAAGCACAAGAAAAATGGTCTGAAATAGTCCTGAAATCTGTTTGGGTATTTTTTACCTTTTCCTGTACATCTTTTTTTTTTCCTGATAGAACACAGGTATTGAACGTTATTTCAACACAGGATACTAAATTCTGCTTTGACTGCACTATAGTAAAGCAATATTGCAGCTTATTATCTGCAACACAGTCAAACAGGCTAGACATTTTACAAGGCAAATATTTCCTTATTATTTTGTCACCTGCCCTAAGTTTACCTTCGAAAACACAAGTGTATTGAGAAAGCTTGGCGTCCAAGAAAGCGTAGCCAAGATGAACAAGGACTGACTCAACTGGATCACAACATTACTGGGTTTAGCAGGAAATTAATGAATCCTAGGAATCCCCAGATGATGTCAGATAAGAAATCCTCCCCCCCCAAATGAACTGTTAGGGAGATGGAAATTGTAGACATTTTATAGATGACCCCAAGTAACATGATTTAACTCTGAAGTTAGCTCCAACTTGGAAGTTAGCCCTGTTATGTGCAGGCGAAGAGGTGGAGAGTGGCTTGAACCAGATGGCCTCCAGAGGTCCCTTCCACCTTAAATTATTCTATGACTCCACAATTTTTAATACTTGTTACTAGAAATGTAAAATTGCTTGACAAGGGGCACACAAGGCCAACGAGGCCTTTTCTTGTTTCAGGGCTCATTGTTTTCTTCAAACAGCATTTCACATGCTGGAAGAAAGAATTCTAGTGTCCAAAAAATTACAGTGCTTCACTGGAATGAAACCAAATGAGTTTTTACACAAATACATAAGATTTATATCAGGGCTTGAGCCTCTAATTTAAAAAAAGCTTACACCACAGGTGAGCCCAAGTTATTTATGACTCATAGAACCTTGCAATTACATGGAATAAATGAGGACACCAGAAGAAGCAAGTTCTGCTCCTAACCTCCTCACACACTATCACCTTAGGCAAACTACTAAAAATACCCATCAATACTTCAATACGCATGAATATTTTTTTCCGCCAGAAATAAATTTGTGAGCAGTTACGAGCAAACAAAATCTTACTACTTCTAATTTGAATTACGTGTATATCTAAAAGTCTGAAAAATCGGAGTTGATTCTCCTTGAGCTTTGTTTCTCCCATTATAAAACAGGAAATGTGATAGGGCTTTGGCACAGAAACTGCTGGAAGAAAACTCTTCGTATTCTCTCTTACAGCAATCAGACTAAATTATCATAACAGTCTCTTTTGGCCTTAATCTGTATTTCACTTCCTCATGCGTGTTTTGTAAGGATAAATTCACTTGGGCATTATTGGTGATGCATACAGTTCAAGCAGATAATCGATAATGTTCCTTCCAGATGACTGGATTGACAATTAAAGATATAAATGGCATAATCAGTTCTCCAGTTTCATTATTAATTATCTGCACACACAGGTAAACACAGATATACACATGTTTTTTTTTTTTTTAATTGACATTTTTGAAACACTAACATTTTAATCATAAACACGTTCATTAGCTAGTTCTCCCAACAAAGTAGGGAAATAGGTATTAATATTCCTTCTTTAGCTGAAGGAAAATCAAGAGACTGCAGTGAGCAGTAAGTGATTTTTTCCAAGAACATATATCAAATTAACGGAAAAACTTAGCTCCTGGTTCTGTGCTCATTCCCTCACTCCATGTTGCCTCTAACTTGATTAGTTTCTTATGAGTAACCATTGCATAATGCAGAATTATTAATCATCCCTAGGTAGAAGTTTATTCTTAATAAATGTCAGGGAAGCTAAACAATTTTAGAATACCACAAAATGTATAATAATCAGATTAATTAAAGTGGACTCTGTTTGATTATGGCCATAATCTGATCTATCCATCCAGTCAGTCTCTCGCAGGCTCTAATTGCCAAGCAAAATTACATTTCAAATGTATCAGGAAGAGAGAATCCTTTCCTGCATTTAAAGTAAAGTCATTATTTTTCTTCTCTGCAAACTATGTAAAATGCAAAATAACCCTTTCTACTCCCTAGTAAGTAAATAATAATAATATAAACATCTGTGTAATCAAAAGAAGCCTATATAAAGTATTAATTTTCAGTGAAGAGCAAAAATCCTGCTACTTGATAGTCAAGTAAATGTGATTCAACTTCAATAGATCTGATCAACCCAAACAATATTGAAATCAATTAGTCTCATTTAGCAAAGTACCTAAGTGCATGCTTAGTATTAATTGGATATCACCTTCGTGGTCACTAGGTTACAAGGACATACCTGAGCAATGCACTGTTCCTCTGCTATGACATTGTGGTTCAAACCAACAGTGAAGTAAACACAACACTGGCAGGGTACATAGAATCTTCTCTGCCTTCTTATAAATGGGGAATCTCTTACTGGTTAGCCTCACAGAATAATATATACGGCAAACAGCTCAAGAGAAGGTGCTGAAAGTGAGTCTATCAACACACAGGATGTGAAAAACAAAGAACAGCTCTGAGTTTCAGAAATGATGGAATTCCATATTGAAGTATTTTAGGCTGGTAGGGCAAACAGATTTCCCTCCACATTCTTGGACTTGCAATCATTTTGCAAAATCCTTAAAAAATCATGGAAGGGAAAGTATGGAAACTTTGAAAAGTCAAGAAATCTTTGCAAACATCACATTATTCTGGGTAACTTCAGAGGTTTCACAGCCGTTTCACGAAATGCCAGGTTCTGTGTTAGCACAGTGAATTCCACCAGCTCTGAAATCTTCCTGGTTGGCTCCACAGCCAAAGCCCCTTTTTCCCTGGGCAACCTGTGAGTGCAACAACCCTGCAGCAGCAACTCTACAGTGCCAGGCCATGCCCCTGCCTCTTGACATCTCCTGATGCCACATGCTTCTTCCTCCAGCTTCCTCTGAAGTGGAACAGGAAACAGGAACAACTCGATAGGGTTGTGATCAGACCTGAAATTTCAGAGCAACCTGGAAAAGTTCTATAGGTTTTTTAGGACTGCCCTTTTAGGAAAGTTTGAAGATCAGGGTCACATCTGCAGTCCTTCTCCTGGCCTGTCGCTTATGCAAGTGGAAGCACTGATGGATGCTAGCACTGCCTGTATTTAAATGCCAATTTTAACTTGCCTTGATAGTTATCACTATCCCCCTTCCTTCCTTCCTCCCTCCTATACCTAGTGCCTATACCTACAGAGACTCGAGGCACCAGCTCCTGAAAATCAGAAAATCAAATCAGACTTTCAGCTTTTTCTTCATTTGCCTTCTCTTGAACTTAGTCTCAGTTCTGGCAGCTGCTCCAGCCTCAGCACTGCACCTTTGACCAGCAGGGCCAGAGGTGTAGCAGTCCCTTGGAGGCCAAGGTCATATTTGCACCGTGGATCAAAAAGATGATTTTTTTCAGTCTAATGGCACTGCTAGCATAGCCCATTCACGGAAGTGTAAGGCAACATTGTCTTCTTCAAAGACCCAAAAGCCATTAGACCTTGCACATTAGGTGTGTTGTCAGTAGCGCTCATCTAACGCTTAAGCAGCACCCAGAAATTCAGTTCCAGCAACCATCCATTCTCAAAACACTATCACACAAAGAACAGAACCCAAGTCCACAACTGAGAGGTTTCAGTAGAAGTGAGGAACTCCCTGGTTACAGGTTGTTGTTATGTGAATAATCTGTGATCCTAATTTGCTGTTTACTGTCTTATTCTGGGACACAGATTAGCCCTTGACTCCTAAGACTTCCATCCAGAGTCTCTGCAGGGTTGCAGCATTTAAAAAGATGTATTTCTAAGAAAGCGCACAGAAAGAATTTTCATTATTTTATGGAAATCTCACTTCACAGAGAATGGCAGTAAATTAAAATGAGCTTGGATCACTAAAGGGGAGATCGTATAAGGTACATGGTGTTTGACAAGACAAATGAAATGCCTTTGTGAGAAAGAAATTCCCATAGTTATTTGACCAGGTCTCTGAAAACCTGAACCTTTTCACCAGAAATGTCAACTCAGTAAACCAGGATTCTTGTGGACACAGTGATTCAGGAGTAAGCTTTCAGCTGTGCCTTTTTCCGCCTAACATCATTACTCCTTAGTCTACAAAATATAGTATGATTCTGTATTATAAATATTAGATTGGACATCAACGAGCTCGGTGTAAGATTATATATATAATTGGAATAAATAAGAAGGTTCTTCAAAGATCATTACCATAACTGGAATTAATACATCTGACACAGTCAGAGGTACTCTCTTTCCACAGATGTATTCTGTACAGTCAGATCTATTCCTCCTTCCAGATTTAACTGACTCAAATGTCTAAGTACTAGCAGGAACTGAAAAGGTTTTCCTTGAAAATGTTCCATGTAGAAAAGATAGCATATCATAGGTAATGCAGTTCAAGAATGATGACACCATTTTCTGGGAATAGACACAGGTTGCTCCAGGTTGAGATAATGAAAACAATTTAGAGCACAATTTAAGCTAAATCTAAATTATGTCTGTGTGAGAGACCTATAAATTCAGGCAGAATGGGAAAAGAGTAGGTACACGACTGCGGGTTTTCGGCGAAGTAGAGCTCTTTGGATAATTGTTGAACCTGAGTTTTTAATCTATAATTGAGGTGATTATTTAATTTGAATTTTATTAGGAACCATCCACTGTAGCAACGTCCTCATTCAGTTTACAGATAGCAGCTAGGTAACACAGGCGTGAAGAACTAGGATGAAACATTACACTTCACTGAAAATTCAGCACGTTTAATTAGTCACCTAAAGGACTGATTAATTAAGTTCAGGGGAAGGGGGAGGGTTTCTTCCATATTATTAAATCCTTCCTGAAAATGTACATATATTCCAATAAAAGCAATCAGAAGGAAACCAAATTATAGAAGGCTACTACTATTATTTCTGAGCTTGCAGAAATCCTTTGCTAGATGAAAAGTGAAATAGTGGAATTACAGATTAAGTTGCATTCAATCTCCAGTTTCAAATATCAGAGGAATTTCATTAAATCATATTGCACTTCCCGTTAGATAGAATTTTAACAGAGAGAATGATGCTACTCAATTTTCTTGAAAAAACAATAGCAGCTTTCAGAACTTGTGCTATCACCTCAACTATCTAAAAAATGCCTTTTATTTTAATCAGAATGGATTATTTACAATAAATGCATATCATACTATCTGGCAACAATTAATAACTTTTAACATTTTTAATAGTCTCTTACAATTACGATATTCAGACACAGAACCTGGTAGGTTGAGAAGTAGACCTACTGCGTAAATGAGTTCACCATATGTTTATTTATTCTCTTCTTAAAGAACAGAGAAAAGTTCAAATGTAGCCTTTAGAAGAATCATAATAACCACCTGTTTCTGGTTTTGTTGTTGCTCCCCTTTCTAAGACTGGTATTCAACAGACTTTTGGACAGTCCTGCTTAGGAGGACTGTCAGGCTACATCCATGTAGTCTTCATCCCACTTTGATTTTCAGAGCATCAACCACAAAATCTTCCCTGGCTGGCATATTATGCTGTGCCTGTTAGCACGCTGCACAACAGGAAAAGAGTTCTGCTGCCCTTCTTTCTTCCTTACTCAGGGAAAACCTTTCTGATTGACTTTCCAAGTAGCTCTGCCTCAGCTGGAAAAGCTCATCTCATCCACGTAACACATGAAAGGGCAAAACTGGGAAAATATTAGCTGCATATTTATCTCTTATTTAATTAAATATCAGTAATGTGCATTGCAACATTCCCTAGAAGCCAGACACTCCTGGGCTTTCATCCCCTTCTTACCACACAACAGACAGAAACAGGCAGTTTATAATTGGCAAATAGGAGTCCTTGTAATTCATTTTGGATTGAAAAACATAGTGAGGACCAGATGCCCATGCTTATCCTATCTTCCATAACTGTATAGAACAATAAATCATAGAATGGTAGGGGTTGGAAGGGACCTCTGGAGATCATCAAGTCCAAACCACCTGCCAGAGGACAGACCTTAACACCCACCCTTCAGATATTTGTAAACACTAATAAGATCCCCTCTCAGTCTTCTCCAGACTAAACAGCCCCAGGTCTCTCAGCCTTTCCTCATCAGAGAGAAGTTCCAGTCCCTTCAGCATCTTTGTAGCTCTCTGTTGGACTCTCTCAAGTATTTCCCTGTCCCTCTTGAACTGGGGAGGCCAGAACTGAACACAATACTCCAGGTGTGATCTCACTAGGGCAGAGTAGATGGGGAGGAAAACCTCCCTTTAGGTTCATGTCATGAGTAATTCATGCCACGAGTAATTCATGTCACATATACGCTATACCATTATTAGTCATCTAAATATGACTATCTCAAATACAACAGATAGAAAAACGTGAATATTATCAAAACTACTTAAGAGATGTTTCTGTCCTGTAAAAGTTAAAGATGGTATTCTTCAAAATCTTGTAAGCATTTGGATTTTTGGTACTATAATTTTATAAGGACACGATATCCTCCAGAACTTCTGCTTTAGTTAACAGACTTAAATGCTTCAAAGTTGATGCCCAGACAGAGACAGGCACGGCTTTGAACTACTGTCCTCATACACCATTTAGCAAATTTGTCTGGGGTGCTTTTCCCTCTAAATACGTTTCAGCTTCCCATCAAAAATAGTTTCCCAAGGAGAGAGGAAAAAAACCCAACAACAACAACAAAAAAACCCCAAAACAGCTGCCTTCCTATCCCTCAACAGCTTCCACAGGGAAACATTTCAACATTTTTTTCAGCAGGGAATTTTTTACAAAACACTACCTTCCGGGCTGCTTTGATTTGATCAATATTCTACTTACTTTCTCTGTCTTCTGCTGCAGCTATTCCACTTGGCATAAACCACTAAACAATCTTCCAGCCATAAGCTGAAATATCAGAGAAGAACAATCACTATCCAACTCGACTGCTACCCAACAATTTCCCAATTAAGTAAACACCCACAAGCCAACAAGTCATATAGAGACACCTAGGGAAACATTTCTCCTTCTGCTGCGCTATTGTCATGGCCAAAACCTGCTGAGATAAGGACAGTTTAATAGCACAACATAAGGGCAGAAGAAACAGTAATCATGGGAATACTAATAAAACAAAGTGTATACAGTGAACGCAGTTGCTCACCACCCATAACCCGACTCTCAGCTGCTTTCCCCAAGCCATGCTCCGTTCTGCCCCTTGGCCAGCTCCTCCATTTATCTACTGGGTGTGACAGTCATATATTATCAAACACCCCTTGGCTAGTGGGGGTCAGGTATCCTGGCTGTGCCCCCTTCTAGCTTCTTGTGAAAATTAACCCTGTCATAGCAGAACCCAGGACAACTGCAGAAGAACATAACTCCAAGTGGACCAAATCTGGTCAGATGAAATCAAAGATACCGCCAACCCACCATCCTGCACCCTGAAAATGGCAGTGAAAGAAGTTAAGAGAGGTCATGAATACCTGAATAGTATACATACCCAACAGGACTGCAAGTAAACAAACCCCAGTTTACAGCCAAGCACTTTAAGGAAGCTCTCCAGCAAACTCACCAGATCTCTGCAACCATAACAGAGCTCGGTGGTCTGGTGTAACATCACCTTTTGTTAACAGCTGACAATCCAGAGCTACACCCTGGTGTAAAGTTGACCCACACCATACTAACATTTAATGTATTTGCTGCTCACATACTTGGAACGCCCATCATTAGTAGCAACCTATTGTAAAGAGACTATTTATGTCTCAAACCTCCTGTGGTGATAAGATCTGGATAGAGATGGCTCTCAATAGGTCTCAGTGGCTCTACCATCCACCCCTGGCTCCTTGTAAATTATCAATAGAAAGGAGTTCTGCGTAGGTGGGATGGGGTCTTTCCCTCAGTGGGTTTCTTCTGCTAACCCCTGGGGCTGCACCAAGGGGAGGTCAGCAGTGAACACTGCACCAGAAAGGGCTCAATGCAAATCAGTACCGCATCTCTATGCTCCCTATGGAAATTGAGGGTACCGCCCATATCCTAAGTGTATAGACAGTGGAATACTGATTTGTATGCACCCACCACTGAAGAACTCAAGATTTGGACTGATTCCGTGTAACCTTGCTGAATCCACAGGTGGCAAGATCTTTTTTCTTCTCTTGCTCCTCCTTCTTCTTCCCCCCCACCCCCCATCTTTTCCTTTCCTCCACTTACTACTCACTTTTCCTTGATACGTAGTTGTACCTTAAAGTAACTGATAAGAAATTTTTCCCAATTGCCAAAACACCTTTATCTGCAGCGATTATTGATTGTTCTCAGGGAAAATGAACAAATTTGTTCACAAATTCTTTATCCAAGAGCCACTAAAGCAGAAATTCAGTTCCCTCAGTCTGAAGTTAGGAAATCATCATCATGATTATTTGCTTTGTACAATCAGAATTTTTTTTTAATTCCGCGCTCTCATACTGAAAGCTCCCTTAAAAAAAAACCCCTATTTTCTAACAGAGTTGTCTCATAGTATTTCTTCAGTTCAAGATAAACAAGGAAAATAAGACAGCAAGCAGGTGCCAAACATCTGCTGCTTCTACCTTGAACTTTTTTTTTTTTTGCATGGCTGTTTTCCATTTTCAGAAGTGAAAAGGCATCCTACAGGGACTGCTCTGCACCCTAGTAAAAGATGGAATTAAAAATCACTCTTGTAAAACATTGTTTCTCACAGACAGGTAGAATAGCACTTGCAGTCCTGCACAGCCTGAATGTGAACAAGCTGCTCCTGCATCCTATATGATTTCGCCCTGTTCATCAGAACCCCAGGACCCTGTGTGCTCAAAAGGTAAAACGAGGACATTGAAGTTGATAATAAAGAAAATCAACTTAGACTGGCAGGGCAGTAACAAATAGCACAAAGACAATAACAAATAACTTTCATCTGGACATAGACCTCCAGCATGCTTCTGATTTTAAGACACTTTCACAAAATATATACAAACGCGATGTTTTAAACAAAACAGGTTCCCTTCATTTAAATCAAGTACTTAAGCACCGTAAACATCCTTTATAACATAGTTGTATTTAAAAGGCTTGTATGTGCATGGTGTATGGTATTAGTAGGAAATATTAAAAAAAAAAATCAGACAGATGCTATGTCCACTGTTCACTACTCCGCCTTTCACTACTACTGTCAGCAGCTGATGCCTAAGGAAAGAGTAAATGAGCAAGGCAACAGCAGCAATATTTCCTCAACAGCAAAGGGAGTTCCCAAGCCAAAGTTCATGTTTCTACCTTTGCTCCTGTAGCACCTTACGCGGCTTTTGCCAAGAATTCATTAAATTATTTCACAGCCTGCTTGTGTAAAAGAACTAACAGTTTTGAACTTTTTTTGAAACCTTTCAGGTTGAAAAATTGTGTTAGTCCGATTCCTTCAAAAAAAGAATAATTAATCTATGTTGTTGTTTTTCACACTGCTCAAGGTTAGATAAAACTCTGGGTCATTGCTAGAATATGTTTAACATAAAGTTGAAATGTGTCAGTAAGCCTCATCTCCTCATATATGGAAGATATTTAATACTCTTGATTTCTGTCCTTTTTATCCTTTTCTATTTTCCCTCTTTTGCTTTTGAGAGAAGTCCAAATCAGCAAGAAAATTTCCATATGTGAAAACACCATGGATTTATGCAAGAATATATGCAACACCACAATGATATTTTATGGTTTGTTCACTGTTCTTGTTTACTAGTGTCCAATTTTGACTGCTGCTGAATGTTACGAGATTTTCCAAGGAGCTTTATACAGCACTGCTTCAAGACCTACTGTCTAAATGCTAATACCTGATTTCAGGACCATCAATGCAATATGTATACTGTAGGCTGTTTAAAATATAAATTACTTATATTATTTGAATATGAAGTTTCATCTGCTATTTTACTGAATAATCACTCTATAACAAAGTTTTCCTAACAAAAGTTAGTTCTCTTCGGCCTTAATGATTTGGTTTCATCAACTATGTTGGCCACTTCTGTGTTACCTTCATTTAAAGTACTCATTTGAATAATTTGCTGAGCCTGGTGACAAAAGAATTAAGGCTTGAAAATAAAGAACCAGTGAACTGAACATATCTTAATAGTAACATATGGGAGAATGATTTGTGTTTGACATGGAGAGCATCTGATTTCTGCTGATCGAACTACAGAGTAAGAAAACTTCACAGATTTTATTTGGACTACAGTGCTCTTATAACTAAGTCAAACAAACAAACAACCCCAAATCTTTTTGATTTGTATTTAGAGTCAATAAGTATTTAATCCTGCATAAATAAATATGAAGAGGGTAAGTAAAAAACTTCATATTATTTGTAATGCTCATGGAGTTATATTAAATTGACAGAACACTGTACCTTGTAATGTAGAATCATGTATACATACATGTTTAAACAAATGTACAAATTATTTGTGTTATGGATTAAGGAGGATATTGGAGAACTGGCTCTGATGGGTTTTTTTCCTACGAGATACCCTGAAACTTGGCATTTATCTTGTTAGTGTCATGATGGGGTTGCATGTCTGAAAGAATGTGGTTTTTAGAAGTGACTTGATTTTAGTACTAAAGACAGACCTCATTCTACACACAAGTAGTAAATTACTGGGTGACTATTTTAAAGGGGCGAGCCAAATACACACAGTAAAAAGAAACAAAATTTAAAAGTATAATCTTATTTCAGGAATTACATTTAGAAGCTACATCACTCTCTATCTATTTTTCCATCTCATGTTTCAAAATTAATTTCTAGATGGCATAAAGAAACAGAGAAGTTAAACATGCAGTTCACTTATGCTTAAGTTACAACATACAGTAAAATGAGCTGTAGCGTGAGGAGGCCATGTGGTCTCACTCTGAATGCAGCTCTACGAGGACTATGTAACAGCAGAAAAAGTAATTCATGTGCACAGTAAATGATCATCAGCTTGCAGAAGGGCCCCCATTGATTTTGCCATTTGATCTTTCATGAATAATTCTAGAGAAAGCCCCAAATTAATCCATGAAGCAAATGCCAGGGAAGGATCAAGCTAAAACACTACCTGGTGTTCTTGGTAAACAGAGGAATGGCACTGCTGCTCAGATCACAGTGTGCAATCGCACTGGGAAATGTGAAAATTCTCAATAATAATGTCTTACTACAATTAATTTAAAAGCCAGAAACCAGCACATTTTGGCTAGATAAAGACATGTGGTTACGGTCCAGATCTGCTAGCATATCTAAGCACTTCACTGTTATTTAACACTCAACATGAGATTGGCTTATGAATGCTTTTGTTGGAAAGAGGGTCTCAGTGCTTCCAGCTTCCAATACCTGTGGCTGGCCCATGTCTCCTATGCAGCTGGGCAATTTTATTCTACTTATCAAAAGCACTACAGCTAATTAAAAGCAATATTGTCTTTTGAATGACAAAGAAAGGAGGGTATTAAATCTTTCCCTCACTTCAAACCAGAATGCTCAGATTCAGGCTCTGCTAACAATGTTGTAGTAAACAAATCCACACTGACTGCAAAATACAGGCTTTAAAAATATGTGAAATACAGTCAAATCATGGATATATTTAAATGTCACCTCCTATTTTCTTAGCACAGTTCTATAGCTATTTTGAAAGCTTCAAAGGAAAAGAAACATGTCACAAACTGCAATATCTCCAAGCTTTGAAGTACACGTGGAAGAAAGGCAACTCCAGCTAAGGCAAATGTTCCTGGAAAAGACAGTGTACATTTAACTGCTGTTAGTCTGCAGTACATCTCTTCTTCAGACAGGCAGCTGTTGTTTTCCCTACCACAGATCATTCCCAGCTGTGGGGATTTTGCAAGTGATCTTCTGCAGATATCCAAGTCAGAACAAAATACATGGATGTTCATTGGTAATGATGGCTTTTAGTCTTAGAAGTGAGTGACTTGCATTAATTTAATTCATTTAATTAAGAGAAGAG
>JANVCC010000319.1:3725647-3898384 GCA_025345505.1 Todiramphus chloris collaris
AGAGAGAGAGAGAGAGAAAAAGAGAGAGAAAGTTATGCAGGTCCCCCTTTTCCCTACAGTATTAATCTTAGGTGAATGCTACAAGTAATTATCCCTGTCTTGTGCTTTCAGCACTGTCTTTGCCCAGAGAAGTCAGAGACTTTAAGGCTATCACATAACTGCTGTCAATCACTCCATTTTATTGAGCTTTACTCCCATTTTTTTTCTCCTAGGAAACAAATTTATCAATGCATTCAGCCTCGTCCACATCCTCACACTGATGTATTTGCAGTCCCTGACAAAAGAAGGTTCTTCAAGACTGCTGCTGTGGTCCCACTCAAGCTAGACACTATGGGTGACACGGAAAGGACCTAGCTCTTTTTCAAACAGTCATCTGGAGAGGTATTTATGGGAAAGATGTCAGAATCTAGATATCTTACAAGAAAAATACTGAACATTTTTTTAATTGCTGACTCACAGCTTTGCAGGGTGATATCAGTGAAGAATGCTACATTGCAAGTTCAAGAGAATGATAAAGAGTAAACTTAAAGAAACAGTTATACTGTTCTTGTCCTTTAAAAAAAAAAAGAAATTGTGAATTATTGTTTTATAAATACTGGAAACATTTTTGAAAGGAAGAAGCTCACTAATGTACTGGTTACAATCCTAAATATTTCAAGATTCAAAAGGAAACTGAAATCTATTAAACAATTTTCCACCTTGGAAATAATTTTTTTCATACAAAAGAAAACATCTTCACAAAAGGAATGCTTCTAAGGTGTTTGAAACTCCACTCATAAAATGAGGAATAACATAAGTTACTTCAGAAAAAAAAATATCTGAAAGAGTATATTTTGTAAATCACAAGATGCTCAAGAATCTTTTGTGTGGATTTTTCCACATTACATAATAGTGAACTGTTATGATGTTTTCAACAGTGTGAAAAGTAGGAGGAGAGAAAAATACCTACCTTGAACAAGATCTGATTTTGACTTTACAATCATGTTTGTCTTCTACAGAAAGAAGTAAATACATAGTTTTGTGTTTGGGACTTTTTTGGTTTTTTTATGAAAAAGTAAATTTTCATTGGGGGTGAAACAACACAGAAAAGTAACAACTGTCTATCCAGGAAATCTCCAAAAAAGCTTTTTCAGCTTCACACTGATCCAGTACCCTTTTTATCTGAACATCTTGTCAGTGCATTTGACAATTTTCCTAGCTGTTATAATTCTCCCAGACTGATAGCTCCCAGCAGAGCCGGGGAGCAGCAGGGCCTCATTGTGCCAGCCACAATACAAAGCACAATGGCAGACATTTTATCTCTCCCAAATTGCTTATAATCCAGCCACTGTGACACACGGTGACTGGTGATAGAGCAGTCACACCTGTGGAACAGACCCTTCTCCAGTAACGCCGCTATTTCATACAAAGAGTTAAAGTAATATTTATCAATCCTGTGCGGAAAGGTTTCACTCTGAAGACAATCAAGCATTTGAAATCTCTCCAGCCACTGACTCCTCAGAAAAGCAACATGTTCCTCAGGCTCCAGGCTCTACTTTCACCGGCTCAGCGTGCACAGAGCCAGCGTGCTCCACAGCCCTCTGGAAGCTGTCTAGGCAGAGCCCTTTTAGGCACACTTATTTCGTTTGGCAAAAGCAGCCGAAGCTTTTCATTCCCTGTGCAGTATTGCTGCTCCCAAATTGCAAGTGATCATAATTTCACTAAAAGCTGTTTAGAAAGGGGAAGGGGGAGGAAAAAACCCCAAACAAACACCCAAAACACAGGTTGGCTGCTTTCTCTATGTAGAAAACTGTAAGCTTGCTACAGAATTTTTTGCTGAATAACTGAATTTACTGCAACACTAAATAAATGGCCCAGTTTTGTCTCCACCTTCCATTTAAAAAATGGAATCAGAATTTTTGCGCGCTTGCTCATCTGTAAAGTTGAGACCTCCCGATAATCTTCAGCTTAAACGATTCACAAGCTGCCGTCTCTGATACCCCTCTTCTTAACCACAGGGTTGCCAGTTTTGTCATGGAGGCGTAACTAAAAATGGATTTAAAATTACACTAATACAGAAGCAGTACCGTTTCCATTCATACCTCGCACCCTCAGAAGGTTTTTTGTCCTTCAGAATTAATTCAGCATTCAGACAATCCGTTGGCGCTGTCGCGAGGCCACCGGCAGCGCCAGCTTCCCATCCCATCACCATTTCTGAAGCTTGCTTAGCATGTCAGTTTGCCCAGCGAACAGGAAGCAACTCCTACAACTGATTTGCTTTAGAGGAAACTTCTGCTGTGCTGATGGCGGGTCCCTTTCACAAAGTTTGTCTCCCGTCACTCAGTCCTGCCCTCCAGCAGCTGGAGACGGTGTTTGGTCAAGTCCCTCCTCAAGCAGTAATAAAAAGATAAAATAAGTTGTCATACAAATACCTGATACATGAATAATGGATACTGCTGCTTAACACCTGCTTAAATATTACATCCAGGTTATATCTTATCTACTGGCATTTTTAATTCATTTCCAAGAGAATTTATGGGATGGATATGCTATCTGAAAAACAGATTATGAGGTCACTGCAGCCCCACGTATTTCATTTTCAGCTTCTACAATTAACAGACACACTGGAAGTGCTGGGAAGGTCTCAGAAGAGCACTGGATTTGTCAAGCACTCTCCATCTTTCTCAGATGCATTTGCAGGAGGAGGTAATGGAAGACCAACAGCAAGTGTACCAATACTGTGCAAATTAGAAGTCCACAGATCGACAGCTCTGGGAGAGAACTGTGCAAACGTGACACAAAGAAGCACCAGATACAGAAATTTTTAATTCTTGCTGTAAGTTTCACTGGTGAGAAAGAAAGTCCACAGAGTATAGCTTTGCTAAACTCAACTTGTTGAGAAGTGAAGCGCGTTTCACTCTCTCATTCAACTGCCACACTTGGATGGCAGAATTCATTGAACTTTTGTCTGTTTTTAAAATAAATACCCCTTAAAACATTACCCTTTGACCAGTGTTATTATTTCTATCTGCCTCAGCAAACAGAAAAAGAGCAGTTCAGATGCTAGAGATGGGGCTGGGCTGCACAGGATGAATGAGGGAAATACTAGAACATCCTGCTAAACCTGAACTCCACGCACTGTGCAGCTCTAATCTGGAACTGGGGCACCACTGTGGGAGCTGGAACTCTCTAGGGAAGCCACTGCTCTTTTGAACTTTAGCTGGCATGCAAGTCTCTAAGGATTTGCACAGATCTGCTAATACACCCATAGGCTGCACTATACAGGATGTGTCCCAACAGAGAAGAAGCATTATTTAACTCTTGTTAAAGAAAAAGCAGCACTGAAGGCAGCAGGTGAGGGAAGAGGAGGAGGGGAAGGAAAAATTAAAGAAAAACCCCACAAACAAAAAAAACCCAAAACCAAAACACACACCAAAAAAAACCCCAGAAACCAAACAACAAAACCAAAAAACCCACAGACACCCTCCCTCCCCCCAAAAAAAAGCCAACAACCCACAAAACCAACCAAACACCGCACCAACCACCTCATCCAAATAGAAGAAACCCAGGAGATGAATTAGTAGAGAAGAGAGTCAGTGGTTTCATTTTCACTTGGCTTCCCAGACCTTGGTAAAGCCTGTATTTCTATTACAAATGGATGTCTTCCTACAGGTTTATTTGGTGATTTGAACTGGAAAAAAATTATCTTGTTGGGGGAAGAGAAATGGAGAGGGCAGAATATCCTCCTGCTCCACTAAGACTAAGATTGTATTTCAGATTCAACTAAGTCTGCACCAAAATAAAAGACACAATTTTGACTCTCAACTTGGAGTTAAGTACACTTACCTAATTTCAGCATTAATGGCTGGACATCAGAAAGTTGGGGTTGTTCAGTCTAGAAAAAAGAAGGCTTGGGGGACACCTTATCGTGGCCTTCCAGTATCTGGAGGGGGCTACAAGAAAGCTGGGGAGGGACTTTTTAGGCTGTTGGGCAGTGATAGGACTGGAGGGAATGGATTAAAGCTAGGAATAGAGCGATTCAGGTTGGACATTAGGAAGAATTTCTTCCCCATGAGGGTGGTGAGACACTGGGACAGGTTGCCCAGAGAGGTGGTGGAAGCCCCATCCTTGGAAGTGTTTCAGCCCAGGCTGGATGGGGCTGTGAGCAACCTGCTCTAGTGGGAGGTGTCCCTGCCCATGGCAGGGGGGTTGGAACTGGGTGAGCTTTAAGGTCCCTTCCAACCCTGAGAATTCTATGATTCTATTTCCTGGTTTATTATCAGCTCCAGTGTCTGAAACCTAACTTGGTTTCCCAGACACAGTTGGCAGGAAGGTTGGATTTTCAGTTTGAGAGATGCTGTTACTCCCCTTCCCTTCCCCCTGGGTCTTCACATCAGAAACAAACTAATAACCGTTTGCAAATTACCAATAAACCAGAAACTCAAACAGATCTTTAACGCCAGAAAAAATCAGAATAGAGTTTCTGACACAAAGTACCCTTTATGATTTGGCTGTGCCATCTTTATGCCAGCCGAACAACAGAAAATTGGGGTCAAATTAAGAGGTGCTCTCAGCTGCTTGACATCAATTTAAAGGTAAAGCATGTCTGGAACAGACAACTGCCTATTAAGTCCATGAAAAGGATAAACGTATTCTGAGGGGGAGAGGAGGGGTTACTATTCAACAACATTAAATCTGCGTCATCTACTGGGAACTTTCACAGGGAGAGCGCTGAGCAGCAAAGGCTGTCCAAAATGGATACAAATATGTTGTCAGGGCACTGTGACAGATCCATTATGGGTGAGCAGCTTAGCAAAATGAACTCGATCTCAACTGTCTCACAATATAAATGCCACAAACTCAGGAGGACTTGAGCCTGCAGTTCCCCCATCCCTTTCTCTGAGGTTAGCAAGAGAGAGCTGGCATCAAAGAGAAGCAGAGGGTCAAGGAAAGCCTTATCCACAAGAACAACCACCCTGGGAAAGAGCCTCCTGTCACATGCCAAATCTGACATGCTGTGACACTACATGCTTTCAAACACATATGCTCTCACAGTTGCGCGCTCTCCTTGCACTCTCTCGGGCTGAAGAAAGCAAATGTCAGTGCAGTTGCAGACAACAACCAAGGCATCTGTCTGTATACACCCATTTCTCAAGCTACACCAAAATGTCACAGCATGTGACACTTTTTTTTTCCCCTCCCATGGACTAATGAAAGGGCACAAAAAGGATAATGACAGCGCTAGTAGCAACTCAAAACTTGTTAAATGACATTTGCCTGAGATTTTAGCAGTAATGCCTCCAGACTCAATCTACATACATTTGAAACATACGGGCAACTGAAAGCTAGGGCTTTTGAAACACACTCAATTTTCAAATACAGAATACTTAACACAAAACGAAGTTTTATGATAACAGTATTAAGGCCGTGTTAAAATTTTTGCTCACATTTATGTGAGCTCGCATTTCAGTGAGCTCACAGTCCAGCAAAAAGCACTTCAGCATATTGCTAACTCTTAGTAGGGTCTTGAGAATGTAGACCTGGTGATTTTCTGAGACATAGCATCAGTGAGCAACTTGACAGCCAAACTCAAAGGATCTTCAGAATAACCACGGTAGCAAGATGGTAGTAGGGTGGGACTGAGAAGAGGTGAAGTATGTAATCTCCACTCTTCGGGAGGATTGCTGTGATTAATTTATTAGAAAATACAGTAATTTAAAAGATTTCCTATTATTTCTTTCCTTTTAAATAACAAGCTTTGCCACTCTCTTCAGGTCCATCCACTTCAAGAGAAGTGCTAGAGCAGACACCAAGCTTTCTAGGGGATCTCTTGGTAATTCTGCATAGTACACAAGCATTAGACCTGAGTGCAGGTACACGTGGAAAAGCATATCAGAACAAAGGCTCAGCCAAATACACCTTCCTAGACAACACATGGAGAGACTAAGGTGTAGTATGTGTCCTCGTAGAAGATATAGGCTACTCCATTTGTTTATTAAAATCCAGTCTTGGCCTTGCTCCAAATTGTATGTTTGATGCCATGAAATAGGAAGAATAGCAAGGATGTCCTCTTGGCTGATGATGACCCAGCTCTGATGCTGCTCCACAGGGCCAGGTACTGCTGAGGTGTCACTCAAGGGAAAAATTCTGTGCGTGAACCTGATCACACAAAGGTAACTTCTATCTCTTTCCTCTCTCTTTCTGCTCTCTACCCTCCCTCTTTTCTAGTGCTACAGCACAAAAGCGATCCACCTAAAACACTGTTTTTCAGCTCCACTCCGTAAAGAGACTGACAGCTGATGCTAGGGCTCCTAAACTTAGCTGACATCCAGCAGTGAGCTTCCTGCCATTGCAGCCTGGCCAGCACTGTTTGGCTCATTCATGGTGTGACAATGGATTCCAAGAGTTGGTCAGCATTCATCACACAAACCGAATACTTTCTCGTGTAGTTGCATAAAGGACACTAAAATCACCTGAGTAATTCAGCAACCATTTCCACTCCCTTTTTTAAAGCACGCAGTCCAATGTTGACTACAATACCTCTTTTTAACACCTATGTACCTTGATGTTTGCAGGAGTGAGTAGACTAGTACCAGTTACAGCTCTGGAGGGGTTTTGAGATGGAGGAGAAGGGCATTTGTTTTTCTTAAACTGGCCAGGTCCGCATTGGCCAGGATTTATTTCTTTGTTTTGCCTAGTTCTTGTGGACTTTTTAAAGATAAATAGTTATATTATTGTCATGAACTCCAATTAGATATCCAATCTAATGGACTGAATATTTTACAGAGAAGTCTCAAATGGCTGCATTGGATTATCAGTACCCTTTGATGAAAGTAAGTGCTCTCCAATTTTTAAATGTGCCCATATTAAATGAAGAGAGATATCAACGTATAGAAACATTTATCTGAACTCAGTTACAATCGTCAAATTACGATCTTATGAGACTGGATAAAGAAAGAGCCATTAACATAAATCAGTAGACTACCATGGAATCAAAGGAGAAAAATAATGACACATCAAGCAGAATAGCATTAACTAAAAAACAAAAAAAAAAAAACAAACACAAAAAAACCCCCTAAATGACAACTCACCTATAAAAAAAAATAATAAAACAGATTCTGGTCTTCAGTATTTACTGCACATAAACTGACAGGTTGTTCTTTTTGCTGACACCTTTCTGAGCCTTTGCACATTGCACTGCCCCCCTAACAGAAACAACACTGGCAGAACAGAAATAGCTGCGTTTTCAAGAGCTCTTTCTCTACTTAAAGTTTATTTTAGTTTTTCCTCGACTCCCAGTTCATCTCTGTGAGGAACAGCTCTCAACATATGTCTGCTGAACCATAAAAAATAATTCTGATAATCAATGTAAAAGCAAAGCAGTAGAGGGGGGTGGGGAAATCCAGCCCTTTACAAGTATCGTTAAGAATAAAACCAGGATACTTTTAATTATATTTCTTTACTTTCTCATCCACACCAGCTACTCGTCGTAGCCACTCCACTGTAACCTCTGTCATGGAGCTCTCATTCTGGGGCTCTTCAACTCCGTATTTCCAACTTGATGGAATTTCCTTCCCTGCACCAGTTGCCCATGCTTGCATTCCCTTTTCAGCAAAGTGCTATTTCTCTTGCAAGAATAAAAGTCTCTCCATCCTTCTCACATAATGAGCTATATACACATCGAATCCACTGGCTGACACCTATTTTCCTGATCTTTGGGACATTAAATTTTCAAAAAAAATTTAAGTGTGTTCCATGGCTTAATAGCATCTTGTGTGTCACAGACTGTTATTCTCTCACCCTCCTGTTTCCATTTTCAGCCTACAGCACAATTTGTATTCCATTTCCTCAGGATCAGACCTTCCAAAGTGCTGGACCCTTGATCTTGATATGGTAAGGGAAAAACTGACCCTGAAATGTAGCCTCTTTTAAGGAGAGATCTATCTATACAACGCCTAGATCTTTTACAGTACTGGGGAGATAGTCACACATGTGCATGCACATGCAAAGAATCATAGAATCATTAAGATTGGAAGGGACCTCTAAGATAATCAAGTCTCTAGCTGTCTACCCAGCATTATCATGACTGCTAGACCATGTCCTGAAGTGCCACATCTACACGTTTTTTGAACACCTCCAGGAATGGTGACTCCACCACCTCCCTGAGCAGCCTGTTCCAATACCTCACCACTCTTCCAGTACAGGAAATTTTCCTAATATCCAAAACCTCTTCTGAAAAGATTGAGCTCATGGAGTGTCCTCTGCTGAGATGAATCCTTCCTTTTCTGCAAGGAAGGAATGATCCACCTATTTCTGAAGCACCATTTTTCCTTTTTTCTGCTTCCCACAAGAAAGCAAGAATCGATTTAGCTGATCCACAATAAAAGGCAACATAGCGATGGAAAAATATATCCAAGTATAATCCAATATATTGATCCAGCGTTACCCACCGCAAAACACACGCCACCAATTTCACTCATGCACTCTTGCAATATGAATCTGCCTCTCATTGGAGGAATTCATGCTCAGAACCCATTAAGTGCCTGTCTGTATAATAGATATTGTAAGGTATCACACACACGCAAAGTTAAACTAAGATTCATTTATCTAGGAAGGGATGAGTTTCTGAACTATAAATCACCACATGCTTATATTTTAGAAGCTACTTAATACACGTATGATACATAGGTCTGGACAGCAAACTGTTCCAGTGCTGAAAATGTTATTGTATGTTTTACTTTCCTTATTATTAAACTTACTTCATCATCACAGTGTCGGACTGGTGCTACCAGTTTTCCTTTGATGGTGTGCACCAAAATGAATGAAAAAGACAAGCTAAGAACCCATAAACGTATCTGATACTTTGCAGAGAACTGATGGAAGTAAACCAGATGCTTTTTCCTACCTTCATTTCTAAATCCTAACCATAAAAATCTAAATGTAGACAAAAATATGTATTTTAAAGAAGCCTCAAAATCCTATGAAGAATATATATCTTGTCTCAATTGCTTCAGAAGAAGTTACCCTGTGACTTGAAAAATGACATCATTAAGTAGCCTCCTAAACTGGATTTCCGACTTGATGAACTAGTAGTTATTTTAATGTTTCCATGTATTTGCTAGTTAATAGTTGTTTCTTTTTTTTTTTTTCCTTTTACAAGGAAGTTTCAGTTCAACTGTGCTTGCCAGATCAATTCTATCCAATTAAATACACTTCTCAAGAATGCATCTGCTTGAGCAGTACGAGTAGTGCAGAACACCCCCAACTGCCTAATTGCTTCTACACGACCCTTCCAGTAATCATTCCTACAGTGACTGTCCCTGCAACAAAGTCTTTCTAGAGCCTCACGCAAGCTTAGATCAAATCCTTTCACATTCCTTTCCACTGTTTCCCTGGAACTGGAGCAGCTTCACATACTCCTGGGTAAGCAAAAGTCCTGCTTGTTGACACCACTGTTTCATGATTGTAAGACCAAACAGGTCTGTAGATTTATGCCCTAAGTATTAAACAACTGTCCTGAATAATAAAATTCGATGAACACTACTATATAAAACTCTACCCTTACTTTAGCCTCTAGGTGCTAGCTACATGCTGGGATACCTTCTTTACAATACTGCCCCTATGATAAAATAGCTGAAGAGAAAAGAGTGCCAGTAAGTCAGCATCATTGACTTTTGCTATATCCAAACGTTTATTACCCTATGAGCATGTGAATTATGCATCAATTTACTAGATTTTCTTAGCTTACTCCCCATAAGCCCAAATATCCTGTCTCACATTAAAATATCACAGTATTTCAAGAAATAAGGTATACTTCAATTACTTTGTTGTTCATATAGCTCCTGCTGCATATTGTTTCTGAATAAAAAGCTTATTATAAGTAATTTAAACCTTGTTTTTGAAACATAATTTGGGAAAAAAGGAAAGGGGGAAAATTTTCATTTCACTTCCACCAGTGCAAGTGCAAAATAAGATTATATATATATACACACACAGTTTGCATGTACACTAGCATAATCAAGATAAATATTTGTCGCGTGGTAGTAATGCAATAAGATGTGTCAAAATCAACTTACCTATCAGTGTCTGTGAGCCACGGTAATCTGAAGATAACTTGACCTGTTGAATATGAAGTAATAGATTTTCACCCATGATGAAATCTTGCCCTCTTTAGAACAGTCTAACAAAGCTACAGATTTTTTGTGGGGAAGAACCAAAAGCACTCTGTCACCACAGAGAGCTTAGCATCCCACAACTTTCTTTTTGTTTTCTGCTACAATTCAAGTACTTAGGCTACTGATAATCTAAATGATCTCATTTTAATCTTTCTACAGAGAGTTCACCGAGGTTCAGCATTTGGTTCTAAAAAGTATGTCCAAAAGATTCAGGAAAAAAAAAACCTGAAGGTTACTCATTGTAAAAAAATTGTATACACAAATTTTTATGGTACCCTTTCAACAGACTTGCAAAGACCATAAAGCAAAACATACCATTAGTCCTTTGCTTCCACTTTACACCTTTGCTCTTTTCTACACTGTTTGTCTCTGAGTATAGTAAAAAGAAGGAAGGGAATGGAAAAGAAAGGGAATGGAAAGAAATAATGACTGTCGGGGAGAAAGGAGAGCTGTCTTCTGCCAACAGTACCATTATATCGATTGCATTTTTATAAAACCAAACCCCTGAAAAATTATCATTGTTACGTATTGTTTTCTTATATTCACACAACGTAACTGAGATTTAGAACAGTTTTGACAAAATTTCTTGAGCTCTAAAGGAAGGCAAACAAGACTATGCAGGAGCCTGTGTTCACTAGAAAGTAAGCAGAAGTTAGAGCTGTCCAACCCTAATATATATAAAAACATTGTTAATACTAATATTGTTCTTGAAAAGAAAAGTTTCAACTCTCTACTAGCATGACAGCAAATATAACATGAATTTTTATTACCTGACTGACTCTGAGATGATACAATACACAATCTACACATCTTGGCATACAGAATTGTAGAGTGCTATATTAATCGCCTTCGAAGCAAAGCACAAAATATAAATCCACCATTACTGCCTTAAATTGTTTCACTAACTCCACTTAATGCAGTGCAAGAGATCTGGTTTCAGGGTAAGCTAGAAAAAGATACAAAAGTCAAAAACTTCTAACCCATGACATCTGACATTGATTTTTAATTTTTTTTTTTAAACGCAGTCTCTATTAATGTTGACCTTCCTATTTTTCCCTTGGTCATGCAGGTGCAGGGAACTCCGCTGAATCAGGATGAGGTCAGTAATCAAAGGCTCAATCCCATTTCCACTCATTTGAGTGGCAGAACTACCATTAACTTGATAGGGAGCTAAAGCAGCGCCCGAATGGCAAAAAAGATATCCTGCGGACACACTTTTCTTGCCTTGGGCAGGGATTATAGGCATCAATATTTTAGTATATAAAAGAAGAGAAGGAAAAAAAAAAAAAAGCAGTTATTTGGGTGAGTTGTGAGATGGGATTATTTCCACGGTTTGTTTTGTTTTGTGGCAAGCTGTGTTGACATATAGCCAAGTACAAATGAGAAAGTAAAAACTAACACTGTGTTATACGCTGCAAGGAAAAAAACCCAAGAATGTGGTTTTATAATGCATCAGGAAATATCCTCAGGAATAATGCTGTCACAGTATGCTTGCGTGGTATAGAGAAAAGAGATGCAGAATGGAATAAATGACTGGGGTAGAAGAAGATTTCTAATGGGCCAGTTAAAGACCATCAAGTTTCAGATATTGCCTGCAAGCACATTGCCTTATCAGATGCTTACACCTTCATAGGAGAGGAGAGTTACACAGCTGGCCCTTTCTGCTGATTCATATTCCTTGTTTGATTTTATAAGTTTTCCTAGGGAACTTTTCAATCATTAAAATAGGTGAGCTTGATGCCAGCTGGACAATGCTCTGCAGCCCAGCATAAAATGCATCCACCACTTCCAAACAAACAATCCAAAGTTGATTTCCCCCTCACATTTGTGAGCTGTACTTTAACATTTCCTTAGTTCTGTGCTTGAATACCTCCAAAGTAATGTTTGCATTAGGTCAAACCTTTGTCTTCCTAATTATTAAGAGTAGGAAAGGAGACCAGCTGCTCTAGTTCCCTGCTGCTGTCCAAAGGGTCTCTCTCTGCTTTTCTCTTAAGGTGAATAAGTCCTCCAGGCTTCAGCAGGTGGCCCAGGCATCTGAGCAAGCTCTGCCCGAGTAACAGCCATAACTGAGAAGGGCTTTCACAGCACCCTCCTATAAGGCTCTCAAAACATTTTAAAAGGTGAGTAGCAGTGTAAACACTGGCACATCCACTACATCTTTAACATCTCTCTGTTAAAGACTGAAGGAAAGAAAATAATCTTTTTTAATGCTTTAAGATCCATAATGTCTTTGGGAATATCACTATGGTTTTCATCTACAGTGATCTTCCTTCTATTTGGTTTTTTGCTTAAGGAAGGTTTATGAATCACCTTTAGCATAATGGAAATATATTCCTATTCAATCACTGATACATATGATCATCTAGATAAAAAAAAATCAACTTATAATTCACACACTAATTCCTTTAATTTCAAACATCGTGTTTCCTCATATACAGAGCTGAAATAACATCTCCTTTTTAGATCAAGATAGAGGTCATGACTCAATCTTCTCTTTGCTTCTTTCTTTCAAAAGACCACCACCTTTCAGCGCACAGCTCACAGTTAGGCAATACTAACGAGGGAAAAGGTCCTTGAATGAATCCTATTACATGTGCTCAGTGCTGTCTGTCTGCAGTACAGCCCCTTAAAATAAGGAACATTTTATCTTTGGACTAGATTTTAAGGGTAGGAAATTTCTTAGAAGAGTTAAAGCTTCCAAAAGGAATACTTTGCCCAGTAACACAAACTATTGACCATGCAGTGTTACTTCATTTTCCTTTTAATGTTATTATACATATGTGTTTATATTCCCTAAAGTAACAATTGAATAACCCTCAACTTTTAAGTTACTACTCCACAACATCTCAGACATCTTTGAGACTCAAACAGCAACAGTTCAGGTATCATGCTGCTTCTAAGGACACAGGCTTATTCAGCTACTGCTCTGTCCCTGGGCAGAGCTTGCCAACAAGCCAGTGACGATGGGGTAAAGCAGAGCAAAACTAGCTGTCCTGGAGAATAAACTGTTCCCCCTCACAGAAAGGACAGACAGATACTAGAAGGCATGCAAGTGAAAGACCCCGTGGGATCCCTGTGGTGGAGATTCCCCGTCTGTGGCTTGCAAGGGACCAGGCACCTTGGGGAGATGTTGCCAAAATGAATTTTAAGAGAAATCCCATGACACTGATGCACTTTTATGCCATCTCACAGGGTGATAAAACCCTGTGATACATACATTTCTGTGTCATAGCAGTAGTGCAAACGGAGACAGTAGCTCGAAGCCAAAACAATAAAACAAAG
The DNA here is from genome assembly GCA_025345505.1 of Todiramphus chloris collaris. Lineage (NCBI taxonomy): Eukaryota > Metazoa > Chordata > Aves > Coraciiformes > Alcedinidae > Todiramphus > Todiramphus chloris. The sequence goes on from JANVCC010000319.1 coordinate 3,739,084, forward strand.
CACATATGGAAAGATGAATTCTTGATTTGGGGTCTAACTTAATTTTCTTTGAACATCATGCAAGCCAGCACGCTCTACTGTAGTGATCACCCAAGATAAACTTTTCCTTTACTCTGTTTCCAAGCCCTGAAATGCTGTAAAGTACTAGATAAGGATTACTTCTTTTATCGAGCATGCCAGGAGACTACTGGCAATTTATTTGAAAGGAGACTACTTCAGATAGAAACAAAAAAGACAATTTTAACATAACTCAGAATTTTATTTTAAAAAGGAGTTTAATATAATTGAAAAGTGGAAAGCTTGGGGGTCTGAGTTACACACTGCTTAGGCACTCAGAAGATACAAAATGAACATGAGCAATACAAGCTTCTCCAAAGCTATTTCCTGCTAAGGTTCATTTTCTATGGTCTAAACAAATGAACAAACAACAAAACAAGAAACCTACCAACCGATCCAACTACCCAAACCTAAGAGATTAGCTAGCTAGATTGTTTAAGCAGTTTTCACTAATTCTGCAGAGCACACAAAGGGAGCTGGCATTTTCAAAATATAAAGCTGCGTCCATAAAGAAATGAAACTATGAATCCAAAATGCTTTCTTGCAGCACTCCCTCAACTTATTAACTATTGGTATCCAAAGTTTACCACTGAAGAATTAAACCTGAAATTCTTGAACTTAATGAAGATCTGGTCTCCATTGCTGCTTTCTATATTGTGTAAGAATTAATATTTACAGAAAGGGAATACCATCTACCAAATCATTGTGATAATGTTATAAGACCCTTTTACAATGGAACTGGTGAAGAGGGGATTTTAATAAATTTGGAGGCAGGAGAAAGACCCTTTCTTTTTTTGTTTTTTAAGTAAAAAGCAAACGAGAGCAGCCTTACCAAGCAGCCTTAACCAAGCAACATTCGCATTTGGGAATGCTTTATCTCTAAACCTTGAAAAGACTGCACTGTTTTAGAATGGTGTTACAAGAAGCTAAACCTTGTTAATTCACTAACATGACTCTGAAAAACATTGCAAGTTAACACATTTGGATAAATAAGCAAACAAGGCAGAAGCGGGGGAAGGAAAGCAGTTCTGAAATACATGTCTGCATCACAGTTACCAAAGGTTAAAACTAAGATACAGTTGCTGAAGGCATCAACACCACAATACATTACATGCATTCAAAACACTTAACTACAGTAACTCATACTATTTATTAATTAACATTCCCAGTGTCATAAGTGAACTCAAACTGCAATTGCAGTGCAGACAGATTTCTGACATCGCAAAGTGAAAGCTAGCAGTGTAAAAATGCAGTAGCTTCTCAAACAGCTGGAACTGGTGGTGCAGCTCTGTATCATCCCAGGCCATTTGTGTAATCAGAGGCTTGCCAAAACTCCTAGGAGCATCTATCTGGCTCCCAAGAATCACTTAAAAAAAGGAATGAAAATTAAGAGCACTGCACAGAATTATAAAATGAAACTGGAGCTAATGATGTCAGGAAGAACAATAAATTGAGGCATTTAAAAATTCATATGGGGACTGGAAAAAAAAAGTATATATACACATATAAACGTGTCTCCAGCACATATGGGTCAGATACTTTGTAATGCTGAGCTGTACTCTCACAGAGCTGGACTCGGATACAAGGCCTGAAGGCTTTCCTTCAAGAGTGTTCCTTAGTTATTTGTGTTGCTGCTTCACAACTCTGATGACAAGTTAGCAGAAGTTCTAGGTGCTCAAAAAACCAAAAAAAATATTGAAGCAACCAAATTTCAGTTTGTATGTATACTTTTAAGTACACATTTACACTCCAAACTTCTGTCAGCCATTAAAAGTTTAAGTCAGACTGTACCACTGTATGTGTTGTAGGTCTCTGCACCTTAGGAGGTTCTTACATCTGTGGTTTTTCCTCCTAGCTCATAAGCTCATAAGATTCTTCTCCCTTAATTTTTTAAAATAAAAACTTACTTTACTACAGGAAATAAAATTAAATATGTTTAAAAAAATCAAAAAACTAAATGACTTGGGGTAACAGCAATGAAATATTTCAGCTTCTTAATTTTCTTCCCCACAAGCTCATTCATCATTTCAGAATTCAAAAATATTTAAAGAGTTAACATAGGCCAGTAATACTGATGATTTTAAGAGATCTTATTTACCTTTCCAAACAAACAATCTGACCATCTGTATTGTCCCTGCTTGTCAGATTTCAAAAGCCAACATCACAGCTGTATATGCACACTCTTTAGCCTTCCAAAATGGACATACAAAAGGAAGTCACAGAAATAATCCCTTAAATAAAAGGAAAGGGCTCAGTATTGTCATACCCACTGAACAACTTCATTTACAACCACTGACTAAATCCATTATAGATGTTGACAACTTTAGATCTATGTATTACGTTTTAGGGAATAAATGCCACTACATATTTAGTCTTTACAGAGCAAAGCTTTTATTTTGTGTATAAATCTGCGTTTAATGAGGCTTGAAAGAGATGATTGCTAAATAACAGCCTGCTGCATTCAAGCTCAACTGCCTCCAATTATATTGTTTATAATTATATAATTGTACAATATAATGTGTGTCCAACAATCCCTGTGTTTTATTACTGCACAGCACTGTGACACTGGCGTAAATCACCTTTTCACTTTCACAGTCAGCCTCTTTCATTTTGCTTACTCAGCCAACACAAATGTACACAGAACTGCACTTTTGACTGCCAAATGCATCAAACCAGCTTACCAGTCTCAGCAGAAATAAGAACGTAATGGAAGTGGTCAACTCACAAAGAAGAATGGGGAAAGAAAGGTATTGTCTATATAAGGACGTGAGGGAGGAAAAAAAATTCATTTCAAATTATACATGGTGTTTGTGATTTCCGTTTCTTAGGGTTTCTTGTTGGCAGGTGCTTCCGAATATATTGCCTATCCAAAATTCCCATGAGAACGAGTGTAAAGCAGGTAACGTTCTTTGCATTGTTCTTACTCCTGTATGGATACCACAGCATTTGCTGTAATGGTATTAAAATTAGCAAGATTCTTATTAGCAAACATGCCATGGTGCTACAATGCTTACACAAACCTCTCTCCTTCCTCCACCTCTAAAGAGCAACGTTTCTTCTCTCTGTTCCATCACTGGAAAACTAACCCAACTTTTAATCAGCAATTTAATATACTGGCAAGCAGCATTTACTTTTAGTAATTGCTGCCACGGAAATTTAATCCCCAAAGTCATCCATAAAACTCCTTTTTGACTTAATAGGGGCAGCATTTCATTGTTTTGACATGATTTCTTGGTCACACTTTCCAAAGTGATAAAATTCTTGGTTTTAAATGTGCCATAAAACCCTTTCGTCTCTCCTCCCTTTGCTTCAAACAAACTTTTCCACACTGGATTTTCTTTTCTTTTGTAGTCTGCAAGTCCTCACAGCCACAACACCTGGCCCTTTCTTTAATCAGTGAATCTCTGGTACTGCAACCCCCTGTCAGAAGGGCTCCCATCGGTCTCCCTGTCAGCAGAAGGCAGCCCATAGCTGCCTGCTACACTTAACCCTTGTATTCTTTTTGGTCTTGGCTGCTTGTAAAGAACTGACTTCGAGCTGGTCCATGCTGACTTGTAAAGCCTGCAGCTTATCCTTAATCCAAATCAATACACTAAATTTTGACAATCATCTGAAACAATCACACTTTTATGGGGTTTGGTGGTTTTGGGTGGCTAGTGGCTGAGACATTAAAAGGGAGATTCGTGTAGGGTTTCACATCCTCTGAACTACCCCAGCCTGTCCTCCTCCCTCATCTTCATCTGCACACCTTTAAAACTCCTGCACTCAGAGGAATGTGTACAGCAGGATACCTCTCCTGTGCCTGATGACTCAAATAGTAGTCTTTTGAAATCTACTGCTATCATTATTTTAACAACTTGGACAATTTCCCAAATTGGAGAAGATGGTTTAAAACTATGATTAATTTTTTTTCAGTGTTACCAATAAAAATCACTGCAAACACCTTTTCAGGTCAATTAACTTCACTATGGCACATCAGTTCCTAAACAGGCCCTTAACTAGAGTCAATGGCTGTAAGACCATGGCTGAACTTCTTAGGTTTAGATGCTGTTTTGGAACTTGAAGACTAAATTGAAAATTAACATGTAATTATAATTATGAAGTTATTTTCAAGGAATAGCTGGATCACTTTCTTTGATCTTGAGGAAATGTTTCACTATTATTTATTGAGCAACCCACTTTCATATGCCATCTCTTACAAAAATTCTTCAAGCTATGACCTTAATACAAATGTTTGCATTGCATTGAATTGAAAAGTGTCAGGTTGTGAAAAACGTGATCAGTGTGTCTCAGTTTTGAAGAATTGTTTGTCACAGCAAGACATAAGTGACAAATGCACCAATTTTAACTTGTAATTAGATTTAGCAAATCCTTTCCGATAACCAAGCAAACTTGTTAAGCAAAACCCAAGCAAAAGCCAATTAAATGAAAAATTCAAGGGTAAGAGGAAAAGGTGCAGTCAAAAGACAGCCCACACAGACTGTCACACAACCATGGGTCCTCTTGGTCACTTCAGAGAAGCCTAGGGCTGTCTGTGGGCCCACAGGGGAAAGCAACATGCTATCAGCAGAGGACACAGCCCTGCTTGCATTCCCAGCACAGAGACCTCCCACAGCTTCCAGATCCCCAAACCTACTCAGAAGTACTGACCCAATTTCCAACTGCTATACTTTCCCAGCTAAAATAACTGTCAGAGTTTCTCACAGCATCCTCCCCAGGTGTTCAGCCTCTTCCAAGGCAAGCATCTGTGCACTCTGACTTGAACACTGAGGCTCATTACATACATAAGAACCATCCTACTGATGGAAGAGATGCTTTCTGATAAACTGTGAGAGTGTCTATACCTCAGACTGCTAAAGTAGATAAAAAGATATCTCTGAAATTCAGTCATTTGCCTCCTTGTTTCCAAGTCTCTGGGATTTGCTTTCCCAGGTTTACGAGCTCCCCCCAGCAAAAATAAAGGTTACATGTTAGGGCTTTTTCAAATCAATGCTAAGTTTTCAAGTGTTCTCCTCATCCTTTTTCCCATTTCACTGCAGGGGAGGCAGGGGTGGGCATTGTGAGACCTGCAGTAAAGAGAAATGACTGTTCTGAGTGGAGGTACGTTGGGTGCATTACCTGGGAGCCACTCCGTAAGACCCCACTGTTCATAAGCAGCTGCTTGATGCATGAAGTGAGAACAATCTTTACATTTCAGCATTTTAAATAAACAGGCATTTGAACTGTTATCACCTGCCTGGTTTTCAAGTAGAAGTGTAGGTACCAGCACAGAGAGAGGAAGCACTTGTTAGTTATCAGTTGAAAGGTAGAGCAGGAGTAAAGTTAAAACTGGCAGGGGAGGCAGAAAAGACCAGGTAAAAAAATTGTTAGCAACTGAGAAAAAAGCAAATTAAAAAAAAAAAAATCCAAGTGGGTTATATCTTAAATTTTGGGTCATTTTTCTGTCACACGTGTACCGCATTACCTTTGAAAGGTTTTGTGGTAGATCTATCTGCATTTGGTTCTGCTTCACACTTCTGTCAAGTCAGAACTGTCATGGTGGTTTGGGTTTTGTCCATGTGCTCTAAGCATTGTTTTCCTGACTGCTATACTTGGACTCCTTCTCTAGAAATTACAGGATTCATGTTGCTTTGCACTTTTAGAATAACCACATAATATAAAAAAATTGTCTGCTACAGAGGAACTGCTTCAGAAGATAAATGTTTCTTTTGTTTGTTTGCTTTTGGTTGGTTGGCAATTTTTTTTATGCCTCCTCTGAAGAAGTGGTATCATTAATTGAAGTAGTCATGGCTTTAAAAAAAAAACTGTTTGTAAGCAAGAATGATTAAACAATAGCCTATGTTTCAATCCAAATGGAAATAAAGTACAGAAAGTAGAAAGAAAAAGCAGACACACAAGTATGTCAGATTTAAGAGGGAAAAATGATTCTTGTTCTGTCATCAACAAAAGCCATTTTCCACCACTCAGAAGTATAAATTGACAGCGGATGAGAAAGCAGCAGAATAAAAAAATACGCATTAGATATCAGAGGTTTTGATGAGAAAGAGAAACCCTGCTACTCTAATTACTAGACATACCTAACACTCAAACTAATCTTAGCTTGCTACATGTACACGGATAAACTGATACTTCCACAGGCACTGCTACCAGGTGCAGCAATTTTCTGGCTGGCTCTTCCAGGTATCCCAGAAAAAAAAAAAAGAACAAAACCAAAAATCAAATTCTTCTTTTTCCGTTTGCACAAGTGCAGGAAAATATCTGGCATGTCAGATTGTACACACTTTAAGCCTTGAATTTGCAAAAGCTTAACTGAAGTCTGACCAATAAAAGCCTTACATAATTTACTATTTCCTGGAATGTGGGGGGAAAAAAAGTGCACAACTGTAAGACCTCACAGAGTTATGTGCGGTTGCACACCCAGCAGCAGTATTGCTGAGAAACAGCTGTTAATTACTTAGACTTCCAGCTCAAACCATCTTTGAAGAAGTACTCAACTGTTACCAGATTTTACATACATTAGCTTCTTTCTACGAAGTAAGCTGAAGTATTATAAGAGAGTAAAAATATTCATGCTTCAACAGCTTTATCACAAAATCCATCTCTACTTAAAGAACATGCATGTCAGTAAATGCAAATGAAAAGTTTTCACTTCTCCTTTCCTTGAACAGTCTTGCACCAAATCTTTGCACAGTAAGTTGGTTTGAATTAATTTTTTTTACACAAGATTTCAAACACATTTTTCTATCCCTGTTCCTCAGAAAACCCACAACTGAAGGAAAAACACATTATTTTTCCTTCCCCTGTTATTTAATGGATATTCATTAGAATCATAGAATGTTAGGGGTTGGAAGGGACCTCTGGAGATTATCAAGTCCAACCCCACTGCCAAAGCAGGATCACATAAGACATGTTGCTCAGGAATGCATCCACATGGGTTTTGAAAGTCTCTAGAGAAGGAGACTCCACAACCTCTCTGGGCAGACTGTTCCAGGGCTCTGTCACGCTCACAGTGAAGAAGTTCCTCCTCATGTTGATGTGGAACCTTCTATGCTCAAGTTTATACCCACTGTTCCTTGTCTTGTTGCTGGGCACTACAGAAAAGAGATTGGATTCTTCCATTTGACACCCACCCTTCAGATAGTGACTAAAGCAGTAGTGAAAGTAGAACTCCTTATTTACAGGTCCATCAAGTATGGTATGTCTTAATTTGATTCTGTCAAGATCCTGTAGATGCCACTATGTATTCAAATTCGTAATAGAATTTTTAAAAATCATAAATAAGAAAAAATTAAAACCAACAGATCCATTTTAACAGAACATGTTAAAGAGTGTCTTGAAAGAAATTGAAATAAAAGAAAATGTAAAGGCAGAAGAGGGGTCACTCCACTGATATTACATTTATGTTCTGTACAGAGGTTCATGTCCTTGCTGACAGCTAGCAGGTAATACATTATTGCAAGTAACCAACATCCAACCCTTGATCAAAGGCTACAGGTCTGCATCAGGAATTAAAAAAAGTCAGGTGTTCCTGTCATAAAGTACACAGACCTATGTAAAATTTATGTTTGCATCTGATGAAAATTCCACTCCTTCCCTGATTGCTCCCCAGAATCCTTTCATTTATTGAAAAAAAAAAAGTGTTTCATTACCCTGTGTTATCAGCAAAATTTTTAAGGCATAACAGAATGACAGCTTTTCCATTTCACATGTGAAATATATGGCTGATTCCAAAGCTTAAATTCCTGGGTGTGGTACTGATATCAAGATCAGCTGCCTTTCCACATGGGATTCACCTGCAAGAAGCCTCCAAGCTAGTCAATGTTCATGTACCAGGATCTCCGTTTTACAGAGTGATATATTTTACTTCCATTACCAATTGGGAAAAAAAAATATTAAAAATAATAAAAGAAAGGGTCTCTCTCCTGCCTCCAAAGCACTATTATCAAGTACCATTCTTTGTCCATGCTTTCTGAGATCTCTGCTCATGCTCTGAGTGAGGTTTACTTTACAGGGGAAGGATTACTTCACAACAGATTGTTCATGGGATGTTTTAAGACTAATTTCCAGCTTCACCTATGCAACCAGATCTCATGTTTTCTGTCAGCTATGCAAGCATCCAAAATGCCAACAGCCATATATCCACACCCTGCCCCTAAAAAAAGTCTTCAGCAATTTGAGGGAAGCATTTGCTTCTTGTGGGAACTGAGACCTATCACTGGATGCTTCTTTCTCCCCTCATGTTAATTATTTGCCTCCTAAAGCAATTTGTCAGCTTACTGGGAGAACAGCTTCCCACGGGTAACTCCCTACCTTACAGAAAGAAGAAAAAACAACCTAGTTCCCTTCTGTGAATTCACATGGCCTTTTAAGCTCCTCATAAATCCCCACTGGAAAGCTTCTCTGAGACATTTTCAGGACTCTAGAGTGTTGTTCTCCTTTCTGAAAATGCTGATATTATTCCTGTGTCTTCTTTCAAAGATTTTGTCACAGTTAAGACAGGCAGAGTTTCCCTTCTGGGCCTATCAATATTCCTCTGGGCTGTCAACCAAGGAAGCTTCCAGCTCTAAAAGCAGATCATCTAAAAAAAGAGACAATTGCCTTAACTGCTTGTTACTTTCCAAAAGTTCTTAAATTCTCATACTTATTCTTTACCAGTTTGCCAAAGCCATTCACCTGATGCTTTTTTTCATGCTAATAGTACTGATTCAGCTTTTAGCTCTGCTAAGGACACTTTTTTTTCTTTAAACAGTGCTGCATCTGAGCTAACAGCTACTAAGGGACCCAGTTCGGCTCTGCATAGGAACTGAGATGTCCCAAGGTACCGGCAGCACAATTCATCCCACAAATGAAAAAAAAAATACCAAGAAACAGCAAAACTAGGAAGTATGGTGCCTAAGTACCGACGTAGCTCTTGAGGAAAGAGGCTGTGTCTGATCCAGCAGCAGAGATGAGCATGGGCTTCTCAGGACCACTGCTATCTCCATACAAAGCCACCTCATTATGCCCATACTGACTTCTGAAAACAGCTACAGAGGACAAAAACCTGCCATGGATGTGCTCGGAGCCAGCTTGGGTCCCAGGCGGATTTCCTCCCTCAGGCTTCACATTGCAAGACAGAGACTATACTGCTTCTACCCCAGAGCTGGCCCTCAAGCAGTGTGTCCACATCCATGCATATTTCAACAGGATCTGTCAAGAGCTGGCTCCCTGTTGCCCATTATGGGCAGCACTGCTTGCTACTCTGAATCAAAGCATTGTCACCTTGAGGGAGCACGTGCCATGCCATTAACAGATTAGCCAGAACAGCGATGGGCATTTATTCTTGGCTGTAATGGTGGGAGAATATCATCAAAATCAAGGGAACTAAAACTGCAGAACATTATCCTGTTCTCAAACTGCAACTGCACCCACACTGCTACTCAAATCCAAGTGCCATGTTTTCAGGATGGAATTGGGAAGAAGGGGAAAGGAACCTTCTCAGTATCTGATATATACACGGATATTTTTCTCTATGAACATTCTGTGAAAGAAAATATGAAATGCAATGGGTCTGATGAAGTCATAGGCTCCATTAATTTATAGCAGACGAGGATGGGATTTCTGTGCCGTGAGACAAGCTACCACATGGGAAATGGTGATCCAGGATAACACAGCACAGTTATGGTACACTTGTAAACTCTAAATACAGGTATCCACAAAGCAATCAAGTACCATCATCAAATATTATGGTCTTGATATTTGCTTATTCTGAGATTAGACCAAAAGAGAAGAAAAGCTGAGAAACCAAGGACAGCAATGACATTTCATGTTTACTGTGAGGGAGCTGAATGCATCTGAAAATGCAGCTCTGTTCATGAATTAGTTTTCCAAATAACTCTTAGAGAAGTTCTTTATCAGACTGATACAAAACCACTAGACAACAATTAAGCAAGATCAAGTGTTATAAAGGTAGTCACAAAGCCTTAGTTAAAGGGGAAAAATTTCCCCTTTTCCAGGAACTTTGGAAGACTACTCACAAGCTGCTCTCCACAGATGCTGCTACAGCTGGTATATGGAGAAGGCCACAGAATTCAGCACTGTGAAGACTTGCTGAAAGCTATACATGATGGTTCCAGAGAGACTACTACAATTTACAGAGGTGCCCATTGCTGGCCAGTTTACCACAGGGTCCCTTTCCTGCATCCAGAGCATCTCTGCATTAGGAAAACACAAAGATAGCTGAAAGTGGTCTTGTCATTACATTTGGCTCCAAAACCTGCACTCTGCTTCTGTAAAGGCAAGAGGGAAAGAAAAGGCCTATCAAGATACTTCAGTGTAAATTTTCCTTCAAAGAAAGCCTACAACATCAAATGGAGAAGATCAATTCCCTGTAAAATGTTAATAATACATAATAAAGATCTTTCTACCTTACACTTCAAGGGCAAACCCAATGCAATGATTTTAAAAGATTCTCTAATGTGTTATAGATGTGATACCTTTGAGTGAAAGAGGACTTTGGATAAAATTCAAGGATGTTTCTCTCCTTAGTTTATGAAACCACATTCTTCATATCCAGAGGGCTCTTACTCACTTATTCCCTAATCTGATTGATGTCATTACTTAGAAGGATTACTTTTAGTACTTATGGTGCCATAAAAATATTGTTAACTTCATTTAAAATGAGTTCTGTATCTTTCTCCGTCCTATCTATCCTGTAGCCTCTATTTGCATTGGTTAAGTATCGTAAAACAAAAGAAAATCAGGAAGCTTTTCAAGCCTAAGGACTACAGCTCTATGAATCATCTCTTAGAAAAACTACACAATTGCACTAGCAAGTTAGAAAGCCAATAAAGTATCCCCCAGAACAGAAAGGCCCACAGATAATATTCAGGTACCACAGACATGTTTATGAAAGTTAGGTGAAGTTTGATCCTTATTCCTTTTGAAAATTGTCGGTTGAATTCTCAGTGCCAAAAAAAATTTATTATTTTTGGTGCAATTTTAAACAGCTACAAGATGGGGATAAGGAAGACTTTCTAAAGTTAAAAGTGTTTGATTTTAATTAGTGGCTTCCAAAGACTGTGTGTACGCCACACTTGTATGGTTTCGATGGTGAATAGAGCCCACATTAGTTACTAGTAAGGTCTCAACCCACCATCGCTGCAGAGCAATGAGGACGCTGTGTTAACACCTGAGTTTGGAACACCAAGCTATTGAACTGCTTTCTGACAGTACACCTGGGGGATTTCAAGATTTTATTTAACTTCACAACAGTACACTTTGAGTTACTGAGTTGTAATTTTTTTGTTGCTGTCAAATCACATTCCATAAACCTCAAAACAGCCTCTCTCAGCCCAAACATGAAGATCTCGCTATAAATAAAGCACAGAGATGGGAGACGTTGAAGAAATGCAGCTCTTTTTCCATTAAAGCCTCGAAGACATGTATAGCTGAAGGTAAACCAAATAACATGCCTGATACTACTGGGAAAGGTCTGAGTTCACAAGGATCACTCAACAAACCACAATTTATGTTCTGTGTCTTGCTAAATAGAACTCTGGAGTAATACATTATTCATTAAACAAAACAACCCAAAGATGTTAATTGGAACAGGAGTCATCAGAATGAACGCCGTGAGAAACATACATAGTAAAATCTGAAACAAGTAAATCTGTTGTGGACAGTCTGGTTTAGGTGTTTAAATGTAACCATTGAAAATCTGTATAGCTCTACCTCAAGTCAATAATCGCTATCCTTTGTTTATATAACTTTAATATATTTTTTCCCCCAAACCAGTATTGTTTTCCCATGGTTTCCACATCATCTGAAATCTGCTTATTTTTCAATTTAAATATATTGTACTTAAAAGGCAACAAAAAATCCAAATAGCAGGCACACAAAGGTTTCCCTGATCTCATACGAATTCAAATCGCTGTTCCGAGAAGCTAAGTTCCGATGTTTGTCTTTCCTAGTGATTCCTATCAAATGAGAACAAAACCCCACTATCCCTATTTCAAAAATTCTTCAAGACATGGCAAACAAAATAAGGATACTATTCGGAATTACTTCAGCCATATACCTTTTAAACCATTTGCACATTTCAATACTGAGTCAAATTGTCCCATGTGATAGAATTGAAAGTTAAAATTAAATAGAGCCACAAAGTGAAAAATTATGCATTCTGGTGGAAGAACTTGCCACTGCACGGCAGTCACAGTCATCACCAAGATTGACTGAGTAATATTTTGGGTTTTAGCTAAGCTAAGGAGAACATTTCCAGAGGAATCACCTTGTCACACTTGAGCTGGTGATTCCCCTGTTGTACACACACACTTCTCTTTGTCAGCCTTGTTCTGTAGCCCTATGTAAAGACAGGAATGGAGCTGTTGTGGTTCAACCCCAGCTGACAACTAACCAACCACCCAGCTGCTTGCTCACTCCCCTCTGGTGGAATGGGGGAGAGAATCAGAAGAGTAACAGTGAGAAAACTTGTGGGTTGAGATAAAAAACAGTTTAACAGGTAAAAGTCATGCACACAAGCAAAGCAAAACAAGGAATTCATTCATCTCTTCCCATCGTCAGGCAGGTGTTGAGCCATCTAATTGGCAGGACAATCACCATCACTCCAAACATCTCCCCCTTCCTCTTCCCCGAGCTTTATATGCTGAGCATGACATGGTATGGTATGGACTACCCCGTTGCTCAGCTGGGGGCAGCTGTCCTGGCTCTGTCCCCTCCCAGCTTCTTGTGCACCCCCAGCCTCCCCACTGGTGGGGTGAGGAGCAGGAAAGCCTTGACTCCGTGGAAGCTCTGCTGAGGGGCAACTGAAGCATCTCTGCATTATCAACACCATTCTCAGCACAGATCCAAATCATAGCCCCATGCTAGCTACTGTGAGGAAAATTAACTCTGTACCAGTCAAAACCAGCAAAGGAGCAAAACACAGGGGTACCTCGCTACAGCAGAATCTAGGGAGTGCTAGCTCGCTTACAAAGTGAAGCCTGTGATGGAATACGGAAGTCAGCAGAAAATCACAGGGTACATGGCAGTTGCATAGTGAAGCAAGCATTTTAATTTGTGTCTTGAGGAAAAAAAAAAAAGAAAAAAAATTCCTTTGGCCATCTGATTTTTCCCCCCCCCCCTAAAATATCCTGAAGTAGGATGCTTTTCGGGGAGTAGGAGGGAGGGGTGGAATTCATTGAAAACCCAACTGTCTGAGAAAAGTAACATGAAAATGTAGTCTGAACTTGCCCTACTTAATCCCCTCAAGCAGATAATAAATCCTTTGATGAACTTCCAAAATACCCAAGGATATGCAAAATTGTAAACAGGCCATTTTTTCTGAAGGAAAAAAGATGCTTTTATATACTTTATACTATGCTACTCTTCACTTACATATATTTTTGCTCTCAGTGTGGAAATAGAAATACTTTAGGCAAAAAAAAAAATAGGGAGACAATTATTTTGTTGTTTTATGCTTTATTACTACATCTGTAGTGTAGAAGCCAAAACGTCTCAAGTCTCTGCATACATGACACTAAGTACATTTCTAACAAAAGCCACATTTTTTTGCACAGGTTTTCTATTGCTTTACAAGAGAAAATGAAAACAGGAGATATCTTTGTAATTTACCCTGGTTCAGAAATTTTCACCTACAAGGAGAAAACTGGGGTGCCCAAGCAAAAAAAAAAAAACAAAACCCAAAACCAATCCCTGTAGGACAATGGGCTTAAATTGTTCCTAGATGCATTGTGAAATCCTGTTCTGAGGTTAGAAAACAGGAAATAGTAAGAATTAAGGTTTTAGCCGCATACTTCCTAAATCACTAAATTAGTAGTTAATGACATGGCATTACTGTATTCCTCTGCAGTCGGGTAAGCAGCAGCAACTAGAGTGTAAAATGTGAATATCATCACAGCACAACTGCAGAGTTACAGAAATGAACATTCTTGCGAGTGACGATGTTCAAGACAACTTAGTGCTTCAGTCCTGAAAATATCACTCACTTCCTTGTGCAACAACGGATAATTAAGGTGCCATAAATATCTGTCATTCATAAACCCCTGGACAGAGGAGGTGAACATACCCCCCGAGACAAATTCAGAAAAGTTTGACTGTATCTGAGATGTTGGTAACCTTCATTATTAGTCCACCTGCAATTCATCTGCAGCAAATTGCTCGCACGCATATGAGGAGGCACACACACCTTCTCAAAGAGCTACGCAGTTTGACTGTACCCCAAAAGTGTGACTGAAGCCCTCTGTGGACACACCTACACTAACTCAGGTACCAGTAACCACACACCCACTGCAGCAGAACTCAGCATCACCTGCAGAGCCCTGGCAGCAAACACCAGCTATTTAACAGGGAGTGATGCTGCTGTCACCAGACTAGAGCCCCAGTCTGCCCTGGCTGATACCACTCCATGCTAACACTCCTGGAGCTGAACTGTGCAGAGACAGCTGGACCATCTTTGCACGTGCATCTTTCCACCAAGACCTTATTTTCCCTGCAGCTGAACAGTAAGGTAAGTAGGTGCTGAGCAGACAAATGTCCACAGCAAGTAAATGTAGCTTCCTAGTCCTTGTGCAGACCAAGCATCTCATTCATATTTCCCAGCAACACTGACTGCAAGTCAATCAGGGACATACAGAAGTTGTTCGTTCACTCTGATCCAGGTCTACAGTTTGACCACGTGTCATTGAAACTAAAGATTTGGTTTTGTGACTTCTAAGAAGTGAAAAGACCAGTTTCTGCCTTGTGGTGATGAAGCAGCTGATAAATCTGGGGATGGGAAGAAAATTGCATCTATATACTCAGCAACTAATCAGGGCTAATGGGGGATAAAATGCTATCCCTTACTGAAGTGACCTCAGCGAACCGCTGTAAATGAGCAAGTATTAGGACCGTTTTAGTTACGCAGCCCACCACCCTGACATACCAGCACCAACACTGAAAACAGCTTGCAAACGTACACACACACACGTTCCCCAAGACACCACTGTATTTTCAGGCCTCGTGGAAGACAATGCAGTACTTTTCAGTTCCATCTTAGGCTTTACCTTAGAGCTGTGCACTGCTTCCTCTAAACCTTGCCCTGGTATACACGTTTATGCAAAGGCCAGTGCAGGTGGCAAAACAATACCGTGGCAGAGAAGTAAGCAGGCAAATGAGATTCCTGATACGTGGTATTTTGAATTGCAGATCCAAAGAACAGACACCGTTTGACTGCTGAGAGTCAGTTTTAGCATTGCTACACTGCAGAAAAGGTGGGAAGTTTGAGTCTGTGCTGGAAAGAGAGGCCAAGAAAATAAGGCAATGGATAAAAGCACCAAGGCCTAAATATGGAGATATAGTAGGGAATGGTAGTGAGATTTAACTATGTAATACATACTGGCTAAGGTGGCTTACTTAACAGCTTACCCATTTATTTGTTTTGGGCAGCCTGCTCCAGAGTACACAGAAAAGTCATAAACTGACTTGAAACAATGTAAGCATCTTCAAAATTATTTGGTGCCTGCACAAAACAGCTGGACAGGAGACAGGAATTTATTCTTTCTCCCAGGCCCTTTAAAAATAATTGCTTTTCATATCGATGTCTCCCTGGTTGCAAACAACAGGCAGATTATCAGATGTGAGGGCATATCCCTCAAAATGACTGTTTCAGGTTCCTGGCAAAGTGCAGAGATTTACTCCTTTTGTATTTCTCAGGCACTCTCCAGGAACTTACACGTATCTACACGTTTTAGTGATGAAAACGACAGCATGATCCTCTCATCTCAAATGAATAAAACAACAACAAAAGCAAAAATGTTCAGAAATGGTTAAGTAATACAGTGCAGACCCACCTGACAGTTGGCCACCTGTAGCTATAATAAATGATCATTTGACATGCTACCATTTACTTTCACTAGTCAGCTATTCCTCCCCAAGACATCAGGCTACCTTTAGTTTTAAAGATTCAATCCCACATTTCTTTCCTCATTTTTACCTGAAAAAATTCAAAAGTATCCAAAAATATTTTAGGACTGAACCTTGACAAAGAAACCACAATGTTACATTCATATTACATACTTATAAACCTTCTTCATTTAGAAATGTCATACGTAGGTGTATAAAATAATTATGCCCAACTATTTATTGTAAAGAAAAACAGAGGTCTAAACAAAGTGCCTAGCAACTTATTTTACTGTGGATGCTTTGATTTTGCAAAGCTCCTACACGTGAATTTCTGAAAGCATTAAGAAATTAGAATTACTTTGAATCACGGATGAGACACCTGATATTAGATATACATAACTATTCATTGGCTTCGTAGTCCTCTAGGGTGTATCACACATCTACACGCTATACCTGACTGCTAGGCCTGAATTTTTAAGCCAGCAAATGAGTAAAAAAGTCCGAGTAAATCCGACAACTCTCAGTTGGATCAATTTCCGAGAGGCTTTTACAAAGAAGGTTTTATTCCCACTAAGAGCTGAGAGGAATGCATACCTCATTAAATTTTTGCCAAATAAAAAGCTGTCCCCTCCCCTGTCCCTCGGATTTACCATACAGACAACCGCTAAGTCAGGCAGAAATGATATTTCGAAACAAAATGATCCAGATTCACAAGAAGGAAAAAAGAAAAAAGTACAGAGAACTGCAGGATGTAGAAAAAATAGATAGCCTGATATTTCAGTCACTTGCTCAGTAGCACTAGGAAAGCTTCTACTATGTATGAAGAAATAAAATGTATTCTCTATACAGTCCTTCTGAAAATATGTGCATGCAGGTCTGGTCAGAGGCTGGTATTCCTACATCACCATAGTGGTTTTTTTCCAAAGTCTATAAAGAGGTTCTTACAGAACCTCAAATCACCATGGAGGGCCAAAGTAACCACCAGCTCAGTAAAAGCACTTCCTCATGAAGCTGTATGAAGCTACTGTCCCTCTGAGGGGCATGGGATATTGCAGTTTCACTTAGATGGTTTCAATTCCAGAGTTTCAAATTGTTGGCTCAATAAATCACTTCTCAATGGTGATACATCAACAATCACTATTCTTCCAAGCATCATCTTATTAAAAGCTGTTACGGTATGGAGATGACCAAGTGGCTTTTGTCCATCCAGTTTCAGGACTGGGACATGGCATAAAGACAATTTTCTCTTCCTTCACTTGCAGAGGGTAAACATATAATGAAGGTTCATGACTTTTGGTCTACCTGCCAGTTCTCTGGGACTGTCTCTTTTGCCTGATGTAGCAACAAACCTAGAACAAGCGCAAGAACACAAACCCGTGTTTGCTCAGCATGCCTCCCTTTGGAGAGAGGAATGTGACTGCCCTCACCAAACTGTTCTCACAAAAGATAGAGCAAGGTGGAAGCTTCCTAATGAAACCACCTCTGTGTCAGAGACTGGCCCTGGAAGGATCCTGCCAACTTTTTACTTATTTGAATCGAACACAGGGATGCTCTGGCCATTCTCTGACATGGGGTGGAAGCATTTGTACACCATGGGTTGGGAAAGGCAGGTATCTCATTTGGGTCTGTTGTACACACCCTGCGAGATATCCAACCCTGTTCCCCACTTCAGCCCTGTTGTGACTTCATAATTAACGTCATAGCTTGTCCTTATATCTGGATGGAAAGTAAATATCAGAAATAATTATAATAATTACTGACTTCAGTTTGCACCAACTGAAGAACCTGCCGTGGTGGTATTTCTCCCGCTTTAGGGAAGATATGCTAGCTATTCTTTTATTAACGCCGTGAAATATGAATTGTGCACTTCCACACTACTTGTTTCATTGTCAGTCTGGTCAATTTGAAGAGAATAGGATTTATCATCTTAATACCCAAAAATGATTTCTGCCCACCATCCGCAGGGTAGCACAGAAATACATCAGAAGGCAAGGAGGACAGAGTCACTCACTGACAAAATAACCAAATGATCTATAAATGCAACTGGATGTGAATTTTTGCACCTGCAAGCATCCTTTAGAATAAGTTAAATATGCTAGGAGGTGATTGACAATTTTCATCAGTCCTAAAGACTGAATAATTTAAATGCAGGGCTTCTTCTCGTCTAATACAAAGTGCTGAGCACAGAATCCTAAACAAACACTGTCGAATTTAAATCTGGTCTGCACAAAATCTAAAAAGGAGGAAACCATTTAACCCAGTGTGAGCCTGCATACTCTGTGACTGCAGTACTGTCTGATTGCTGGGAAGGTGCCAGGAAAATCTACCCCGACAGCAAAGGAAAAAAGGATAGGATGCGTTAAACTCATCTGAAAAAAGCCAAGAACAACAAAAATCCCAAGCCCTGTAACCTTGCTAGTGTTAGACGATGATCAGTGTTTGCCTTGACTCTCTTACATCAAAGTGCTGTGTTAGTGTGAGGTAAGCCCAGATCCTCAGGTGTCCCAGTAGCCATTATTTTGCTGAAGAACCCTACTGCCATTTATAGAAAGCCTCAGAAGAGTTTCAGAAAGCAGCAGAGGAAGTCCTTTAACTTGGGGAGGAACATGCAGGCCAGCTGCCCTCAGGAATTAATTGTTGACAAGGAAGCTGAGGTAGATCTGCTTCTTGATCATTCTGTCCCAGATCATTCTACATTATACAAGCTGTTGTTCCACCTCCACCTGCAAGTCCTTTACAGAAACCCTCCATTTGCTCTTCTCAGCAATATTCACAGACCTGAATTTCCATGATTTCACCTGAAAATTAATGCTGGGTGTGCCTTGTATGGGCATTCTTTAACATCAGCATCACTGTCATCTGCCAGTGACATTAACTCTGGTGGTGGGATGCTCTGGGACAGCCATGTCACTCTGCTTTGATTTTTTCATAGCACTGGGGCAAACCTCCAAGATTTCAGAATACTGCAAGTTTTTATTTTTCCTTCTCTGTCTTTTCTCATACCTGCAAGACCCTTGCAGTTCTGACACTGCTTTTTTTGAGTAAAAACATCTAAGCCTTCAGCCCTCCGGTACATATAGCACCAGCAATGATAAAGCCAGATTTCACTTGTCCTGTGCTGTAAAGAACCACTTTTTTTTTTTTCCACAAAAATAAATGCTTTAGTATTGTAGTAAATAACCCACCTACTTATCAAATTAGGACTACATATTCAGTTTTAAACTTTACAACATCCTGCTTAAACATCGCCTGTATTTTCTGCAGCTCAATCCTCATAGATTTACACAAAACCACATGGAGTGCAGGCAGCTACTCCTTCCATTAATGATAAAGGCTAGAAATATGCTGCTCTAGGCAAGCTGTCCAAATAACCCTAATTGCTTTTTGGCCAGATGTCATTCTCAGAAGTAACTCTGACAGTCCCATTTCTGCCCCTTTCTTCCCTCATCCCCATCAAACTGACATTCTTTATAATCTAGCT
This sequence comes from Todiramphus chloris collaris, assembly GCA_025345505.1. Classification (NCBI taxonomy): domain Eukaryota; kingdom Metazoa; phylum Chordata; class Aves; order Coraciiformes; family Alcedinidae; genus Todiramphus; species Todiramphus chloris. The sequence goes on from JANVCC010000319.1 coordinate 3,758,501, forward strand.
ATGATTAGCTAGAAACAGCTAATTTCCAGAGCTATGCTTTTGACAAATGTTCAGGAGAGGATGTTTGCAATCATCCAATTTCTCCTAGGTTAGTATTCAATTTGCAGACATCGAAGTGCTCTCTGTGCTTGTTGAGAAAGAGATACACAGGACTGCTGGTCAGACTTGTTCAAGCAGAGGGAATCAGCTTCAGCCAACTTAACCCCCCGTAAATAAAGAACTTTTACTTATTAATTTTCTGTCCAGACTACTAATGTAGACTTAAAAAGCGTTCAGTTTTTCTTAGGAGTGAGATAAATAAGCCACTGCTTGGTTAAAACCGTACTGGTTTCGGACACCGCATCAATGTCCTCTTAAGTCATGATCATAAATAAAACTGTTCCGAGTTTGTGGCTTCTGGACAAAATGTTCTGTTCTTTCATCCTAATTTTCATAACACCACATCAAAAAGCGTGATGAATTCTTACGAGGATCAGAAGATGCCTCAATCTGAAAAATGACTTACACGTACATCTCCAATACTTGAAACATCTCCAACAACATTAACTTTAAAGAACACATTTAATGAATATAATTACTGCTTAAATAACTATAATAACCAAAGTATGAAACATTTATCTGATTATGAGATTTCACTGAAGCCAATAAAGCTTGTCTTTTTTCTTTTCACAATGTGTCACTACATTTTTCCTCAGTTTTTAATCCAGATGCAATCTGGCATGACAAAAACTGCTGGCTTCCCAGACACAGTCTGATAAGCCAAATTCCGTGCTGATTCAAACCCCGCTTCAGCGGGATCATGTGGGTTTCAAAGACAGCATACAACAGTTGTCATTGTTGAGAAACTTCTGAAGAGAGATGAGTCACCACAGCCAAAATAGAATTGCAGATTACTGGAACTTCTTTTATGGAACAAGGCTCTCGCCCATTTCCATCTTTGCATTCAACTCCTACACATGCTTTTCTATTTGTTTTCTTTCTGGTACTACATGAATTCATAGTGGTCAGCTCCTGCCTTTTTTGATGCTATATCAAAGAATTTCATTTCCGTGCACAGAGCATGTAAGACTAGAAAAATAAAAAATCCAATCCCAAAAATCACATGGACAGTTTTTCTTCTCTATAATCCTAAGTGAAATCAATGCTTTCTTGTGCTACCCTTACTTCCATTCCTGATAATGAAAGGTGCGGGCTTTCTGTGGTTGCTTTTCTATTTTAACGTTTCTATTTTTGTTGCCATGGCCTGGACTGAAGTTCTTTGCTCAATTACAAATGCAACAGAACAAAAAACCAGATTGAGAGTCATACTCTGCTTCTCTCTGTTTTGGCTGTGAAACTGAGATGAATTGCCACTGACGCCAACAGAATTACCCAGATTCCGATATACACGAATAAAAGACAGAATAATCTAAATATAAATTTGAATCAAAAATCAGTTTTACCTTCACAGAAAAGCTTTTGATAATATTGCAATTGGCAAACCACATTTAGCTAAATATGTATGGGTACAGATAAATATGTATATAGGCTATGCTTGTAGCCACAAAAATGTGAATAGAGATGAAACCTGTTTAATTCTCTAAGAAGAGAAAGCAAGTGGGCAAATCAAATTGTAATCTGGAACACTTCCACAAAAATATTCTTTTGGATCATAAAATACTCTTTTATAGACACACATACATGAAGGCAGACTTACTGAAAATTAGCTAATATTGCTTCTGTCAGCACCTGATGCATCAGCAACATGTACCTATTTGTCAAGGAAGATGATTTTCCCCAGTAAGTTAATGTGCTCAATTATAGTTTATCATAAACCACTGTTGTTAATATTCACTCTGAGCAGAAGAATAGCTCTGATTATGTCCTCATCCATTTGATTTTTCTCTATACACGTGGTCCACATTGGCTTACTATGTTTGCTGCTGATTAACAGAGAACAAGCTTTGGGTAGAGTAGCTTATATTAAGCATATATTTTATAGCAACTAAACAAATTTGAGGTAATAAAAAATAATATTTTTTTAAGAAAAAGGTCACAACTATGGTATTTCCAGTATCTGTAACTGAAGATTCCAACAACGCAAACTGAGTTTTCCTTCAAATTATCAGATCTGGAGTCATGTCACTCAAGTTAATCTTTAAAGCACCAGGGCAAAAAAACAAAGGCAAGGTGTAAAGCACCATGTGGATGGGTAGAGGAAGGGAATTAAAAAGAAAGATAACAATCCTCAGAATTCCTGGAATAATAATAATAAATCAACATCTGCTCAGATGAAGCAGATGATTGCAGAGCAGCTGATGCAGTTACTGAGCACACAACCCCATGAATAACACCTTTTTTTAATCTTACCCTTCCTCCACTGCCTTGAGGAGCAACATCATCTAGAGACTTTGAGAAGAAGGAATCACTAACCTGTCCTTTCTCCAGTGGTCTGGGGTGCCCATGGCAGGGGGATCACTTATACTAACCTCCTCAGTAGGAGACTCAGTAGCAGAAGGCATAAAATGTGTCCTGGAGGATCGTTATACTGTCCTGAGAAGACAACAGCAGTAAAAGCTTGAACTTTTCCTTCCTTCCTGTCTTGTCTGACTGCTGCTAGATATATATGTACATGCTGGAAATGGAGAAGTGGGAGAAAACTTGTTCAAAAGGATGTAGAGGGGAGGCAGTTACAGAAAGTTGGAGAGTTATAGTCTGATCACATTCTGAGCCTTTAAGAGTATGTCCAAGAACCACCATACCATTTAGAAAGACGAGCAATGCCCCTCCCAAAAGGCAATTCCTCTAAATTTAGAGGCTCATTGTCCTAGTTGGACACAGTCCAGCTGGACATTAGACCTCTATCTCCACCCCCATCATCATGTAGACTACTTCATTTAAACATGCCAAGGCTTTTATGCAGCACCCTTTGTGCCTAAATTTCCAAAGCTGTTTGAAATGCATTGTTTTCAACTCACACACAAGAAAGGCGGGGAAAAAAAAGTTAAATGATCTGTCCAAGACTGCTTCTCAAACTGCACTGCTCTCGGTGAAAACCAGTCAAGTCTGGACACATCTACAGGCAGCAGAAAGTCAGACAGTTACCCAAGCTAGCCTTGAACGTGCCATCAGCAATACCTCCAGCAGCATGGAGTTATCAGTACAGTGCTCAAGGCTGTGCTGAGAAACAGGGAACAGCAGCCCCTCAAGCATGACTCCAACATAACCATGTTGTGAAAATATGCAAGCCACATTAGCTGTGGGCACAGAGCCCACATAAACCTACCCATTCTTAGACGTAGCATTAATATGCCCATAGGTGGAGCTCAAGAATACTTCTCTAGTTCCTGCGTGTTGTGCAATGAGTACTGTCTCATGCACTCACCCTAGCACCCTCTCCGGAAGCTTCACAAGCCTTACATCAAAAGCTAACAGAAGTTTTCAGTAGAAATCACTATCCACCAATCCTTGCACTTGTTTGGTTCCCTAGTACCAGATAGAAGGAGAGCCATTAGAAGCATTAACTTCTTTATATGACTTGCCATTGTTAATTGCTGATATTTAATATTTCAGATTTGAACAGGTTTTTCAAATGTTGTTTTGTTGTTTAGATACGCAAGAAAAAAAATGTGACTTGTTAGGAGGCATCCCATATGAGTTCACAGATAATCTGTTCAATATTTCTAATGATTGTTATTAAAATAAATTTCTGTCTTACTAATAGGACAGTACATCTCAAATTCTGATCCAAGTTATACCCACTGTCATCTCCCAAGAATGGGGAAACACTGCTCCAAGTTACTCCTCTACAATGCTATCTGAACACAACTGGGAACACAATCTAATGAATGTGCCAAAACTGCAATTTCACAAGGTAGGTAAGCCAGGATCATATATTTCCAAAGGCAGGATCAGACAGCTGTAACCTAAAGGAATGATGCACACTGACAGTTTTGCACTTCGCAAGGCAAACGTGGCCACCTGAGAAAACTTATCATTTGTAAAATCCCTATTAGCCTCGTAACACCACTTGAGATTCAAAGCCAACATGCAACTGGCCCAATCCTCATTCCATTTTAAAATCAGAGTTAATCTATATGGAAGCCACCAATGGATATAAACGGTTTCTGGATTTATACCAACACAAATAAGGCCGGGGCGTGTGTCTTGTTGAGGATCTTGAAGGGCAGATAGTTGCATTACATTTTTATTATAACAGAGTGCCTGAAATGATTCATTAAGATAGTATTCACTAGGGATTAGCAGACACACGCATGATCACATTTGGTGGTGCATATGTTCAGGGGTGTTATTCTAAGTAGTACTTGAGAAAATTAGGAACTAGAAAAAGAAAAAAAAAACACGCAGCAAAATCTTGGAGCTTATGCAAGTAAAATGGGAACAGTGATGTCCAGGGAAATCAGAACAGCATGTGCAACAGAAGCCAGGAGAGCAGCATCAAGGGTAATGATTTTCTGGTTTTTACATTCTTACCAAAAGTTTCTAACCATTTCACGGAAGCTGCATCATCATTTGTGGCAAAAAAGAATATGAAGGAAGGCCAAAGTGGGCATAACCATAAAACCAGCTTCAGAAGGGAATGGCTTGACAGCGCGCTGCCCAGTGCAAAGGAGGAAATTCACAGCACAGGATCAAACATGGCAGAGAGTTTGCTGAGCAGAGCACTTTACCTGGTTTTATTTGCTTTGTAGCAGTGAGTAGGCTAGCCAATGCCACCAGAAAGGTAAACAAATACAGAAAACCAACAATGGTAGCTAGAATGTAAAACGGCAAAAATCTTGCAAATTCCACAGAGAGTCCCAAAAATAAGACCAAAACAGTGACACTCAAAACTGAAATTGCAAAATGACCCTCGGAGTGTCATTCCTCAAACTGTCCTCCCATAGCTTAGCATTTCACCTTGTTGTTGCTGGTATTTTTTCAGGATTTTTATGCACACAGTTCAAATTATTTTAAAAGTTAAAGGCTCAAATAAACATATACAGTGCTCCTCTAAAACATGTGAGGGACAGATGGTAAAAGGTTTCCTTCTACACATACGTCCTTTGCAAGAGAAAGACATTTCATGGCAGAGCTCTCTATTTTACAGAAGTTGGCCTAATACCCAAAAATTCAGAACTAAGCTTAGAAAAAGTTCTCAAATGTACTTCACCTCACAACAGTGTTCGAGTATATTACAGAAGACAAATCACACCAGCTCAGCAGCAGACGCAAGACTCGTATATGAAAAATACTGAAATTATGGGAATGCTGCAATATCTCTGTTGCCCCCTGTTACTTTAAGTGGCAAGAATTCAAGCAGTTCTGGTAATCTTTATGAGCTAACAGAATAAGCCTATTTTCTAGTTCATGCGTGTCAGCACCAGCACAAGACGACCAAGTGCAACAAAGGCTAAGGAGAGGGCGTAGACTATCACTGTGGGCAATGAAAGTCTCCACAGCCTTCCTTCTCACATCAAGAGAGGAAGGGGGAGGACCAATCAAGAACAGGAAAGGCCATCAGCAGGAAGTGAACCTGACACATTACATGAAATGCTATCCCCTACATAATGCTAACGGGAGCACTTGCTTGTGCACCCCTTCCTCGAGTCTTGCTTTTTCCACTAAACAAGAGTAGCAGCAGGACTTCCATTTGCACAGGATGGGGTCTTCCTTGGCAGCTTTCTCAAAATTTGAAACATGTACTCATCGCTCTGCTTTTTTGTCATGCAAAATTAGGTTTTCACGAGTCAAAACGGAGAGACTCGAATCCCTGACCAGTTATCAGTAACTGAATTATCAAAATATAAGTTGCAAAATAAACAGCACTTCCCTCTCTGTCTGCAAAAATCCTTGCCCAGCATTAGCTCCACTGTAGTTTGCTTGCCACTTTGTGCAATTCCTCTCCCTCACCAACTTCATGCACTAAGACTTGAGTTGCACAGTCTATTAAATATATATGCTAACTGACCAAACGCAAGATGTTTCATGCAGACACTTCCCTTTCAACAATGCTTTCAGTGAAATTTCTTTTTAGGAGCAAAGCAAGCAAAGACAAATATCACAGTCTAGGATGCTGGAAGCCCAGGTTCAAGTCTCTGAGCTCTGAGTGATACAACATGTAAAAATATTTTGAAGTGGGTAGAGTGAGGACCTGAGGTGGGGTACACCATATCCTACAAAGCAGCCACTCACCACAGACCAAGCTACTTCTTCCTGAGTTGAGACTCAAATGCTTTCTATTTGCAAAGTGAAATGCATTGACATTCAGACACCAGATCAATGGAAAAACCTTACAAATGTTTAATTTTCTTTACGGTACCCAAGAGAAACAGAATTTAAAAGCCTTGGAGGATGAGGTAAAATGGCAGCAGCATCCCCCAGCCAACCAGAGCCTGCCTGTGCATTGTAGGCAATGGAAGATGCTCAAGAGATTGGCTCTTCTCATCCTGCTCTGCGCTTGTCTCATGTTATGCCAAAACACACAGATGTGATTAAAAAAACCAAACCAAAACAAAACACCAAAAAGCCAAATGCTCAAGTTCGGTCCTGTCAGTGAAGCTCTGCTACCATTTCATCAGGCTCAAGAGAAAAGAGCATTCAAAATTAATTTCCAGAGCATTCTTCAATAAATAGCTGCAATTACTTGATGTGGAAATTAGATTCTTAGATTTGGGTATAATTTCATTTATGCTAATGAATAAATTTTTACATTGCTAAAACTGCTAAAGGTAGCTGTAATTGTCCTGCAAAGCATCCTGACAGGGAACCACAATAAATCAAGTTAAATATACCAGTTGAGCTCCTGTATCAGGTGGCATTGTTTTAACATTTACTGTAAAAATAATTTGAGTGACAGGAACAACTGATCAGAAAAACAATGTGGAGTCGAATGGCCCTTGAATAGCAAAATAGCACTTCACTTCATCAGCCACTGACACATCACAGCCATCGTTTCTATTTCATCCTCTGCCCAACAGCACAGGTTGGACAGACAGTCAGAGAAAGTGAAAAATAAACAAGGGAAAAATGCAAATTCTGGTCCCATTCCATCCCCCATCCTCCCTGCCCCCTCACCCAGTTCTGCAGGAGTCAGTTACACGAGGCAACATGTCACATTCTGTTTCTTCAGGGAGCACTGATGAGCAGAGTCAAGGCTTTCCTGCTCCTCACCCCACCAGTGGGGAGGCTGGGGATGCACAAGAAGCTGGGAGGGCACAGATCCAGGACAGCTGCCCCCCACTGAGCAAAGGGGTAGTCCATACCATACGATATTATGCTCAGCACATAAAGCTGAGGGAAGAAGGAAGGAAGCCGGGGGATGTTTGAAGTAATGGTGTTTGTCTTCCCAAGTAACTGTTACATGCGGTGGAGCCCAGCTTTCCTGGAGATTCCTGAATTAATTCCTTGTTTTGCTTTGCTTCTGTGCATAGCTTTTACTTTGCTATTAAACTGTCTTTATCTCAACCCATGACTTTTCTCACACTTACTCTTTTGATCTCCTCCCCATCCCAATGCTGGGGGGAGTGAGCAGGCAGCTGGGTGATGCTTAGTTGTCAGCTCGGGTTAAACCACGACACCAAAAGTAAAAGTTTACAGGAAAAGCAAACATGTAACAGAGAGGGAGGGGGGGGGGAACAACAACAACAACAAAAAAACACCCACCACAAGCCTCATGACACCAGTCATTTGCAGCTACAGATAGCATCTGGGAACAAAAAACACAGGGGTAAATGCTGTAGTATGAAGTACAGATTTTTCCACAACTTAATATCTTTCCTCACACCATTTTGGATGCAAATTATGTCCTGGAAAACTGTAAAAGCATAGTAAAAAAACAGAATAAAGAATCACTACCTTTAATTTATAAAGATATTAATAAAACAAATTATGCCTTGACATGGTTTCTTCCAGTACTACCATCTCCAGCAGTAATTACACACACATATCCAATACCAAGGTTTTGCTGGAGTGGTTGAACCAAGTCAAAGTACAGGGTAATTAGCCCCGTGAACTAGAGACCTTATTCAGCATCACATGCCAAGTCGGAACTCTTGTTGAAGCCCCAGGGAATGCTGCATAATTAAGGCACAAAGAAAGTGGCTCTGGGACTGCATCTGAAGAAATATAACTAGAGATGGGCTCTTTTGAATGATGGTAGCTGGTTCAGAAATATTACCAGTATCCAACCCGATAATATGTTATAAATCTGAATGTAAGGTTGGGTCGCTCAAGCTAACAGCAAGACAAATAGTATGTAAATGACAAGTCCAAAAACATTAAAGCTCTCTTTTGGGAGAGCTCAGCTCTTTCCAAGTAGGATAGGATCTTCTGACTTCCAAGTCCTGGGACATGTTGCAGTCCTAAGTGGTCTAAACTGACTCACCTGACAGAAGTTGCCCAGCCTGCTCAGCACTGACATAGGCATTTGCCTGAGCCAGTGCCTGGACATTTAACCTCAATAAGCTTCCAAGAAACAATTTTGGGTTGCTCTGGGTTTATGCTGCCTTAGAGGTCTCTAATGCCTGTGGAAGGATGATAGCACAGAAGCTAGAAGACAGGTCATCACACATGATGATGGGTTTGCAGCACAGGGGCAGAGTGGTACAAGACAGACCCTGATGCAGACAGATGAGGCATTGCTGCTCCCTTTCCTCATCTCACCCCTTCAACAAGCACCCCTCCTTTCCATCTTAAATTGTGTCTCAATTCTTGACTAACAATAGGATAAACTACCTCCATCAGATAAAATAAAAAATTCAACTGGTGAGGAGAAAAAAAAGCACCAAACGGGAAAAAAGCCATCTTTGCCTGTTTTGTTGGCTGAGTGTCCTGGATGACCAGTTAGTAGCAGGGTCAAAAACAAGGGAGAAGGCAAGACCACAGAGCCATAGTTTTGTTTGGAGGGGGGGGGGAACAGGATTACCAGTTCAGGTGACAGCCAGCTGTTGGATGAGGTCAGTAGGATTTTGCAACCTGAGAAGCTATTTCAAACAGTGGGGTCTGCTTCTGAGTGTCAGTGTTGAAAAGTCACCCGTAAAAGGTTAGGAGGCTGGTTTATCCACTGCAGAACAAACAAAGACATGGTGGTCCCTTTTCCCCTCAGTGCCCTTTTACCAAGCTGCTTTCTGATAATTTGTTTCTTATGATAAACATGTAAAAAAAAAATTTTAAAAAAAGTCCTTTTAATGTGAACAATTTCCTCCTCTTTAAAGCCAGACATACAGTAAATTAGAGACATAAAATTAGTTTTAGATTAAGCATACTTCGGTATAGGACAGATCAAAATGGGAAAAGTAGATAAGGATATCTTTTTACTAGTAAGGATATCTTTGTACTAGTTTGCAAAAGAAAGGCTTATTCTTACATGCATATGGAGTAGATCAGAACATAAATGGAAAAGAGATGACAAGCCAGCTCATACAGTCTCACAAGACATCTAAATATATTAAAACTCATGTCCCTCAAGCTGAGAGCTTTTCAATCCAATTAATTTTCAAAGGGATGAGGTACATAAGTAATTTCAGATCTTTAAGAATTTGGATTCTTTGAAACAGGTGAAATCCTGTATTTAAGCAGTAATTTTAAAATTGAGAGTTTTAATTACAGCAAAGAGAGACTTGCAAAGTTTGGTCACGTGTAAGGAAAATGTAAAAAGGCAAGTGGAAAGTAAAGGAAGGTTTAGAGTTGATGGCATACTCCTTCAGTTGTCCAGACACGTCTTAATGGAATGGAGCTCTGTCAGGAGAAGTTCAGACTGGACATTAGGGAAAAAGTTCTTCACTGAGAAGGTGAGCTGGTCACTGGAGGAGGCTCTTCAGGACAGTGGTCACGACACTAAGCCTGCCAGAGTTCAAGAAGCATCTGGACGATGCTTTTAAGTCATATGGTTTAGTTTTAGGTAGCCCTGTGAGGAGCAGTGGGTTGGACTCAATGATCCTTACAGGTGCCTTCCAGCTTAAGATATTCAAGGATTCTATACTTGCTGTAGTCAGTGGAAGTACTTATGTAGAATTCTCATTATTGCTTTTAATACACGTATGTGCAAACACAGGGAAATAAAGGAAGAAATCATTTTGGTATTCAGAAAACTCAACAGAACAGTAACATGTTAATATTCAACAAATTGTCTATATAGTCACCAAAAGGATTACACTCAGCACCAAGAAGAAAAAAAAAGCAACAAACCAACAGTACTTCTATTAGAGACACATTCAAGTGGAAACCAGTATCAAATAGAAAATTAAGGGCAATTCAGAAGTTAACTGTAACCTTCAGCTAACCCCAAGTTTTAAATACAGTGGAAATAATAATAATTATTTTTTAAATTATCATCTACAGATCTAACTAGACAAAGAAAAAATAATTAAAATAGCCGGACTGACTGAAGTAACACCTAGAAAAACTTTATTTTTTCGGATTCTTTGCAGTATAATTGTCAATGTATCAATTTAATATATAGGTGACCACATTTTATGTTAATACTGTAACAAAATGTGTGGATATGTGTACACACTTCTAGAAAACCTGCAAGACACAGTAGTTACATCAGCATGTGATGAACTAGTGTAAACAGGCCTGAGTACTTACGATAGAAGCATCTCAGAATGGAAAAAAGAGGTTACTGGTAATGCAATTACCAGTTTTATTGTGCTCAATTACACTTGCATAATAAATCAGCAATTAACTGGCAAATAAAAAAAATTTCCTAGCACTGAGGCTAGAAAATAAAGAGGGTAAGGGGAAAGGAAATTATATGTGTCGGTTTTATGAAAAATAAAGCTTCCTGGGATGTGCTTAAAAACACTAAAAAGAAAAGAGTATATGGATATGCGTGAGGATTATGGAACACAGATGAATGGAAGGGGCTCCATCCACATTAGAAGTGAAACTAGAAGGGCCACCTTCGGTGCTCTTTTATTGTACAAGGCAAAGTCCCTGTCCTGCTGCCAACTGATGCATAGACTTCGTTCCTGCTGAAGTTAATTATAGTTGTACCCATTACAGTATCTACAGTTGCGCTGATGATTCGCATACCAATTTCCAAAAGCCATTGTTCTCTAATTTGCTCTGATAGAAAAGGGTCAGGTTAAAAAAAAAAAAAAAAAAGAGTAAGGCTTGAAATGTTGACACAAATGGTCAACTTCTGTTTGTTCATTGACTGAAATGTTTTTTTCTCCTTCCTTTCCTCTTAGAGCAGACTCAGTCTAATGAGTCTCCTGCTTGCATTCAAAAGATACCAGTTTTGGTCTAGTGCTGTGTTCTGATAAAGAAATTTCCATATTTGGAGTGTGAAATATAACCTGTTACATGTCAAACTAAGCACACCCAAAAAGTATCAATTTGGATGAGAGCCATGCTCCTAAAAGCAGAGATTGGTATATGCCTCTTCATATAAAGATGCCATGCATTTCAGAAGGGTAGAAGCTGCATACCTAGAGCGTTTATGGAAATGCTATGTTTGCTTTGCAGGGGAAGATTGTGGGCATTTGCCAGAAGCCCTGCATAGGCAAATGCTTCTGCTGCTTATTTTTGAGTAAGGGAGTATACATAGACCAACTCCACATCAGAATTCTTGTGCACTTGATGACAAAGGGATCAATGTGACAAATACCTGGTACTGTACACACAGAACACAAATAACTGTGACAAGCTGTGTTACTGGAGTATAAGTGTATTCATAAAAATGTCTAAAAATACAAGATTCTTTAATAGACATTAACAAGCAGGTAACTTGTGCAGGCTGATGGACACAATACACTCATCAAAACCAGCATCTCATTGAGAGACTGACCATTAATTAAAGTCTCATCATTAGGAGAAAAACTCCTAAGTAAGAGCACTGTTTGAAACCTCAAAATAAAGGCTTTAGACAATACTCATAATTCTGTTAGGACAGCAGCTACAGGCACCAGTTGGGAATCTCCACTTTATTGAGTGCAGTGCTGTACTGCATACATGTGAGAAAAAACCTCTCTTGGCCATAGACCTCTGTGTTACTCTCTGAGAGAAAAGAAATTAATTGGAGCTCCTGAGAATGAAAATAGCAGTATTATGGGACAGATTTCCTCATTGTCCAAACACAGAACAAGATGACAAAAATTTCAGTGGGAACAATCTGGAAGAGGATTTGGTTGTGGGGTTTTTTTTTGGTTTGTTTTGTTTGGGTGGTTTGGTTTTTTGGTTTGTTTTCTTCTTGTTTGTTTGGATGGTTTATTTTGGTTTTTTTAAAGGCAGTGCCTTAATGCTGCTGCTTTAGTGGAAAATTTTTATCCCTCCTCACATGTACCTGTTGTTCCTTTTGTCTGACTGTACCAAAGAGCATCATCAAATGCATAAAGTCAATGAATTCTCCTTAGTGTCAAAGACAACTAACTGCTCTCTAGATTTATGTGCAAATTTCCATTTGGATCTGCACAGATTTTCACCTGGAACTGGTGACACCCTGCAGCTACTCAGGCCTGTTCTCCACTCCCATTTGCTGCAGAAATAATCTGAAGTAACTTTCCTCCCAGTCCTGCAAGGGAGAAGCACAGCCACAGCAGGCTGCTAAAGTTTTCCTAGAGGTTACCTTGAGCTCTTATGAAGCCACACATTTTACAGCCTAGAGCAGAAAGAATGAAGTGTAGGCAGCAATGCAGACTAGCCATGGTGAGACAACCATCCCGCAGACTGCTCAGTGGTGGCAACTGCTTCCACTTTACACGTGTAAGACACAAAATAAGTTAACTGTAGTAGTAACATATTGATCCCTGAATGGTGCTGACCAATGCCTTGGAGTACTCCTGACCAATCGAGCAAGAGGCCACTGACGTACACAGCCTGTGCCCCTCCTCTCTGAAAGACTACCTTATTCACATTACGCTTATTTACACTGAAAGTAGGCCACTGGGTTTTTCTAGACCACCCAGGAACTGGATGCAAGTCCCACTGAACTCACTCTCTCACGTAAAGCTGGAATCAGACCAGCTGCAGAAAAAAGGCACTGTGGGCAGCCAAGACTGCAACTACAATGACTTCTCCAGCTATTTCAGTTGTTAAATACAAGTCATCTGTTCATAATCAGATGAACTACTAGAGCTTCTACTGCTGTTTAGTAACAAAGTCCCTCCAAGAATCTCCACTTAAGACAGATTAACCCTGATAAACATTAATGGGGAAATAAGTGTCTAGTTCCTTCCACTGTAAAATGCATGTGCAAATCACTGTACAAAAGCAGAAATAAAAAAATTAAAATAGCTTGCCAGCAGCAGCAAAAATTGAACAGAGGATGACTATCATGGAGGACTCCCAAAAACAGTGTTTGAGAAACATACGACTCTTTAGGAGTGAAAACTCCATCTACACGTTATGTTTTATTGTTGTACAGCAGATGAAATCCAATACTAAATTTATTGAAATTGTTGAGGGAACAGCAAGATAGAGTAGGAATTAAGTTCTTGAGCTCAATAGTGAAAAATCTTATTGATGCTGCATGGCAAACTTACCTCAGAAAGCATGGCAACTTATTTGGTTTCAATTCTTATCATCCTTAGCATAAAACTCGGTACTGAGGCCAGTGATTCACCATCATAACTGAAGACAGTCAGGAAAAATAATTTTGGGCACCTTTTGGCATAGAGAAACAGCACTCGTTAATCCTGTAAGTCTAGGTCTTGTCCTTAGACCTTGAGAACTAAGACAAACATGGCAAGATATTGTTTTGTATCAGTCTAAAAAAAAGCAGTAAGATTTCAGAAGAGGAAAGAGAATTAAACTCCAGATAGTACAGAACATTTTCACAGACGAGAATTATAAACTATGGTATAAATGTTTTGGTATTTTCCCATGTTATGAATTTAGAAAAAAAAATTTAAAAAATGAATTGGACAACAGACAAGAATTTTGCACTAAAATACTATGACTTTGAAAGGGCTGCATTATACCCGTTCTGCTATGTCAACCTTGCATTTACCAAAATTCCAAAGTATATTCTTGGAATGATAAAGAACCAACAGGACACTTTGAAGTCTTAGGTATTATTACAGCAACAGTAATTCAGCTTTTGGTAAGCTGAAATTGTGATGTCCCATGTATTTACTCAGGGGCTGAACATCCTGAAAAACAATGGAAAAAAAAAAAAAGGGATACTCGAGGGTGAAACTTTTTAAGCTACAAAACAGTAGAAAAGAAAGCAGCAGCAAAGGAAGTCATGTAACAAATACACATGTTCCTAACAGGTCTCTCTCAGATGTTGCCTCTAAAGACCCATTGACAGTGAAAACGGGAGATGATTCAAACATGCTGTTTTCGTGCTGTCTTCCCCACTACTTATGATCCCTGAGTCATCATACAACAACAAACATAAATTAAACCAGCCTTCAAGGCTGCTCTGACCCAAGTTGTGACAGTGAATCACAGACATGTAACTACCTGTTGGATCTCACATTGCTCTGCTTATGCCATTCCTGAGCTGCTGAAGAAGGATACCTCCCAAATCAGATTTTTCTAGGCATATCCTTTGGCTTACACAGAGCTTTTGAGTTTCTACCCAATCCTCCCCACAGTGTCTCAGGGCCAAACATGTGTCTTATGCTCAGAAACACTTCAGTTTCAAAATTGCAAGGAGTTGGAAAACAATGCTTCCTTTCACCAATAAAAAAAAGCCTAAATTTTCACAAAATTATTCAAAAGCCACAGTGTAAAGCTTCAAGATCCAAAGCCTGTTTAAAAGCCACAAGAAAAAATTACCACAGGCTGGAAATAATTTTAAAGATAGGAGGTCTGTTTGTCAAGCTTTGTATAAATTGCAAAGTCCGTTTTCACTGATCCTTGCTCATATGTAAATGCCTTTTCAACATTATAATCACCCATCCCATTTGCTGCTTGTGCTAAAACTGGATTCTTTCAAGGATCACAAACTCTCATAACTACTGGGAAAGTCAAAACCAGACCCACATTAACATCTCTGTAGCTTATCTCCAGGTCTGCTCTACCACAAATCTTCTCAATCTAAATCTCAACTACTTTCAGTCTAGAATACTACATTGAATACATGACACTCATGTCATGAAACCCCTCTCTCAACAGGTAAAGCAAAAAGTAATTATGCCAGGATTTTTGTGCTTTATTTACACTTCTTTGCCAGTTGCTCAGTGCTGCTATGGTACGAAATTTTCTAAGCAAGGAAGTAGCTGCATCTGTGGGAGCACCATGCCAGAGATAAGGGCATGGTCTCAGCTGAAAGTGTAATGGCAAATACTGTAGGTTCGTTCTTCACTTTCTGTTCACTCTTCATTAAGGTAAGGTTTTTGTCTTCACATCGCACAGGTGGGCAACACAAGGCAATGGAAAACAGTCTGCACCACTACTGTATATTAAACTTATTAATGAAGTCAGTTCCCACGAAAGCAAAGGGATGACAGTACTAACCAACCCAGAAAATACATGGGCAGTGGATACAATGCAAAGCTGAGACTGCAGAAAGACAGTGGCATGATCTCATTTTTACTCTGAGTTACTGATGTAACTCTATGAGACTCAGTGGAGGGCTCTTGATTTCATACTACCAGTCAATCAAAAGAGAGTTCCAGCTGCTAATAACATCAGCTCTCAGAACTGCTTTTAAGATGTTTATGAGCTTGCAGAGCATCTGCAATAAGGTTTATTTTGAGCAGTAAAAAACAAGCATATTTTCATGCAGGCTCACAGAATTTTAAAGACAAAATACTAGAGCAAATCCTCAGCTAGAACAATCTGTCCATTCATTTCAGCAGAGCTGCCTCCTCAGATTTACATATTTCCCACTGACCCTGTCAGAGATGTTGGCAACTATTGCTTTTCCAAGACAAGCACTTCAAATTATTTGCATTTTCATTGAGCTTAAATTAAAAAAAATAAATAAAAAAACTCCTTGCACTTACATTAGATTAACATCTATATTAACGAATATCTGAAATAAATAATTACCAAAAATACAAATTAGTTTCCAATCGCAATTGTATTTTTTCACATTGTATGATATTTATAGCTGCGTTCAGTGTAGAGATACAAATCCTATTATGAAAATAAAAGGTATCTAGATTAATTCCATGCTTTCTAGATAGATGTGCACATGTTTAAAATCACTTCTCTCCAGAAGCAGAGGGGTGGGGGGGACGACAAAAACCAACAAACAAACCCAAACCAAACAAAAAACAGACAAAACTTGACAAATGAAGATTAATATCTTCAGTTTTTCTTCAAGAACCTTACTGCCTCTATGCTGCCTATAGATGCAAGACTAAATAAAATCCTGAAACCGGCCCTAAGACAAAGTTTTCAGGTGTTTTTTTGAAGAACTAAAAACAACAACAACAAAAAACCCACCCCAAAACCCCATGAACTCAAAGAGGTTGCTAAGCCTTCCAATCCAAAGATTATTCTTTTTTTCTTTCCATCCAAATTCCACTAGTTTAAGTGAAAAGGCTATTTTTAAGCAATTTTTCATCTTTCATAAATCATGACCCAATTCTCAGGCAATAGAAACAACAAAACCCTATTTTCTTTTCATAGATATTAAAATAAGGATATGGTTTACTTAGGGTGAATTGAAATATCTAGGATCAATAACAATAATAAATAAATAATTAAATAAAAACTTACAACCTTTTTACATTTCCTTCTTTCTTTTCTACAACTTCAGTATCTGAACTTTCCCCTTCCCCCAGTCCAGAGTCAGGGAAAAGTCTCTTTTGAGCTAAATGATCTTGTGCAAGCATAGGTATGCAATCAAGTCAACATGAATGTTCAGTAAAAGCTCTATTGGAAATTTCTGCACTCTCTTGTCACCACAGGGAGGATTCTTCAGTTATTGGTCTCTCTGATATTGCTACAAACTGAGTTTTGTTGAGATCCATAATTGCTTCTCTCTCAGCTTCCGTATAAGCACCTGCATTTTCCTTCCACAAAATTTAAATATATTGTAGGAAGCCCAGAGATGACCAGTGTGCTCAGGAACCTCTAGAAACTCAAACTATAGTATTTCAACATTACCAACAATTAATTCCATACCTCATAATTTCTCAAATGTAATGAAACCCCCAAACATGTTTAAATCTCCTATTATATTGACAGAAAGCATTTTCAGTAGCATTCAATGTAAGTAACTTAAAGGAATACAGACTTAATGCTTGGTTTACATATGAAATTTCTCTTTCTCTTCCTTCTCTTTATTCCAAGATGCATGTTCATCTCTTTGTGGCAATATAAATTAAGCTTTGCTCCTACATTTCCACGTTGGACTGAAAACATACATTCTAGACTGAAGTTCAGGCAATCGTAAATCTGAAATGAGTTTCACTTAATATTGAAACTATGCATTAAAGTAGAAATGTTGACATAAATTATAGCATTATTCCCTGCATATAAAAGCTTGCACTGTTTTAAGGTCTGCTTTGCTTTTTAATATATGCAAGTAGGTGGAGTACATACAAGTAATCCATTAAGCTGCATGAGTGTCCACACAGCACCACAATACTTTTTACCCCTCTCAGTTTTCTGTAGTCAAACCAATACTTCACGAACACACATAAGGCTTTAGGAGGAGTAATCAGGTTTACAAAAATTATCTTATCCATTTCTTGTCACCCGAATTCCAAAGTGGGGAGTCCATGAGAATTGAATAGGGGGGGGAAAACCCAACAAGCCTCAAAACTGAAAGACCCTACCTTTACCCAGGAGAGCAGACCTCCTTTCTCAAAAGGAGAGGAAAGTAAGAGGGTATTTGTTAGAACCAAGAGATGACTCTTTCCTCAAGAGCTGGGTCTTGAATTGAGTTCTTGAAATTAAAACATTCACTATCTCCAACCATATTCAAAAAGTAAAAGAGGTTTCAGTATCTGGGGTGGGTACATTTGCCTTAGAAAGAATAACACAGAAAAGCTTTACTCATGAGCCGTGTTCTACTTTTAGTAGTAGCAAAAGTGCAGAAACTGACACTTGCCTCTTTTCTGTATCAAGGACATCTGGATTCTGGTGTTGGTGTAAACCTTGGCAGGAAACTGACGTCTTTAGGCCTGAGAGAAAACCTATAATCTCTGTCAAAGCCTTCACAAGACAGTAGCTAGCATCCAAATGTGAAGATGTTAACAGAACCAATAGCATTGTGAGAAAGAGCCATGCCTCCAACTCACATATACATGTCCAAGTACGAAATAGAGTACATTATGTAATGTATAGACAACCGTATAGTATGGAGAACTACCATAAAACTGTAAAACAAAACATTACCGATATCTTTTGAGGGAACTAAAAGTGTATGTACTACAGAAATTATCTAGCCAGCCTTTCTTAATATCCCTTCAGAATTTAATTTCTTAAGTCTTGTGTTCAGTCTTAATACACTTACAAGAGTATCTTTTTCATAAAATATGAGCTTGAACAAAAGTATCCTTCCCAAAGACATCCGATATTGACCCAGAAGTGCTGTTGCTTCAGCTTTCCAATTGCTGTCTACCCTCGCGCTGTTGTGAAACCGTGGTGCATTCCCAGTCTGGAATTTCCTCAGCTTCCAGACACTGCATCTTGCTTTTCATGTTGATACAAAACTTGTTCTCAAGTACAACCTCTTTGTGTAGGTTCTCAGAGGCTTAAGCTAAGTTTCCAAAGTTATTCCAATACAGAAGCACTGTTTCCCATAGAGTTCCTTGTGCAAGATCTTTTTATTGGTATTAAAAAGAATCATGGCATTCCACAGGCCACACATGCATCACTCTTCCCTGCCTTCCTCAATATCCTTCTCTCTTTCCATCTGCAACTAAGCTTGAAAGGAACAATATCCAAGGATTCAGTGTGGGCATCATTCCCTCACTGGACAGCTTGACTTCAAGGACAGCTCTGCACTGTAATAAGAAATATTGTGGCACTACATACATTTCCATATGCTTCTCAGCCAGGAATCTGCAAAGTATCTTTGTGCATTTATTTGGTTTTCGCAAGGATGTACAAACAAAACTATTTCAGCATTTCTCTCAAATCAGAACATCTGTTATGTACCAAGAGAGTTGTCCTAAAAACCTACATAACGCTAAATTTTATTTTTCTGTTAAGCAGCAAAGCAGTCTATATTTATGTCCATGAGCATCAGGATGCCAGGGAATTTATTTCTACATAAGCTGAACATTAATTTGTTAAATACTGCCAGTAATGGCATCCTATACTTCCAACCCTAGCATACAAGATATGTG
Organism: Todiramphus chloris collaris; assembly: GCA_025345505.1. NCBI lineage: Eukaryota > Metazoa > Chordata > Aves > Coraciiformes > Alcedinidae > Todiramphus > Todiramphus chloris. The sequence continues at coordinate 3,777,685 of JANVCC010000319.1, forward strand.
AATGGTTTTCATCCCCTCATTTTAGGATACTAATTTTAGCACACAGTTCAGTTGTCACTGTTCTTGGTTAGAGTCACACAGCCTGCACTTCAAGACCACTGTTTCTCAACTAAGTCAGAAACTGAAAGATGAAAGGACTTGATGAAAGAACTCCTTGAAAGATTTGTCATTGAAATCTCAGGATTGTCCTGACTCCTTGATAGATGTTTTCTTTCTGCCAGATATTTACTGTCTCTTACAGAACCTGTACCATCTTACATGTCACTTCTATAGAGAAGTAATTAAAGGAAAAATATGTAAGAGGAAAAAGCATACTTACCATAACTCTGCTTTAATAAAACTTGCAATGGAAGCAAGTTTAATCAATGACTAAGCACATGGCAGTGATATGTGTTAGTGATCCCTCCCCTCCCGAAATCTATAGGGTGTTTGAATCATGCCTTGCTTCATACACCTCAGTAAATAAATGAAAGATCTCTTACCTTTGCTACTGTCTGAGAAAAAGGTTTTGAGGGAGAGCTTTGTTGAGCAGGTGTGAAGGCTGACTCTAGTTGCTACATCCGGACAGATGTGCATATGCTCTATGGGCAGACCCTCTGTAGCATGAAACCTCATGGAACTGCGTGTGGGCAAAACACCTGGCACTGTGCATGGGTAGGATGCTGTACTGCGAGCCTGCGCCTTTTCAATGGGGCACTGCCCCTCAGCTCAACTGGAGAAGGTGGGCGACTGGCACCCTTGTAACAATACAGCAGGCACCTGTGGGAGCTTGGCACCAATACTCCTCAGGTCCCTTTTGAAAGCACTTTCCCACTCAGAACTAAAAAATTACAACAACAAGGAAAAAAAAACCCACCCCCAAAAAAAACCCCGAACACCATCACCCCTCCCCAGATAACCCACAATTCTGAAAGCATAGATATTAAAGACTTTAAGTTGGTTATATATAATATAGAAAAGCTCATGATTAAGAGATGCTGACATTGAGATGAGACTCAGTGCAGAGGTCACCAACAAAAATCCTAAGTGAAATAAATTAGTCTGACACCTTGAAAGTGATACCTTCTAAACTTTTATAACATTTGATTAAAGTTTCTTTTCAAGTTTCCAAACTACTGCTAGATGAAGCGGTGTTAAACTTTCTCAGGTGTTGTGTTGGGGAACAGACACATTGCAATCAAAATGGTAATCAAATCTTATAACAAAGCAGCCATGAGAACTCCAAATTTACGTGGGATCTACCTTATTTCCCGTTCATATTATAATGAAATGGTTTAGCTTCCATCACTTTTGTTGTTTGCAATAATGCATTTTTTTGTAGGAAAACTTTTTTTCCTTTTAAGCAAAAGAAGAAAAAAGAACAGTCATCTAGTCTAGTTTTCAAACTATGCATGAAGGGCACACTAAAAAAGAAAAGCTCAGTGATCAAACAACATGATATAAGCCTAGAAAAAAAAAGACAAGAATAAATGAGCCACACAATAGTGACTTACAGGAGACGTTTCTCTGGTTGGAGTTTGTTTGGTTTACTGTTACTATTTCCAACACTCTTTCCTCTGACTTTTTATTCCCCTAGATGCTATTTCTTGCCTTAGATTTTTGTTGTCTCCCAGAATTTCAATTAAAAAAATAAACACTCATGTTTTGAAACATTTTTTCCTTACCTCAAGGAAAGCTGAATACAGGGCTTATTCACATTTGCACTTGTAATAGTTACGTCACTTAACTTATTTTCTGCCTTTAAATTCCACAAGTAGATGTCATTAGAACTGAACAAATCTGTCTTGGAGGAAGACTGAAAATTAGTCTGTACAATATTTACTTTTCCGCTCTCAGCTGGAGGCTTGTAGCAGTTTCTGAACGCTAAGATGATTGCCCAGTAAGCCCAGTGAAACAACTAACATCTTGCCATGTTCTCACATCCCTTGGGTTATGCAGTTAATAATGTTACTGGCTGATGCTGGAAAGCTGAGATCACATTTATTATAGGAATATGCATTAGAGGAAGTGGAATGCAGCTGAGCCCGTTAAGACCACTAATCAAAGTGACAACACACCCATAACAGCAACAGAGCATCACTAGTGCTAGCTGAGAACTTGGTGATGATGCATTAGACATCTTCTTACTTAGCAAAATTAAAATATTTTGTGGATGTGTAACAAATGAAATTTATGCTCTTGTAGTTCAGGAGAAACAACAACAGCCTTACAAATGCTGTGACTGCTTGCACCAGAATATTGCTAGCCCTTGTATCACCCGGCAGGGAGCAGGACCTGGCTCAGACGACCTCCCTCCGAGCATCCCACATTCAGACTGTAGATGTAAGCACTCACTAGAGAACAGAAGATATTCTCTGCCTGTTTCTCACCAATGCACAGGTGCAGAAGGAAAGATTCTTAGGGAAAATAAAAATGAGGGAATGGGGAGGGGAATGGGATTAAAGCTACAGCTAAACTCAATGGAGAGGAAGCTGATACCTCTGTAACTTTAACCTTCTGCCTCCTGCCCATCTCCAGAGAAATAAAGAAACCATTCTAACAGAATTAACTCAAGACTTTCATGGGGGAGAGTCCAATAACTTACGAAACAAACAAATACCAATAAAGTTCATTTGAAATCATGGCTACTTGGAGATGAAGAAAGGTATTAACACCAAACAAAAAAATTGTAATTTGGAAGCTTTCAAATTTCTGCAGGAAGAGGATTTTCTTTCCCCAGTGGATGTTGTCCAGAAAGGACTGGCGAGTGCCCACCTGTTCTGGGAGCTGGCTGCACTCCTCTTACCACTCTCCTTCCAGCTCATCAGGCCTGAGCTCTGGTACTTCATCCTCCCTCCCACACATACCCCAGCCTCCTTTATCCCCACATTCCCAGGAAAGAGACTCGGACAGAGGTATCAGAAGGAGCTGCTGAATTCCCCACCCCAGCAGGACCCTCAGAGTGGGCAGGCAACCAGGATGAGGAGCACTCTGAACATCAGGCCCTCCACAAGACAGCCTGTGTGGCACCAGGACTGTTGCAAACGCCAGTGGTAGCAGCTTAGGTACCATCCCTTGTATAAGATCTTCACATAAATGTCCAATCTTTCTCAAAATCAATAGTTGTAAAAAAAAAACCCAACAAAACCAAACAAAAAAACCCAGCCCACTGGCATAATTGCCTCTATTTGCCTGTGGTTTATCTCTTTAGAATTCCTTTTCTTTACCAGATCTCCAGCTTGAAGAGTCATACAGGCACAAACATCACATATGGTATTTATATTGTCTGATTCTACACAGAGCAGAATCTTCAGACACCACACACACATTTTTTAAGTAGTAAAATGTCTCATGATTGTTGATAATTCTGTTACAGATATTTCTCCTTCCTAAATATTTTGTAAAAACTGTAAAGGGTCTAACCAAATTAGTACTTAGGAGAAACATCTCACAAAATTTAATGCTTATTGCTGAGGGTCAAAATACTGCACACCTTCTTATATTTCACTGCTCTAGTGCACTGTCTAAACCTAACCTGGAACAAAACAATGTCAGAGGGGTAATCCATAATCATAAATAGCCAAGGAATAACATCCTAAACAGTACTACAGGCAGTTCTTACTGCTTCTAAAGAATTGCTTCCAGGGCAGTATCATCCTCACAGAATCATTCTTGAGTGTTCCCTCTCATTTCTTTCTTTGGTGACAGTTAACACTAAGTGCACAAGAACTGCCTGACAGCCGAATCTCATGAGCAGATTTAGTACTGCAGATACATCTAAGAAACAAATTCAGCCAAATCAATAGAAATAGGCAAACGAATCTCAGAAGGAACTTCATTGGGATAAACTTCTCTCTGTTTTCTCGTATCAACTGGAGCAACTTCCTTCCTTTAATAGTGTTGCTCTGAGCAGGGCTGGTACAAGAGAGAGGAGTTTAGTTGACTATGGATGAGCAACAAATAAGATTCAGTTCCTGCCACTGAAAGCATTTTTAATAGTGTGAATTTACAAATGTTTCTGCTGAATTTGTGCGATGTCCCCAAGAATTTTAGCAATTATTTGGCTAAGCCATGCCACGCTGGGCGGCACAAATGCTTGTCCAGCACGGCCTGACAATCCCATCACTCTGCCCAGAGGATGCCACTCTCAGCTCTGCCACTAGGTCTTTTCATCTGCTTATTTTAGTAGGGGGGAAAAGTGGCTTTACCAGTGAATTTTGTAGCCTGATCTGAAATGCTGCCCTGGGAGAAACAGCTGGAAATTTGCACAAACTGTTAGAAGAGCTTTAATAGGAATACATTACAGTAAGCTTATTAAATAGAAGCCTGTGATTGAAGGCGATTGCACAGCTTCTGTTGTCTAGGTAATTAACAGTATTGCATGGAGAGACTCGCTTGCAATACATTTAAGATTTTAAATATTCACAAAGTATTCCCCCCTCTTCTTACCTGCCCAGACCTAATCAGCTGTTATTGCTATTCTTTATTACTCACTAAGCATCTTCCCTGTGCTTGGTGCCTGCAGGATCCTTCCAAGCAGAGCAAAAACAATACCTGAGTTGTAAAGGGGGTAAAGGGGATTCTTTATTCAGGCTATGGGAGACAGAGAGCCTCTCACCTCCCTGATCCTTCAGCATGGCTCTTGCTGCTTCATGCCACCAGGCAGGGCTTCTCCCCACCACAGTGTGACCTCCACACTCCTGGAAAGTACCTAGGTCCATGTTGTCCTGGCTCCCCATCAGCAGCAGGAAATTAGATGGAGATGTGGCTCCCCTCTGACTCTGGCAAGTGACAGCTGCACTGACCTCTCCTTGGGAGTGTGACCTGGTGGGCACAGCCTTTCCGGGACAGCTATCCCAACCCTATAAGTGATGGTCTCCTCTTACGCATATTCAGCTCCCAAATATTCAGATTTTCTCTTTTCCACATTATTACTAATATGTGTAATTTAAGACTTTAAACTGGTAAACTCAGATTAAGAAATCTCTTATGTGTATAAATGACTTCTTCCTTTGCTCCACAATAAACAGCCCAGTTCCCTCATCTGTTCCTCATCAGACTTGGGCTCTAGACCCTTCACAAGCTTCATTGTCTATCTTTGGACACGCTCCGGCACCTCAATGTCTTTCTTGTAGTGAGGGACCCAAAAGTGAACCTAGTATTTGAGGTGTGGCCTCACCAGTAGCAAGTACAGGGGCACAATCTCTTCCTTTCTCCTTGTGGCCACAGTGTTAGTGATATGCAGGACCCAGCACTTGGCCTTTTTGAACCTCATAGCACTGACCTCAACCCATTGATCCGACCTGTCCAGATCCACCCACTCAGCTTGGTGTAATCTGCAAACTGAGGGGGCACTTGATCCCCTTATCCAGATCATTGATAAAGATATTAAAGAGAACTGTCTCCAATACTGAGCCCTGGGGAATAGCACCTATGACTGGCCACCACCTAGATTTACCTCCATTCACCACCACCCTATAGTCTCAGACATCCATCCAGTTTTTTACCTGATGAAGAGTATGCCCATCCATACCACGAGCAGCCAGTTTCTTCAGGAGAAGGCTGTGGGAAATGGTGTCAAAGGCTTTAATAAAGTCCAGGTAGACAACGTCCACAGATTTTCACAGTATTACAATAAATTAACTAGTATTTAACAAAGTTCTCATTCTCTGACAGTCTGTCACACACCAGTAAAGGATATACACCCAACTGCAGTACACTAAAAAATGCAAACCTGAAATTCGTCTTTGACACAAGCAGCTCCCTAGGATTTTCACTTTTCAGAGTTTCTCAGTGTAACAAAAAAAAAAAAGGGAAATAATGCAGTATTACATCTTCATCAGAAGATTAAGCAATTCGCTTTGCACAACCCAGAAAAATAATAAATATCTGTGCTGTTCCTCTTTTTGGTCATATATTGACAAAGATACACACAAAGAAACAACCAACCAAACTCCAGAAAACCAAAAGGGTTAGGCTTTTTCTTTCTTCCTCCAAACTTTAAGATGGATGTACAGGAAAACGAAAGAGCTTTCAAAGACTCTATTTCTTTATCTCCATCTGCTTCTGGTCCCTCTAATCTGTGCTCCTCATCATGCAGCAGAGCTTGCACCCTTTCCCTTCCTTACCTCTTTCCCTCACAACCATTTACTGGGAAAAATGCTGTCGTCAAATGGCTGCTATTTACAAGGGCTTCCAGCCCTGCCTCTTTGCTATACAGCCTGAGAAGACATCAGACAATATTTCTGAGTGGCCACTGGAGAAGATGCTGAGAGTCTCACCCATCTCCTCTCCGCCAAATTGCATTTGTGAGACTATTCCTAGCCCCAGGCATAAAACAAAAGACATATTTCTTGTAGGTCTGGAGGGACAGTAGACTGGTTAATAAGAGTATAACTCAGTACATTTACCGCATGCTGTATAAAAATAGCTGCATCAAACACTGGACTTGTGTGACTCCTACCCTGAGAAGTGCTTCTTGGAAATGGATTTTAAAATAACATTTTATCAATGCTTTCATTTCTAAAAAAAAAAACCGAACAGTTTTAAGTTCCTCACATAAGTTTCTCAGAGTAGGTGCTATCTCCACTAAGCTATTTGTTTGTGACCTCGAGATCCTCCTGAATGCCCTTGAGCAAACAATCCCACCCAAAAGCATGACATTTTGGCTTGAAATGCCAGGGAACTTGCAGGGTTCTCCATAAAGAAAAAGAAAACCTTCAGTATATCACAAATACTATAATAAAAGTTCAACTACCTCCAACTGGAGTGTTTGCAAGGTGCATCCTATTTCTAAACATTGTATTTTTACTCATTCTTTCTGTAGTTTGACAATTAAATCATTATTCAGCTTCCCCCCCAAAAAAAAACCCCACCAAACAGTTGACATGTTTTACTGGAAAGGATTGACACCAACAAATAAGTATGACAACTGTCTCACTCTTCCCTGTCATATGCATCCTTGCTGTCACTACCACACTTCCCTTTTACCATCAGGCCTCGCTAAATCTCTCGTGTACCTTTCAGTGCAGTTCAATAAAAACACCTCTGCATCTCTGAACAGATGTTGCCTCTGGCCAGCCAGGGCGAAACAAGCTCTGCAAGGTTCTGCTTCTCTAAGTTGCTGTAAGATGCTCCCAGGTCTCAGCCATTACAAATCTTCCTTTCAACTCAGTTATAGCCAAAGACTACTGCAGCCATATGGTTTTTGTTACCTATACACTTAAAACTATGTATACACCCACACATACTTGCTCTGTCCCCATATGTCCAGTCGTGTTACAGCACCTCACTCATTCATACACTTTCGCAGGCTTGGCTTCATAAATAATACAGATTCCTGCAATTCTTCCTCTCCTTTTTCAGCACTGGAACAAACTGTTAGGTTTTATTTGCCTCTCTATTCATAAAAACCACAGTAGCACACAGCAATCTATGTTAAAAACTGGAGGTCTGTTTCTAAGGTGCTGTGTAAGTTAGACTGTAAGCATCTCCGTATCTGAAGACAATATACAAAGAACAGAGCAACAACAGGTGAAACAAAACAACATATCTGGCCAAGGGCTGAGTTGAATAGCATTAATGCCAGCAATATATCAGAAAACATTCAAAACCAGTTTGCTGTTCCTCAAGTGTTGCTTCTCTATTGTGGTGAGGATCAATAAATCTCCCAAACAGCTTGACAGGCACACAGAACTGATTAACAAGGAAGTTAGTTTCACCTGAAAGAAGACCACAGAAGACTAATTTGCACTGAGAACTCTGTGCAAGTTCACATTTCAGAACAAAAGCCTAAACAGAGAACGCAGAGCAGAAAAGCACCCTCTTTCAACAGAGAATAGGAATTTTGTCAAGTTAGAAAGTCACTTGACATACAGCTAGTGCTGCTTGGCTGAGAGGTAACGGGTACATCAATTAAACACATTGCAGCACCATTTTACATGGCAACAGTGATGCCAGTACCATATGGTACAAAGTGTGAATAGTGTCCAAAACAGTGAATTGTGCTATAATCAAGCCCTGTGCTGTAGTAGGAGTTTGAGTGTGGATAACGTATTGGATTCCTCCCAGTTTCTCTAGGTAAGGACTGTGTTGTGGGGAGGGAAATAGTAACAGTTGTGTGTTTTTATCTTTACTGTAGATTACATTTGTCACAAAAGAAAAGTTTTGTCTCCATGTGTCTTAGCGCACATGTAATAGATGTGTCTAGCTCACATGTAATAGATCCTATGGGTTTCACAACACTTGCACAGTTGCCTGTGGTTGCAGAGGACTGATAGACAGTCCCCTTCATCACTACATTCATGTGACTATTGGTGTAAACAAGCAAAAGAAATAAATCACTCTGGTTTACAAGTTTTAATTTGTAATGCACATGTGAGGTAGGATTAGCTGGGAATTGTTTGGGTTTGATACTGAAGAGCTAGCTTGGACAACAGCTGATATATTTGTGAAAGACAAGTGAGACCTACACAGGAGTACCACTTGTATCTGCTTTTGCCCCTCAAGTCCAAGTACGAGGAGGAAAAATACTGGAGCCAACATTCCCTGCACCATTTTCTACATGTGCATCATGCAGCACAGTAAGGATGATACATTGGCTTGCCCTCCTAAAAAGAAAAGGAGACAACCTTCCTTCCAGGCATTCCCTTTTCCACCAAGGTACAAGCAGCAAGCAAAACATTCTGATAGAGGGAAACTGGGCAAAGCTGAAGTTTGCAAAATGAAATATTTAAGACATTTGAAACTGAGGGGTGCACTTCCATTGCTACCACACAGTAACAACGCAGAGTAAATAAGATACAACTACTTAGGTGAGCAAAAAAACCATCTCTTAGTAGTTCTATAGAACATCTTACAAAAATTCCAAATACACAATGAAACTGATAACCATAGTTCATCATTTATAGGCAGACATCATCTTCTGTAATACTGTTGTTTGGCCATGCTTTTTACTTGCTATAAATTCAACTTCTACACGGGAACAGTTTGTAAGACCCCAAAATGTCCATGAGAAGAACATAAATACAACTTATCTGGTAGCCAGCAGTGAGAGAACACACAAACTTTAAATGCAACAATGCAGCATCTAGCAGTTGTAGGTCAAGTAGACATTTCCCCTTTAGTTTTTATCAATTCCTTAATTAGGGGACTGTCTTTCTTAAAACAAAAAAAAAAAAAGGAAAAAAAAAAGAAGAAAAAAAAGATGATTTTGTTTTGCTTTTTCCCTAAGAGAATATTCTGAAACTGTGGGTACACTTTCCTGCCTAATTAAGGTATTAATTTTGGAACACATACTTCATATTCCTTGTGTCAATTACTTATACTAGAACAGTTTGTCAAGCTTCACTCTTTAATGGAGGGATCAACACTGCCAGAAAATCCCAGTAGAGTTAGAATGCATCAGAAATTATTAACCCTTATTCAGAAAGGCTAGAAATCACAAATAAAAAAAAAAATTAGAGAGGAATTTGGTTCTCTGAGGGGGCATGTATGTCCTAGCTCCAACCCCTTTTCCAGCTGAGATGGGAGAGGAGCACTAAATGCACCTGGGGTAAGAAGAAAAAAAATTTATTACCTTCTGGGAAAACCCACGTTCCATGTGGCCCAAAAGAGACACGGTTGTCTGCATTCTTTTACTTTGAAAAATCTTAATATTAATGCAATTGTTCCATTAATGCAAACTTTCTTACTGCTGAATTACTGGTCAGCCTTTGTGCACCACACCCTCCATAAAACACAAACATTTTGTTATGTTCTGATTCTTAATATTTTTTTTCCTCACTACTATACACAAACAGCAAATGGAAGTTAAAGAAGACACATTTAGATACAGGGTATATATCAGTGCCTCTTACAACAACTTAACAATCTATTAATATTTTATAGCTTGGGACCATTTTCCAGCGTGATTCACTATTTTAATAGCTTGTATTTGCAAACAGTACTTTGAACATTAAACTGCCTCATGCACTTATTCTATTCCTTTGCCTGTTCCTGTAGACCAAACATTCTTTATTGGCTACAGATTGCAATTAAAGCCATACCTATAGCTAATTAAGCAGTTGCCACAGTTTCCTAAATGAATCCTTATCTGGAAGCTACTCTTCAGTAATTTTAGCTGTGCATACAAATGAACTGATTACATTCACTTCAGCCAAACTGTATTCTGTCTCCAACGGAATCGTGGAATGCACACTTACACTTTGTCTATGACACAGTACATACCATGCTTGGCTTTCCAATCTTGATGTGAGTGGGTAACATATTACATTCTGCAGCAATGTAATAAGTGACACAAATTGTGTGTCACAAAACCAGACCCAGGATGGGTACTGTCCTACTTGCAAACAAGTAAGAGTTCTGCCATCTATGTGACATCATCTGTGCAGGATCAGACCTCAAACGACTTCAGGGAATGAAAGGCTGACCACTGCTTCATCTTTTGTAACTTGTTTTTGGAGGCAAGGAAACAAATCCTGGCATTATGACAGCCATGTATCCCCTATGCTATGGCCAAGATAGGAATCTATTTCTGTAAATATGTATTTGTTATTATTTTCCCTAGAGTCCAGTCATTCCCTCCTTCCCAGGGGAACCAGGGTAACTCCAGGACCTGCAGCAAGTGTGGTCACAGAGGGTGAAGACAGATTCACATCCCTCATATGGAAAACTCACCAGGAATGTACAAACTACTTAAATAAGAATCAAGAACAGAATATTTGCTGGTATGCCAGATCCTTCCTGGGCTACTGAAAGGTTGTCACACTCTTCTGTTTTTCCCAAAGGCATACCACTACTGAGGTGGTGGGTCACAGCTGAAAATCTTATGGTATTCCTTTCATTTCACTTAGAGACATGCTATGCAATGCAGCAACCCTAACTGCCAAATACCATCACAGATTCCATACATTGATCAAGCATATAATGTTACCAGGCTACTTAACAATTGTAGCATCCATGAAAAGGCTAAGAAGTTGTGAGAGGGAAGAATATCCATAAGTCTGTACTTTTTAGGTCACACATATGGTGGATTAGCTGCGTTCGGCATATGAACTTTCAGCAGAAGGTTGCTTGTTTCACACTTGCAGCTATGTTAAGCACACTTGTTTCTTATACCTACTAAAGAATTGTTTAAAAATCCTCTTCCTGATTAGGCAGCCAAGCTGAGACATAAGAAACCAGAGAGCTTATACAGAAAACTTTGTATCAGGAGCGCTCAGGTTAAACATGGGTCACATACAAGCTAAGTACAAAGACAAAGAACAACTGCAAAGCCAGCTCTCTCTTTAGAGACACGTGGAAAATCCTGAACTTGACAGAAGTCCGTGACAAAACTCCTATTAGCATCACTGATGTGTTTGTGCAAAGCCTAAGCTGATGTATCCACAGAAGTCAACAGAGAATGTCCTACTGCTATAAGTAAAACCTGGTACAGTTCTCCACAAAAGGCAGCATTTGTCCCACTCAGCTATCTGGGGTAAGAGGACAGGGTAACTCAGATTATGATAAAATACCCCAAACTACTAACACACCCTCACCCCCTCGAAAGCAGCCGCACTGACAGCACAAAACACAGTACCATTAGGCATACGACATATTTATTGCATTTACCTTTGAAAGTATCCATTTGCAGCCATTTGTAAAGAGCAGAAAAAAAAACCTCAAGTGCAAACAGGCAAAGCAGACTTGATGCATGCTGCATTTCACAGCTAGCAACAGCCCCCTGTAGCTGGTGCTGCGAGGGAAAGGCTTAATGAAGTCGTAAGATTGGAGGTAACAGAAAGCTGGCTAGTTGTGTTAGATGCCATCCCCACTGTGCACTCCTCAGTACTCCACAAGCTGCTTCCTTCCTATATAGGCAGCACATGTTGGGTTTCTGCCAACATCACTTCCCATGTGGGTAGCTGTTGTGGCACCCAGGCCCTCCCAGAGCAGGAGTAAGGAAAAAAAAAGGTGGTAAGGTGAGAAGAAGTTCAGGTCCTGGGGACAGGGATTGTTGCAAGGAGTTGCGTGGGCAAGAAACTGTACTGAGCCCAAATCTGAGTGCACTTTGTCCAGGTGCCAAAACCTTTTTGTGTCCCTAATACTGAAGGGACCACTTATGCAGCTTTAAGCTTTGATTGTTTGTCCCTGTGACATTCAGTTGAGAATGAGAACACCTACCAGTTTGACCTGTGTAATCTACAGATGCCCCATCCTCAAAAGCAGTTTGCCAGCTGGCAGGCAACTAGTGAGAGAAATTATACATCTTAAGGGAGGGGGAAAAAATATCACAGGAAAAAGGCAGAAAAAGATGAGAATGGAAAGTGAAAAAGAAAGAAAAAAAAGTAGGAAAAAAGGCAGTGTAAATATGTAGAAATAATTTTTTTATAAAGCCAGACTGTGCACGTGTTACAAGCACCACATGGATAGTCATCACATGAAACAAGGGGTAAACCTTAAAGGCCCTCAGATATGTTCACTTTGACATATGAAAGCAAACTTCCACAAAAAAGTTCACTTTAATATTGACAACCATGGGTTGCTACTACAGGATATGAAAGCTTCAGAAGACTTGCATGCTTCCCTCATAGAAAATCTTCTGATAAAACACTGACAGATCTGTCAGCAACCTATGTTCTCAAACAAACCTTCCCACCCAGTGCAGCCTACGATCAAAACCACTTGAGGGTCATTGAACACGATTGGATGAAGCACAGCTCAATGACCAATTCCTTGCTCACAGAAGGACTTCCACCCAAGCCAAGTGAAAGACTTGGCCATTCAATCCCAAGAACAGCACGTAACCATGGCTTTGTTTGTCATGCGTTTCAAAAGTGGCCCAGGAGAGAAGCTGTCGATACATTAAATAGTGCATATTCCCAGATTTCAACAACTTCCCTACAAAATATTATTAATAACCTCACTCAAACTGTTGCAGAAGAAAGTCCCTATCACTCAAAACCCTGAGGAGCAGCTTGCACCACCACTACTTCGAAAGAAAAAAAACACATGCTCTTTCAGCTATAAGAAAAAAACATAAAATCAATTTATAATCCAAGTCAGTTTTTTCCTTCTAAGCCTGTCTTAAACATAATATACTAAATATAACCATTACATCTCAACTGTCTCCTAATATTTTAAGTGAAAAAAGATATCCACAAAGTAATATATTTTTACACTAATGAACAAATACGTATCATTAGTTATTTTTATTCATAATTTATGCCACTACAGAAAAGAATCTTGTGGGGTCCACATATGCTCACTTTCAAGCTTAGGAAACATTCCTGAAGAGGAGATAGAAAACATTATGCTTCAGTTAAACTCTGTGCAGTCTTTTAGCTGCTGCTGCCGAGTTGCAAAACCCATGTTACAACTAAAAATATATAAAGGGTATGAGATTCATTTTAATGATACAATTACTCGGAAAAGTAGTCAAAGAACATATGGGGTAAATGAAAGTGGTGGTGCATGGAATGAAATCCAGGTGGTGGCTGGTCACAAGTGGTGTTCCCCAGGACTCAGTAGTAGACACAGTTCTCTTCAATCTCTTTATCAGTGATCTGGATGAGGGGATCGAGTGTATCCTCGATAAGTTTGCAGATGACACCAAGCTGAGCAGGTGTATTAACCTGCTTGAAGGTAGGGATGCTCTACAGAGAAATCTGGACAGGCTGGATTGATTGAGGCCAATGGTATGAGGTCCAACAAGGCCAAGTGCTGTGTCCTGCACTTGGGTCACAACCCTATGCAAATCTACAGGCTTGCAGAAGAGTTCAGTTTTGGGCCCCTCACTACCAGAAAGACATTGAGGTGCTGGAGCATGTCCAAACAGGGCAATGAAGCTGGTGAAGGGTCTAGAGAACAAAGTCTTACAAGGAGCAGCTGAGGTAAACGGGGTTGTTTAGCCTTGAAAAAAGGAGGCTCAGGGAAGACCTTACTGCTCTTTACAGATACCTGAGAAGAAGTTGTAGTGAGCTGGCAGTTGGTCTCTTCTCCCGAGGAAGAAGTGATAGGACAAGAGGAAATGGCCTCAAGTTGCACCAGGGCATGTTTCAATTGGGCATTTGGAAAAATTTCTCCACCAAAAGAACAGGCTGTCCAGGGAAGTGGTGGAGTCACCACCCTTGTAGGTATTTAAAAGACATGTGGATGCAGTGTTTAGGGACACGGTTTACTGGTGTCCTAGCAGTGCTGGGGTAATGGTTGGACTTGATCTTAAAGATGTCTTCTAACTAAAACAATTCTACGATTCTTTGAGTACACCAGTTAGAAATTAGGTGCCATGCCCATTTCTCATTGTAAAAAGAAATAAGATAATAATTTAATAAATAAATAAAAATCTTTCTTCTAGCTGACTCTCCTTTCTTTTAATGATTTAAAATGATTACCCCTTGTCCTGTCACAACAAGCCCTGCTAAAAAGACTGCCCCCATCTTTTTTATAGGCCCCCTTTAAGTACCGAAAGGCTGTCATAAGGTGTCCCTGGAGCCTTCTCTTCTCCAGGCTGAACAGCCCCAACTCTCTCAGCCTTAAAACATTAGGTGTTTTTTTCCCATATAGGTATCTCATAATTGGTGCTTCAATAACTTATATATTTTGCAGTAGTTTGTGTTCTAGCTTATCAAGGGTACTCTGTCAATAAGTAGAAACAGTGTTATTTATTTATGACTTCAGCAGCAGATAATACAGCTGAAAATAAATCAGTGAGATATATTTGGAGATGAAGGGAGATTTCTCTTATAAATTAAGTACAATATTAAAAAAAAAATCTTATCAGTTTCTTTCACTTTTCTCAGAAATATCTGGGAGTAGCTAGTTTCAGTGGCAGGACACTGAACCTAACAGACCACAAAGCTAGCCTAAATGGTCATTCAGAAAGACTAGTCACAGTAACAGGGTTAACCTCAACCTCAGAGATTAACATTACCTTCACCCCTGCTCATATACCTCTGGCTGTAGCAGAGTACTGCAAACAACAAGCGTTTTCAGCAACTATATTCTATACAGCCTAGACTTTGCCACTCACAAATCTCTCGTATGCTGTAAACAGAAGCCATGTTTAGCTTTAAATAATTAATTGGATGTTTAAAATAGCACTTCATATGAAATATTTAGTAGCTGCACAGTGCAACCATGACAAGTGCTGTGTTCAGTCTTACGTACAACTTCACGAACTGAAGCCATGATTTTCCTTCTCAGGTCTGTAAATCAGAAACTCCAGTGAGTTCAACAGTTTCACAGTGATACAAAAAAAAAATCAGGTTAGAGTCAGACAATACGTGTGATATAACCAATCCCATGTAAATTAATAATAATTATTCTTTCTACATATACAATGATTCAGCCTCAAACATATAACTTGTTTTCCTTTAGGTTGAATTGTACATTGATAAGCACCTGAACTCCCATCTAGCAACTTGGAGAAGAAGAAATACAAGAACAAGCTCTTCAGTTCTCTGTGTTTTGCCTCTCATCAGTGAAGGACAGCCACCAAGGCACTGAAGCACGGTATTTGGAAATGCACTTGTCTCATTCACCCTAAACAATGAGCTACAGTTTCACACAATTTAGAACCACCTGTTTTATATTATCTATTGTATTTTCAATGTGAACCATATGCACAAGATCTCCTTAAAACAACAGCTGGCAATTCTGGATCAAAACCACCACACCATTTATTATGATTTGCATTTCTGGATGGCAAAAAAGCAAAGGCTGAAAGGAGACTTTCTTCAACCACTATTCTGTTCTGCCAGCAGAAAGCAGAGTAGCCGTTATCTTGAGCAATGCAGACCCTTTCCTCTTCTTTGTCCAGCGCCAGAGCTGTAGCAGCTGATAGGGCCAGCTTTCTGGAAGCTCTAGGGCAGCTTTGATTTATCCCGCCACGGAAAGCATAGTCCCTTCCCATCTATGAAATACTCTATGTGAAAGCAGCCTCTCCCTGCTAACCCAGCACCAAAGAGACATGCTGCTAGGTGCTGGCTGCTGCAAAGGCCCTTCAGAGCTCTCTGAATCCACCCTCCAGCCATCTCTAATGTGTGTGACAGGAACAGTCTGGCACTAAGAAAGATGAGGAGTCAGTAAGCACAAAATCACTTTGCACAAAACACCTCTCCCTAATCTGTTCCGAGTGCTTGATCTGGTCCACAGACTATTTCTGCTCATCCTTCAATATTTTTTTCAGTGCCCTATCAGCCTATGACATTTTAAGTGTACGTATGCTTCTTACATACATGAGAAGTCTGTAATTTGATGTGCACTTATTCTGAATAATCAGTATAAATTCAGTCACTTAAGAAATGTTCCTGAATATATCCTTCTAATTATGCACCAGATTGCAATTCCATGCTCCTCTGACATAACACTGACAGCCTAATCCTCTCATGGCAGCATATGGTGTAATCACAGATCCTGAAAATACTAAACGCAGGCAATACCTAAGCAGATGCTTAAAAGTGTACTACACATAACAAGCATGCAAGTGATCCAAAAATAAAAGACTTTACATTCCACAAGTGTAGAACTATATGTTACAGAAAGATTAAATATTTCAAACAATCACTTGCTACAACGAATGTCTGGAGTCATTCATCGGTCTTTCCCAAAAAAGGTAAATATTTCTTCACTGTTCAGGAAAAGCAGCCTTGCATGAATAATTGATTTTTTTAAACAATTGGTATGATGTCCAAGTTCATGTAATTAAATTTCCCTTTGTCGAGCCATACTATCAGTAAATGATTGTTAAAAGCAAATGAGAAAAGACAGACATTAATGTAAAAACTTAGCTGGTGTTATAACCTCATAAAACCCCAGTGAACTATAATATTCTCCATCACTAGGCCAGAAACACATATTGCTTATAAATCCCCTCTTCCCTCAGCCAGCTCTAATCGTAAATAGATATTATTGTCTGTTAGACACCACAAACAAATTATGTGAAACAAAGGAAAACAGAAATTTTGTCAGCTAAATCCTATCCCAACTGGAGTTGGTGGCAAGACTCCCATGGACTTCAAAGGCAGCAAGACTTGGCAGAGGTTGGGCGTTCTAAATGGCATTCAAACAACAGATGTATGTCCTCTGTAGTTCAAAGGCACAAGACATAGCTTGTGCCTTACTTATGTTAAAATCTTACCCTAGATCATATAAAATGTGGAAAGACCACTGTTTCTAAAAGTAGGGGACAGGCCAAGAAGCCTCGTGCAAGCCACCATCCATCTGCTCTGAAATTGTGGCAAAAGTCAAACTTGCTAGGACAAAGAAGAAAAACAGTGAAAGTAAGTGGTCAGAGGATGGCTATGCTCAGCAGCAATCGAGCTGACTGCAGGAGGTGCTGGAGGGCAGGGATGGGTCCTCTCCATCCCATGTTTTGGCTCAGTCATGAATTTATGCTCAGAATTTCATCCACTCTACAAAGAGATGTGCACGTGCACACACCAAGTTCTTGCTTGGCCTCAGCTCATCACTGAAAGTCTTGATTTTTATTTTGTGAACTTACAGGACTAGTGCTATTCCACAAAAATCAACCACAAGGATCTACATACTATTAATGAAAATTTGATGAACAAGCATCCAACTAAACGGGAAATACAGAAATTTAAAAGAAAGCAACCACTCCTAACTGCTCTCCTTTAATCTCCCGGCACCTCTCCAGTTTATTCCATTTTACTAGCTTTTCTGAGCGCTCTGTAAATATTTTTCATGGGTTTGTTTTGTCAGTTTCCTCCAAATGTTACTTTATACATAGTCATATCTATTCAAAACTGAAACCTTAGGACAACATTCACCCTGTAGATAGCAATGTCATGGCAGTTTTAGGAAAGCCACGAATGCCATCTGAAGACAGAAAATCCCTTACCAAAGAGGAATTTTTATAGCCTTAGGAGTGGGATAAAAACACTCAGCTAGGAGTAAAAATATAGTGCTAAATGACTCAGTAAAGATTTTGAAAATATATTTACATCAAAACCCCCATGGGCAGAGTACCCAGGTGGTGGACTTCACAGGCTACAGTTGCAGAGGCATCTGTGCTGGCTCCAGGCAGAGTCATCCTGGACTCAGTACCCAAATAACCACTCTCACATGGCAAGTGTCCAACTGGCTTAGGTGAGCGTTAGCTCACAAGCATCTTCTCTCCATTACACTTCTACTGTGCATTTTTATACTGTGATTTTCATGTTTTGCATTACCTATATTTGTTGTTCACAACCACCCACTGTCACTGTGCTTCTCTGCCCTGTCTCCTACCACCACAGGTAACCAGGAGGTCCCTTGCAAAACTGAATTGGCATTTGCAAAGCAGTGGCCGGCGAGGTTGAAGAAAGTTCTGTACCATCTCCATGAAACAAACATACTTCATTGAAATTGAAAGAACCATTCAGTGAGCATAAATATGAACTTCAAGCACTTCTTTGATATTCACATCAGCTTTGCTATATCCTCTTTTGCAAGTGTATTCTCATATTCCCAAAGCATGGAACCCGGTTCAAAGATACTTCAGTCTTCCAAAGGGTAGTCCAAACTGCTTCAGTTACTATTCAGCATCTTGCCAGAAAAAAAATAAAACAAAAGGGTCCTTTTGTTCTGGATGCCTCTGACTGAGAAATGACTTTGCTTTACAAGTCCCTATTTCACATTCTGTCTGAGCATGCACAGTTTGGAAGCAAAGTGCTCTAAAAAGAAGAGAGTTATTAAAGGCTCTTTGGCAAACTGACAGATTCTATTCAAGCAGCCCTGACGGCAAAACATTTTGCCATCAATTTGATGATTACCCTTTAGAATTGAGGGTTAATGCACATTTTCATTCACAAATAGTTACTTTAGGCATTTTCCTTATAACAGTGTAATCCAAAATGTAGATTGAAGAGGAGTACTAGAGGTTTATCATGCAATAATTCTTCTGTCCTTATAGGTAAAGTATGTCTTTTACAAGCTGTCCAATGAGATCTATTTTGGATGTAATGAAATAATTGTTATCCTGAAGTTCATGTCCTTGTGCTTAATATAGCACGGATCCGAGCCACCTTTTGCCCAAGAAGTTGTCCCACACCTCACCCAGATCCACTCTGGCAAAACAAACCAAATAAAAAACCCAACAGGTGTCTCAGCAGTTTAAGATCTATAACATTGTTTGGTGGTGAAAGACTGCAATGCTCTCACATTTTCCACCTATTTTACGACTGCTGCTGCAAAGAACATCAAATGTAAGGCCGTGTAGGTAACATATTTCTCAGCTTTGCCAAAGAACAAAAGCAAGCACAAAGAAAAGCAAACATGAATGCACAAAGCCTCACTATGCTTTTGTTTGCATTCAGATCAAATGGAAGTTTCTATGAAATCTGAAACTAAATATATGGGTTTAAACACGTATTAAGAAATGAAAGATGTACATAAATACAAAAGTAGAAAGCATCGGTCTCTTTTATCCAATATCCTACTGCACAAAAAGCATCAAAAGCATGATTGCACAGAGCATTTAGTCCGAGATAAGTTAAATCCATTACATCCCAGGAGAATGTCTCACTGCCGGTGCTACAGCTCTTCTAGGGTTGTATAAAACTTAAGACAGAGTTCCTAATTTCACCATTATACATGAAGCAGATGTATGAATCAAAAATCTTCATCATTCCAGACAACATATACACTTGCTGTCTTGCTTAATAAGTACCTCCAGTATTCAGTGTGACGGAGCTGCAAAACTGGAAGGATAACCCCAGCCCAGAGTGTCCCATCCTTGCAGCAGAAGTCAGAAGACAGACATGGATTCAGACCTTTCAAGCAAAATAAACATTTCAACTTACATCTTTGTACCTCAGAAGAAGGAAATACTCTCATCATCCTGATAAAGTTTGATTAAAGAGAAGTTCCATTATTAAGATTATCCTGGGATTTTTCTGAGATAGAACTACTGGATCAATTCTGTCTAAACTTACAAGTAACACACAAGTCATTGACTAAATATTCAATCTCCTGAATGTATTTTGTGTCTGTGAAATACAAGCAATGTCTCTTCACCCCACTTTTTTCTCCCAGAAGTTGGAGGATAAACATCAGAGTATTCCACTTATTTTAAAATGTTAATACCACAGGAAGTCTTGAAGTTCAAAGATGAAGATGGGCAATTACAGATCTACAAGCTCCACACCACCATAATTGCATTTTTAGTGTTCATTCACAGAAAGCAAATGAAACTGGAAGGAGATCTGCAAGCGCAAAGGCACTAGGAAGTGGCTATGAAAATAGATTTTATATTGAGAATACCAAGTTTGATATTGGGGTTTCTGCAGAGGGAGTAAAGCAGCAACTTAGAGGCAAAACTGAGCAAACCAATTTCCATCCATCAGTAGTTAGGCCAAGTGGTGAGGCACAGGAGAGAGTAAAGGTTAGTCTTTAATGGCTTTCTGGAGATACAGTACTTATCCTGTGTTCACTTCCTACTCTGTCCTCAGCAAATGACTATTTGAGCAGAGAAACTTCCATGTCTACTTATCTCTTACCCTTCACTTGGAAAAAAATCTCAGTCCCAGATGATCTGTTACACTTGAAATACAAAATAAACCATATTTTCCTATTCAATCTCCAGTCTACAATTATTCAAGTACCAGAATGTCATTCAATAAGACCCATTTCTTGCATAATTAAAACCAAATCTACTTGTGTTATTCATGTCCTTTAGTTCTTCCAAACTGCCCTGAGGAACTGAGGGATAAATAATATGACCAATAGCAAGAGCTTCTATCATCACAGAGGAAAGCAAGCTATAAAATTCATCTGTATGCAAAGACTGTAAGTTTCCCATATATCACAGGTACAAGCATCAAGTAGCAAAGATGGTACAGGGTATGTAAGTGCAAAACCAGCCTACGTTAACTGTTCAGTATCATTTGGCTATGGTAGAGTATGCATTGTCTGTACATGGGGGAAAATTAGCAAGTCTCGTCTGCATTGAATGCTTTATCTTCTCTTGAGATACTCGTATATGACCTCATGCACTCAATTCCTTCTCTGGAGAGCTGTACTAGTAAACCCTCCTTCCTTGAATCCCACCCCCATTGGGAACGAAAGGGTCATGGTCTAACAGCAAGCTCTCTGAACAGTGAAAAGTTTTCAGGCACTTGATGTGAGGCTGTGGGCCTCAGGCCCTCCTAAGCATCACAGAATATAATGAAACCTTAAAAATAAGTTTTGGAAAGATGAAGAGAACTGTTCATTAGACTTCGATTCCGTTTAATTTTCCCTGCACTTCATAGCATAGGTGAGAAACCTTGGAACAGAGGAGACTGTGCTGGCAAGGGCCGACAGATGTACAAATAACTTACGAAATTTATATATTGAGGGTGGGCCAGCAGGGGAAGAAGTGAAAGGACTTAATGAGCTGCAAAATGGCTTATTCTGTCAGTGGGCAGATTTGTCATGGCAGTGATCAGGGAAAATACGATCAGCTTTTTGCTCAACAGCTCTTGGACATGTGGAAAAAAATACCAGAGGATCTGAGAAAAAGCAAAGTCAATCAAAAGTAATGATAATACTGTGCCTGGCAATAAACAGGAGCAATTCTGTAACACCATCCACCCTTTTGGGCTTTATTCATGAGCTTAAAATGAACAATCTGTGTGTCTTGGCAATAATTACCTGCTTGTGATGCGCTCATACACCTTGCTTGGGCAGGATAGAGACATGAAGCTGGATGGAAAAGGAGAGACAATGGAAAAATCCCAGTGTTTCTTCCATTTCAGTAATGATTTTGACCTGAAATCTGATACTTTTCATGCTGAAACTTTTTTTTTTTCTTCATTTGAAATTGAAAAAAATCTCAGTTTCTACCACAGTTATGATGGATACTTTTTTGAAGCTCCAGAATATTGTTTTGGTGATGCCTGTGATATACCTTTCCACAAAGTGAGAATGCATGGCACTGGAGAGACATCCACTCCCCACTAGAAACAGTATTTCATATGCCTTTGTATCATAGGAGGCCTGTACCTACACACATTTTCAGATTATCTCCAGCATACAAGTCTAAAAATAAGACCTTCCTTATTCTGAACTACCTTCTTGACTTGGATGTACTTCCACAGAACTGTTTGGCCAAAACACATCTGTATAACATGAGGCAGCTATCCTCAGCTAAGAGACACCCTGCCCTCGGCAACGTGACGTGAAGCAACGTGCCTGCCACGCTGGATGTGTGAAAGAAAGCGGTGTGGCACTTCAGGAACCCTTACAATGTTTCTGACCTTGGCCATTCCCCCAGAAGGCACGGCGTCAGGTGCAGCATGAAAGGAGTTCCACACAGCTGCGGAGCTGTCCCCTTATTCATCCCTGTACAGCCTCACAACAGCAAAACACACGCCCCTGCAATCACAAAGCCCAGTTATTGTCGTTCTCTCCGTATTGAGTTTCCCCCACAGGGTTTTCCTGCCTTGCACGGTTCGGGCAGCACACGGCAGCGCGTTGGCCACCCGGACAGAGCAGCAGCGATCGCATTGCAGCCTCCCAGTGTGGTGCCCCGTACTCAGGAAAAAGGCAGGCATTGTACAGATTTGATCACCACTGGTTGCAGAGTTTCATTTTCTTACCATCCCCTCGTCCTTGCATTCAAACTAACATGAAGGAATGTGAAGTCAGCTTTCTCTCAGGTAAAAAAACCTTCCCTGGAAGAAGCTCTGGGTTCCTTCGCAGGTCACAGCCACCCCAAATGTAACTCCTGTACGCTCAGCCAGACCTCCCATCTGCAAACATTTTTGCCTTTCAAAGGCGTTAGCTTTAACCACTGTGTCATGTCAGGAGACCTTCAGAGCTGGACCCGCTTCAGCCTCATGCCCAGTAAAATCCTTCTTGCATTGCTTACGCATCCTCTCTCCTTTCTGACCTTCTGCATTCAGGAATCAGGTAGAACAAATCTGTAGGTCTCTTTCAACATGATTTACATTCCCTACATAAAAAGGCCAGTATGCAAATAGGTATCAGGTCCAACCATAGCATAATTGCCATTTCTCCTGAATTTATTGTGATTCATTAGTTCAAGTGGGTCTAACAGTCATGCAATTAGCATCCAAGGCACACGGAAGGGAGGACATTATCAGCACACAGAAATTAACAGGTAGAAACTGTCAATGCACCATCCCTTCACTTCTCTGTGGGTCTTAGGTTGGAGTGTTTCACAGGAAAGTGTTGAATGAAGCTCTGAGGGCTCATCTATGTGAAGCAAGCTGCTTCCATAGGCCTTACATTAGACCTTGTAGCCTATCCCAACAGCTGAGCCTCTCAGCACTCTCTGTAGTCCTCACTACCCTCTGTTTAAAGTAACAAGGAAGTTCGTGCAATCCAAACAGAGCAGTACATCGAAGTAATCAGCGCTGAAGACACTACAGCTATCTGTAGCTGGGGTATTTCACTTGAAACTACATTTTGCTTGGTTCCCTGGTCAGGTGTTCCCAATGCAGAAGTGGTACCAAGAAAGGGACCACCAATGCTTTCTGTCCCCATTAGAGGCTGAACCTTAGGAAAGAGGTAATCATGTTTGTACACACACACAGACCATTTTGTCAAGTGAACCAGTGAGCAGTGTAAGTGGGGACAAGGAGGAGAGTCAGTTCAAAATTGCACTGTCAGCACCTAACAAAAGCAGTCTCGGCCACCACAATCATGTTGAATCACCTTTTGGGGGAACACCAAGTTCCACTAGCAGCTAGGGGTTGGGTTGGGAACTCACAAACCTTGCAAAATGACAGCTGAGAGGCGGTGCTACTGGGTGCTGCCTTTTTAGACCAGTGCTATCATTCTTTCCGACACAGACGCCTGAAAAGGGTTTTTTCACCCATTCTCCCTTCAGCATTAACTCAAGAAATGATAGGTTTAAGTGCTGTTCAGGTGTAAAACCTCAGGCTAGTGGAGGTGGCATCCATCCTAGGCAGCTGCACAAACAGGTGCTTACATACTGTGGGAACAGATAAAGATCCCACTGTGCATTTAGGGAAGCGTCTGGGAAAAGCAGCATGTCTTGCCCTTGGGAGAAGAGGAACCCATTCCTGGGATTGCCTTCTGTCAATGACCCAGGTGCACTTGGTAGAAAACGCAAGAGGATGGAGAAATTCAGTGTGTGGCAATCCAGCGTGTACCTCAAGGAGATTTAACTTTGAGGGAAAATAACCCATTATTTGAGTTGAACATTATACTAAGTACTACAGTAGGAACCACTTAAAACACCAGACAACGAGCCTTACAAGGAACAGGGCAAGCACGGCGATGACCCAACGCAAGCTGGTGTTGGCAGTCAATAACCCAACAAACCACCTCTCCTGTCTTGACTGATCATCTTAATACAACGAGCCCAAGTCATCAACCGTTTTTACAAGCATTGGACTGGGCTCAATGGAATGTGGAAATTTTATCTATGTATATGTCAACACACAATACATAGTGGTTAATAGTGTATGGTGGTTATTAATAGTGGATATATAAACCATATGACATCATGTTCATCAAGAAAAGCTCATGGAAAGGAGGAGCAAGAAGGGACCCACCTGTAGTTATTGTCCTCCCAAGCAGCCATTATGCATACTAAGGTCCTACTTCCCATGAAGCTGCTGGACATTTGCCTAGCAATGCGAAGGAGATTAATCCCTCCTGTTGTTTTGCCAGTCTATGCACAGCTTTTGCTTTCCCCTATTAAACTGTCATTATCTCAGTCCACAAGTCTTGTCTTCCTCCTATTTTCTCCCCATTCTGCAAGGGTAGGGAGGAATCAAGTAAGTTGCTGGGTGGCTGTTGACTGATGTCAACTCACCACACCTATATTACTCCATGTAAACAAGAAGCACAGAGACTGTCAATGATACATGTTAAGGACCAACAAGCTCCACCACCAGAGATACTTTCTAAAAACCACTCCCATCCTGAAAAAACATCACATCATTCTTTTCCAATCATATAACAAAAATCATTAGACACAACAGTAGGTATGACATTTGAAAAAGTACATATATGTGCATACACAAACATATGGCAGAAAGCAACAGCACTAACTACTTTACTGAGCAGCACTTTGCACAGAACTTGCTCCCTCAAAACCTAGAGCTGAAAAAGAAATTTAAAAGCAATGGCTCTGGACTTCTCCCATATCCTGAAAGGGCCTTCTGCACAGGGCCCCATGGTGCTCCCAGGGTGAAGAAGAAGGCCCGGTGTGCTTGTAGGGTATTAGGAGGGCTGTGCATGGTCACTGGCTGAGCTTAGTGCTGCTGCACTGCCTGTCCTGGCTGACAACCCCTTCATTGCTTCTCATCTGATGCTGTTTCTGTGCTCAGCCCTGCTCCAGCAGATGCTGCTCTACATGTGCACCCCTACACATGCACACCAAGGTGAATGATGCTAATCTCACACTGCAAGTCTATAAAACACCAAATAAGGGTCAGACCAAAATTTTTAGAGCCAAACACTACTGAATTTCCCATTTCATGGAGAATGGTTTGTGTAACCATTTCCAAAACCTGTGATATTTACTGTAATCCATTATGCTTCCTAGTCTTTCCACCCAAAGAATCAAAGCAAATACATATTGTGCCATAATTACTGTCTGTTACTGGTATAAATTCACTTACTACAGAAATGTTACCCAACTAACAGAATTAGAATCAGAATTTGAAAGTCATCTTTAAATTTTCCTTGAAAATGGTTAAACAATAATTCTAGAAATTCACCACAGGAGATGATATGAAAAAAAGATGAAGAATTGACATCCATGTATTTTGTTAATTTACCATCCATCTGCTAGATTATTGCAGCATGATCTGAGTGCCTATAAAAACAAATCTTGATTAGGTAGTACAAACAAACCAACCAGATTCCTAATAATTCACATGCGTGGGGTTTTTTTGCATAAATTAAGCCACATCACTAGTGCATTTTTCCTAACGGAAGTAAGCTTTATCATAGACTGAATATTTTAAAAGACTTTTTAGGTGAGGAATAGAGCACGTAAGGGCCTTAAAGAACAAATAGCAGAACTTGCTCCCTCCATTAGCTGTGTGTCCTATATCTGTCTGATCCAAACTGTCAAAAAGCCTCATACTGTGGGACATAACCAGTTGAAATGTGTAAACCCCTCAATGCACACACATTTTTTGCGTTCATTGGAGGACACAGGACTCATGAGTGTTTCAACGATCAAGAAACAAATTCAAAGATGATCTGGGAATAAAGCCTGTGATTGTCTCACGATAGTTACTCTCATTAATCACAATTCTATAAAAATGGGGCAACTGTGGTAACACACTGAACAATGCATTGCTGGCGCTCTCCTCCTGTCTCCCTCCCAAGCATCAAATATTGAGGAGAAGCTTTTGTTTAAATTGCTCAGTTACTGACAAGCTGTTTACTGACCTCTTAAATTTTATATTGCAACTTGCTGCCGTGGTGAAACTGGGAGCACAGATGAAATAGCTGCCTTAAAAAGCCCTCTCCCCCCTCATCCCACTGTATCAGGAGCACAATTCACCGGAAGAAGACCTCAATTCCATGTTTTTAACATGAGGAACAGCTACAATGGGCTAGAAATGAATTATGAAGCACAGTGCTCCACTTGAAGGGTGGCTGCCTTCAAGTGTATCAACCTGCCAATTACAGTCGCAGAAAACATTCAAGACAGAGGTGAGAGAGCCTGGAACAAAGAAGAAATGAGGATAGCTCGCTGACCCATTGCCACCTCTGTAGCAGAGGTAATGTGCACACTTAGGGATAACAACAGATAGGGCAGGAGGGTCAGAACAACCTGTTGATTTTTTTTTCCTCTTTAAGGAAGAACACACCATAATCAAGACAGGAGTGTCTTTTATCATCCATGAAGTCTGCCTGCTTCTCATAAATGCTTGCAAATGTTAGGAACCACGAAAATTCTCTTCAACGGAGTGCCTCCCTGCTGCCAAACTAGTTCAGCCCACAAGGCTGCATCCCAGAGCAGAATGATCCAGCCTGAAAAACATGAGTCACTACACTTAAATACTTCACAGTTATTACTTCTATTATTTTAAATCATAGAAGTTGATGTGATCTGTCCTTTGTACACAGGAGGAATCCTTTAACACACTTGGGAGTAGACTTGGATTCAGGCTAGTCAGCCTTACCTTAATCCCTTGAAAAAACGACAGAACAACTTGGGAAACCATTTCCAAACACATGAAGGGCAAGAAGGTGGTCAGGAATGGTCAGCCTAGATTTATGAAGGGGGAATCATGCTTTAACAACCTCATCACCTCCTACAATGAAGTGAGCAGCTCAGTGGCTTTAGTTAGAGCAATGGATGTTGTTTACCTTGACCTTAGTGAGGCTTTTGACACTTCCCCCTATAACATCCCCAGACAAGCTGACAAAGTACTAATCAGATAAGTAGGTGGTGAGGTAGACTGGAAACCAGCTGAGCTGCCAGGCCCAGAGAGCTATGATGAGTAGCACTAAATCCAGCTGAAGGTGAGTGCTGTATCACAGGAGTTTATACTCGGGCAAATACTGTTAACACCTTCATTAATAACCTGGATGAGAAAAACTGACTGCACTCTCAGTGAGTTTGGAGATGATACAAAACTGAGAGGAGTGACTTATATACCAGACAGGTGTGCTGCCATTCAGCAGGACTCAGACATGCTGGAGAAACGGACAGAAAGGCATCTCATTAAGATCAACAAGAAGTATAAAGTACTGCATCTGGGGAGGAATAACCCCAAACATCAGTGCATGCTGAGGACCAAGTGGCTGTAAAGTAGATTTACAGAGGATGACCTTGGGGTCATGGTGAACCAGAAGCTGACCATAAGCCAGCAGCACACCCTCAAAGCAAAGAAGCTGAGGAGCACCCTGGCCTGCTTTAAGAGTACTGTCAGCATGTCCTTGGAAACCTGCTCTAGCTGATCTTGGTTGACCAAGAGGTTCCTTCTAGTCTTAACCATTCTGTGAGATTCTGCATCAGTGGAGTAGTGCCAGCAACAATTTCCTAAATTACTTTAAAAAAATATATATATTATAAGAAAGACCTAGAGGTTTCATTCAGGGATTAGGACCAGACTGGGCAAATGAGAGGATTCTATGAACAACTTACTGGCCACATTAAATGCAAAGTTACAAGTGAGTCACAAGAATTGCCTCCAATGAATGCCACAGTTAGATCACTTTGAGACCAATTCATCGCTCAGTCTGGCATAAACAAGAGTGAATATTCAATGTTTAATCACCAGAGCCACAACACCACAGAAGCAGAATCAAGACTGATACCTCTTTCCAGAAATAGTTCCAAATAATTTATTTCTAACAGTAAAATACTGCAGCATCAGCTGTACTCATTTTCTTCTTCATAATCTACTGTTGGTTTGTCTTATATTTTGCAAGAACTCAACCTGAATTTGTCAAAAAGTTTGGGTTAATACATTTTTATACTCTCTAAAATGATCTGAAATTAATTTCTGGAAATTGAGATATATCAGTTTATTAACACTGGGACATTTCTACCTGTTTGAGATGGAAACAAATATTCTATTCATCACTAAGAATGTTATTACGGGGCTATAAAGCACCTTACATCACGTACCTGCCTTACCTGAGGTTAAGTAGAGGAAGATATATCCCTAATGTGACTGGTAATCCCACTGAAGCTCAACCCAGTCCTTGTGCTCGTAGCTGTAGGCAGATAGCCAGATGTTACTCTAGGACTAAGCCTTTCAAGAAAAATAAAGAAAGAAAAAGAAGGGGTAAAATGCAGGCTTTTTCCTTCTTTTCTGTTTGTGAGAGGAGCACACACCTGTTCCTTCACAGGACAATTTATACCAAGGTTACTAGAGAACTCACTGACTGCTATGGTTATAAAGGAGTCAAAAATGTATACAGAAATCACAACATGAAACCTATCTTCCTTGCAGTCTACGTTAAACACCACATCTAAAAATTGTTGTTAAGCTCATCTAACTTTAAGAAATGATGGTATGTCCAACGAACATGGAGCAGATGGGTCTCATCTCTGCAGGTGCAGCAGTGCCGAGCATCTGACTAGCTACAGCAAGTGCCAGGGAGAAGAGAGAAGAGTCTGTGTAGTGGTACGGCTCTACAAATTAGCCAAATAAAGCAAGCTATGAATTAAAAAAAAAAATAAAAATCACCTGCTTTATGAACAACAGCACCCGACTCCACATAACACGTGGCCTTAAACAATGTGTTAGGAAGAGGCAAGGATGTACTGTGGAATTATTCAATTTTCTATGGGAACACTGACGAGAAATTCAATTCAGGTTAACCTTATATTTAGTTTCAGTAGTAATCACATTATTCCCTTACAAAACAGTAAGGGAGCATGGCTTTAAAGCTTCCTGGAATGGGCGTTATTAGCAAAATAAAATTTCTCCTTGGAGGATTTCAGCGAGTATCTTGTTTCTTGATTATAAAGACAGAAGTGAATAGGAAAGCAAGAAAATTCGGGCAATAACTTCGAGGACACACTGTTTAGCTTGCCTGTAGGAACCAAAGTATTGTAATGAAATATCATCTGTGGATCTGAAGATGAATGATGAAAGGGAAAAAAAAAAAAGTCTTCTGATCTTCAGTTTTAAAAAGCTGGCAGACACTTTCACATCTACCAGAGACTCAGTTCTAGTGGAACATGTTTTTTAGGAAGATGTTTAAGTGAAAGAAGGTCATGCATGTGTTTGAAGGTACAGGACTAAATTCCTCATCCCTACTGCCTTAATTCTACTACAGCAATGATGTGATTTTAATAGAAGGGAAAGAAAACACCACTAAAAAAAAAAGCCTCGAACTAATATTAAAATATTTTCTTTCCCCAAAAAATCATAATTTATAAAAAGTTGATGTCACTGAAGAAATGACACAAGCATTTCATTACACAGAAAAATGGGTTAAACCAAGAACTGTACACATGGGATAGAGGAAAGATGCACTGTGCACAATCACAGAACAGATCTGGCAGGGGTGATGGGTTTTAAACAGTGCAGGGTCGAACAAATTCTAAGCTTAAGCCAAAGTCAATAGTAATTTATAGTACCAAGTACAATACATGATTGAAAATAGCCTCTATATTCTAGTTCTCATCCCGGACAAGTATCAAAATTAGTATTGAACAGCAAAGGTTGTATTAATTGAGTCCCATGATGAAACTATAAAAAAAGAAGAGAATTCTATTACACTCTCAGTTGTGTATGCATGAATCTAGAGTAACAGCTGACACTGATGTTATTTTGTGCATTCGAGGCTTAACAGGGAGTAGAATGGAAAAAAACCCCACAGAATATGAGGACATTCATATACCTTTGAAAGATTTCATAGTTAAAAGGTGCTTTATTAGGAGGCTGTGGAATGGACAGACAGGAATAGCTATTTTGCAGTCTTAGAAGACTTAATAGCTATGTGCTAACACTTGTTACATTTATCTCAGAAGATGACCGGGAAATATATTATAATAGTGCCAGAAGGGAAGTGAGAAAAGATTACAGTTGTTTTCCTGGTATTTCAAAATGGCAACAGAAGAGAGAAATATGAGCTGTCTATTGGGGCCCTGAAGTATGCTATATGGCATCTGTTAAAAAAAAAAACAAAACAAGCAAACAAACAAAAAACCCCAAAACACCCATCTCCTCACCCCCAAATGCAACCTGTCCATATACTTTGTAAGAATTGCTATGTTATCTAAGCTTGTAATGGATCTACATGATTCTCCTTATGGACAACAAGGCTTCTAGGGTCCTTTGGGAAATCCGTAGTAAATTTTAACAGGCCTTCTCTCATCTCCCAGGCTGCTCATTGAAAAGACAAAGATTGTGGCAGGGTGAATTCAACTTACATCTTCAAAAAAAATCCCTTCATACTTGTTTATTATAAAATGAAGAATGTTGTGAGCTCACATTCCCTTAGTGGAGGGAAACTGGCAGCAACTAGTTTGAGAAGAGATCCTAGACTGCCTCTTTGGACTAAATGAACAGAAAGCTTGTTCTCATACAAGGTCTCCCTTGCTTTGGGTCTGCTGACTGGCACTGAGCCAGTCATCAATAGCAGCAATCCAAGCAATATTAGAATCACAGGAATATATTTCAGAAACACAGGATAAACCATGCCATTAGGAATGAGACCAGGTTACAGCTAGTTTTGAAGATGCCACTTAGAACCACTCAGTGATACCCCACAGCATTTAGAATTCCTAACCACAGGCCTGGACCCCATTGTATTTGATTCTGTAAAGACATGAAAGAAAGGAAAAAAAAAGTGTCACCAAACTTCTTTTGTAGCTGAAAGAGCTTTACACTTCCAACTTCAAGAGCAAAAGGTGGCTTCTGGTACCACATCAGAGCAATGGAGGTTCATCAGTGCTTGCCTTCCTTGTAGGAAAGCAACGCTAACTGGTCTGTGTTCAGCACAGACTGTTATTTAAGTAGCATTCCTAAAAGAATCAGGCTTTCAGGTTAAAAACTGATATTAGACCAGACCATATGACTCAGAGGGACTTTGCATACAACATTCATGAACTAAAAATCTCAAGATCATTAGAGTCACCAGCATCTGGACTTGGTGGAAAAGGTTTCTTTTACGTGAAGAATATCATGCTGCATTTAATGCAACAAAGACATGGCATCAACATTCCCCTGCCTGGTATGTGTGCTTTCCCCAGACATCACTTTTTCTTGTGCACTGACAAAAAAAATAATAAAAAAGGTGCACTATGGTTCCTGTGGTGACAGTCATGGTGCTTCCAAAGGAACAGGGAAGCATTACAGTTTTTTTGTTGGGGAAGTATGGTTTTGGCTGATGTAGGTGAGGACACATGCAGGTTGTGAACCTCCAGAAAACACACTTGGCCTGTACTAACACCAACATATGCAGCAGCTGAAGGTTTCTGTGGCTCAGAAATCCACATATATATGCTGCTTCAGCCTTCAGAAGTTTGAAGCGAGGTTTTTATTGTCTTAGAAGTTGAAGAACATTTTGAATTTATATGAGCACTCCAGCAGTAATCAGACTACTATATCCCGTGTCACAGGAAACTGGACGAATTCTCCACAGAAAACTACAGAACAGCTGCAAAGTATAGTCTTGCATGGTAATGGGAAACAGGAGTAGAAGGCCAGAAAATATTTTCTTTACACATCTAGCAAGTTCCTTTGAAGATTTTTTTACATTTTCTTATATGACTACCTTTTCTTTGCACTCAGACAATATTTTTTATTTTAATCAGCAAAGAACTGAGTTCAGCTGATTGCCTGAGTCGATCCAAAATACATCTTATAATTCAAACAGAACACAGAACATATTCTATCTCTGAATAAAGAATGCAAAAATTGCTATTCTTTCTAGTGTATGTATGACTACATGAAAAAACACTCCAAATAGAGTTGTAGACAAGTTACTAAAAACGCAGATCCAGAGGGAGGGAGGATCAGAAAAAAGAAAGCAGTGAGACACATACTAGTCTGATATCAGAGAAGTCCACAAATTCATTCCTAGTGCCCTGTCTCAACACAACTCTATATTTGCCACTTTGATCTCTGCTTCCTCTATGTCCCTGCTCCTACCACAGGGTAGACTCAAGTAAAAGAGACAAGAGGCTGGAGTGCTCTGCTTCACTTGTTTTCTTGCTTTCGCCATCCTTCCCTTACTCCTACCTTACTGGTCTCACTCTAGCCACATCAGAGACTTTGCCTATAGCAGCCAGGGATAGCACCCCTGTAACCTAGTACAGCTGTAAAAAAAGGGAGAGGGTACGTGGTCTAAAACATCCTGTACTGGAATCCTACACCAAAGCTCCCCTCAAGTTGGGTCATAGCATCAGCTACTGCAGATGCTATGTAGAGGAAGCAGAACAAGGTACTGCAGGAAATCCAAGGTACTGGTAGTGCTAGATTTCTGGAGAAAAACAGCAGAGAAAATGAAACAAAAAGTACGCAGATTTTCCCCCCTCCCCCCGAATCAATCCAGTCAAGACTCTGCCACTAAACTCATTGGGACCTCACAAAAGAGTATTGTTTGGGGCATGGAAGAAAAGACAGAAGTCCAATGGATCATATGGGTCCATCTTGAAAAAAAAAAAAAAAAATCAATGTGATTTGCTGCTGAAGAGCCTCAATTTAGAGGCTCTTGCATGACATCTCCCACACTCCTATAGATGCACTAGATATATTGTGTTTACATCTTTTCCCTCTAAGTATGCATGTTCTAGCAGAAATCTTGCAATCTTATTCTAACAAGATCTGCATTTAACACTTCCAAATACGGGATTACCTTGATTACAACAAGCTGCTAGCATGTATATTTTCATGAGAAAGTACTATTCTTGCTCAAAGTTTTCATATATAGGTCCCATATGCCAATCCATCTTGAGGAAATTATGCTTCCTATATATTGTCAAGTTTTATTTAATGTGTTATGACTATAGATAAACTTTATCACAATTTATAAACAGTCTTTCATATGATCATCCTTCAGAAATTTAAGACAGTACACACAGTAGCTTCATGTACTACAATTAAACCAAAACTTATACTCGACTTTGGTTCTACTGATTTTTTTTCAAACTACTAATTATCTAATTAACCTTTTTAACGAAGTACTCGTACTGTTCTCAGCTGCTCTGCAGTTCACTACTATTAATTCCATTTAAAATTTAAATCACCTTTAAAGCATCTGCTTGGATATCAAAGAGCAAAAAATTTATTTTAAAAAAAGCACTCTTGTTTCCAGTATATTTGTTTCCATATTAAAAAAAATCAATTAGCATGTTAGAATTTTACCATCATGTAGGCAATAGTATAATCTGATCAGACTATAACAGTTGTCGAGTATTAGATAACTGTTGTAGACAACAGCATCTTGGTCTTAGCTGCAAAGTATTCTGTCAAATGTATTGTTTTCTGAAAGCCGAAATCCTTCAGTAATATGATCATATTTTGTCCAACAGCTTTTGTGGCTCCAAGACTCTATTTAATCAACTAGACTCAAGATTGAAAATGGACCTTTTGACATTAACTGATTTTGCACTGTATAAAGGTGTGTTTTTCTTCAAGCACAAAAATGACAAATTTCAACACCTCTGAAGGTTTCATGAAGCTGTACTAGAATGATCCACATTGCTCCTCTGTGAAATAGTCAAAGATAACTGCCTACAAGTAAGTTTTCTATTATATCTCCCTAAACTCATAACTTAATTACTTCAGGAGTCAAAACATTTTACAACTGAAGTAGCCATCTATGTACCTTATCCTCATCTCTTGCAGTTAGAAATCACCTGTATTTTGTAAAGGAATGACCGTGTGGATTGGCCTCTCTCTCCGATAAATACATTTGTTTTCACATTTCTCAAGTACTGCCTAAGGAGGATCATCACCTCTCCATCAATCCAAGAAGTGAGAAAAAAATCAGTCTGCAAGAGAGAACTGGGATCATGCTGTTTGGGGGAAACTGCTAAAGGACCAAAGAAAGCAGCTCACATGGTCAGGCTTGGGATGTCTTAAGAGAACTTTAAGTAACTACGGATGTATCAGTCTACATGTCCAGACGGTATTTTTGCATGTGTGTATACAGAGACATGGCTCTGAACTAACACACATAAACTTGCTAAGACTAAATTTTTGAAGTGCTACTAGTTTGAAATGAAGCAGTACAGTAGTACCTGCATAAGTACATTCCAAGCTATGCATTTCAGATTTGAGGGTATCCAATTCCTTTTTCCCGATAGACGTTATCTAGATTTATTTTATTTTTTTAGTTGATTTTACATAGATTAGTAGGATTTGTGGTAATTCCAATTTTTAGCTGGACTCATGGCAAGTTGGATAACCCTTAGAACAGAGCTAGTTTGAAAACACACCCCACAACTTCACTAATAAACCTTGCTTCCCTTCAAGAATTAAGTGCTTCAAAAGCCAGCAGAACAAAGCCAATTTCATGTACATTCCAAGTACATCATTCTAGGTCTGCCAAGAACATCAAGGTAAACTTCTTATCAACGAGGGCAAACCCCAAAAGTAGTCTTCCAAAGGCAGATGGTGATCCTTAGACTGCAACAACCAATGATACCGGGGAAGAGATGGATAACACCAGCATTACAGTCCCATGAAGCTCCAACCCTTATAGTACTCATAGATTGCAACATGTATTATTCCCAATGCAAAAGATACAAGAGCACCGTGGAATCCCACAAGGCCAAGTTATAAATGAATGAAACAGGTTAAACAGTTGATCTCTGGCAAACCATACAACTTTCCTGTCATGACAATGGGTACAAAAAAATGAGACAAAATGAGTTCTCATCATTTGTAGCTGGCTTACAAGTCTTCAAGTAAGCTGGCAATGTGAGAAGTTTGATATGAAGTGACAGCAAAGTGTGGTATGAATGATAGTGAAAAGACTGATATGAAAAGACTGAAGGCAGTGCTGTTAATTAAGATCCTATACACAAAGTCTACAAACTGAGTAGGTGAGAGTATTAGATAAATCACACGGTCCTAAAAAATTCCTCAGTCCTACAACCATAGTAGCACCCAGCAGGATAAAGTAGCGAAATTCTGCAGTGTATCAAGTCTTTGGCAGCTGTTTCTCAACAGGAACAGAGACTCTGAACAGCATCCATCAGCTCTGCCCCCACAAAAGCACAAATGTACAGTGAAGCCCATGCATTCCAAGTCAAACAGCAGAGTGATTTGCGAGTAAGAATGACTCTGTAATAAAAATGGTTTTGTCCATTCATAAACCACCAAGGTGATGCACAGACATCACATCGGCAGAGGTGAACTAGATGAATGTTATCATCATTTCAGAGAGTGCAACTCTGCCTTGAAAGTCAAGAAATCAATATTTCAAGACCTATGAAATGGCAACACACAGAAAAGCTATACACTTCATTTTCTGCCTTGGCAGACAGACTTATCAGTGGGACTTCCATTTACACAGGATGGTGTGAGCAAGGTATAATACCTAACCCAAACCTCTTTCAATACCCTCCAAGGAATTTTGTTCCCTTTGCATTTCAGAGTAACAACAGCCCCTTCATTTTGGATGCACCTACCACAGAACACAACTGTCCACCCCACCCTAGTCCATACAGACCACCAGCTCATCCAAGGGCTTTGGACTGTCTCAGCTGTGTTTGCTCCTCCTGTTCAGCTCACCTCTGTATCTGAGCAGATCTGAACATACACTGTCTGCAAAGGAAGGAACGTGTTAGCTCTTTCCCCAGCAAAGTGGAAAAATCTTTCCCTAGCCTACACTGCCTTCCAGACCAAGAGGACTAATACTCCTTGTTTAAGGTCCAGCCATTACAGGTAATTCCACTGAGGGAGAGAGGGCAGCAATTTAGACACATTTTTAAGTACAAGTAGATTCCTTAACTCTTATGATCACTCCTGACCACCGGTATATGTGTTGGAGAAGTCACTTTTTGCTAGCCTTGGACTAACATTGACTACTTTTCCTGATATACTTCTTACAGGGATTTTGGACAACGGTGAAGCATTTCCAAATAGGCTGTTACAAATAATTCTGAATAACTGTCATTCAGCAACCCTTTACAGACTTTGTTACCTCCTTAGAAAAGAGATTGACTGAGAACATTAAATCAATACAAGCCCGAGCTGATCCTTGGCTTTAGTGAAAGATTGAAAATTGGCTTTCAAGCATTTTTGAACACTGTTGTACTTCCTTTAAGGTTTGTGTAGCACTGACCATCCTTGAAAATTCTTGACCTACTCTAGGTCCTCAATGATATTACTTGCCTATTAACTACTAGGTCAGAGAGCAGAAAGGGTTTTTCTACTGAAATCATTAACAAGAAAGTTTTACATTGTCTAAGGTTCTCTGTCTGCCTTCCTCTTCGTAGCAACCAGAGAGTCCCACTACCCTGTCTGAAATCTAACAGATCTAAGTAGTTGAAAAAACACATCTTTGAGAGACTCCTGCCTTGCCAGCAATGAACTTCTGCCTTCAGGTCTTGGAGCAAGTTCAATAATCCATGACTTTTGCAAGACTAAGTGCAGAATCAGCCCTCCACATCTACTACTCCAGAAACATATAGAAACTAGGTCAATTCTGTAGAAGCAGTTCTATAGTAGGGCTTAGTATTTGTCATTTAATATCATACATTAAGACCGGAGAAGCAGTACCATTGTATTTCAGTGTGTTCTCATTATATACAGATGCACATATACTCACAGACAGTAACAAGAATTGCCACTATAAACCAAAAGCTAATCAGCCAGTCAGAAGTAGTAAAACTATTCTGATTAAATGAAGAAATTCTCATCAACACAAGCCACCTTCAGCTTCCATGATTCTCGGGGATTTAGAGTGCAATTCCTTTGATCCTAAAATAGGTCAGATTAATCTCACAGTAGCTCTACCTATCTCTCTCTAGTGACTATATAGACAGCCCAGGATGACTAGTTCAGACACAGATATACAGAGCTAGGGAAGATTCATCTTACTCAAGATGCCTACAAGCTATCAATGAGCTCTCTCCTTGTAGGAGAGCCCAAGATATATCAAGAAATGTGTTTACATTAGGAAGCTTCAATCCTGTAGAAACTGATAGGGGAAAAAAAAAAAAAAACCAAAACCAAACCAGCTTGAAATGTTGACTGATCATAGGTTTACACTTCCCAAAACAAGAACAATTTGAGAAGCAGAGAAAATAAAACAATCAAAATAGCAAAAGAACAATAAAATCCACCACCCCACTCCACTTACTTGAAAAGACACATTTCAAAAGGCTTAGTTTGTTGCCTGTCACAGAAACAAAACCTAAGAAAGTTTCACATGCAACACAGTCGCAAAACCATTTAAAATGAAGGACAATGCTGGCAGTAAAACAAACAGAAGTAAACTGGCTTTGAACTTGCCTTAGCCAAAAAGCAGAAGGCTTCTAATTTTCACAGGAGCTCAGCTGGAAAACAACTAGCTCATGACAAGACAAAGAGCCTTGCTAAATTGAAGATGGACTATGGCAGACTTCTCAAAGGGGTTTATATACTGCAGCAGCTGTGATGTCAAGAGGAAAGACAAGATGACTCAGGAGGTCCCTTCCAATCCTATATGCCTAATTTAAGTTTCCACTAAATAGCGGAGGTCACACTGATCAAAGAGCAAATAGCATCGGTGTTCATGTAATTCAAGACACAGCTTCAAATCTCTCTTCTTCCCCCATCTCAACCACATCTCACTCTCTTCTGCCTTCATCTGACCCTAAGCCACTAGTGCCAAAAAGACTAAGCAGCCCTATTGTTTCCAAGTAAATCACCTCTGCCCTGATACTGAAGAAAAGAGAAGACAGTTTCCAATCTCTCTTCTTTCATTACTACAGATAGGATACTATACAGCTTCATAAAAGAAAATATTTTTAATTCACCCCAGCCGCATGATTATTTATACACTGTATGTTATTGCATTTCAAAGCTGAACACTAACAAAAAAGAAACCACTCTGGTAAAACAATTCCTCTAGGAAAGTAAATATCATTTTACATATTTATGATAACTAACCACAAGATATAATCTGCGAAATACATCCTACTTCCATTTGCAAGGCAGGTTTATCTCACCAGAAGAGTTTGCTTTTCTCACCTCAACAGAGCTCCACAGCACAAACAAACTCCAGTACTGGCTCGTAGGCACCAGCTAAGAACTGGCTGTAATGAGAAGAGAGCTTTCACCTGGGCCTCACAGGGAGGGTCACCTCCTTTTTTGGGAGAATAATCAAATATCAGACTTAAGAAAACAAACCAGCAGCACCTGTGGAGGTGGCACTGACACTCAGAAAAATGGATCCCTTGAGAAATTATCTAGGGAAGCCTGTGTATGTTATGAGAGTATATGTTACATAAGTCAAATAAAGAGCATATAAACCAGCTGCAATGTCTGCACTGGGGTGTGAACTACCATAAGAATGGAAATACTTACAGAAATGGTTTGGGGAAAAAAAAAAAGGATCAACATTCACACAGCAAAATTTTAAGAAAAAAACAAACTCCCAAAGAAAACTCAGACCAATTCCCCTCTCTGAAGAGCAGACAGCACCCAGAAGCATGCCTAATTCTCAAATGCAATGTATTGTAAGGGAATGTATTTATACAGTGCAGGGAAAGGTGTTTGAAAGTCCTATTTGGGGCTGATTAAAGGAAAAATTTCTTCAGGCAGTTATTGAGGGAAAGAAACTCATTATTCAATGGAATAAGAAGTGACTCAGGACAGCAGTCATATCCTCTATTTTTTGGTGAACCCAGATCGGTTTCAATAACCAAAGTCACATTTTCTTCAGTTGAACTCTATGACAGGAAAACTACAACCATTTAATCCCTGTTGTAGCTGCAGCTTGGACTTAGCACTCTTGTGAGAAGATGATGAAGGGCAATTTGCATGAGTTGTTATTGAAAGGGGAGCATCATTTGCATAACTAACCCTTCACCTGATATAGCACTACAGAGACTCATGGGGGCAAATCACTGAACCTAACAGCAATTTATTGAAAAAGTAAAGAAAAATAGGAGGTGAAATTAGTGACTTTATATGATCCCCTCACAGCTTGAAGCTACTCCAGAACTTAGTGAAGACTGTACTGACATCAAAGGAACCTCATTATGAAGAAAGAACATGGTGTTATAACATGGAAGGGAAAAGCAAAGTATCCCCTCCAAAATGTTGCTGACCCCAGTGAGGAGGTGTTTACTGACTATATAGCTTATTTCTGAACAAGTAATTTTTTTCCAAAAATACACCGTTTAAAGTTTTCCGAGATGTTAAAAGGAATCATTGCTGCTCTTAGCCAACCTCTTCCCCACTAATTGCAATACAGTTGCTATTAGCCAATTCCCCTGGCCTCTCCAGCTTCCACAGTGATTTGAAACTCTGATAATGTTTTTCATTTTGTTTCTTCTGTAGACAGAGGCAGAAGCATTTCCTTCCCAATACCATGACACAGGCTACAGACAGCCTGACGCCAAAGCTTTCTGCAGATCAATATATTTAATGCATTTGAAGTCAGTAAAACCTCCCAGGCTAGTCCAGTGTTGCCTGAGGGAAAAGAAAGGCAAAAGGCTAAAGAGCTGCGTGGATATGGATTTAATATTCAATTTGCTTACTTAAGAATCTCTCCATTTTAACAGAAACCTATTTAAGTTACCATGGGC
Source organism: Todiramphus chloris collaris (assembly GCA_025345505.1). NCBI lineage: Eukaryota > Metazoa > Chordata > Aves > Coraciiformes > Alcedinidae > Todiramphus > Todiramphus chloris. Next base: position 3,817,805 of record JANVCC010000319.1, read on the forward strand.
TGTAATTTAGAGTATTATTCTCAAAAAGTTTTGTTGGGTATGAAGAAAAATTTAATTTACTAAGTGCAGTCAGATACACTCAAAGCCAGGTTGGCAGGAGATATGTTTATATACATAAAGACAAAACAGGGAATAAAACCCAAAGATGGTGGGCAGAAAAATATTATCAGTCCTATTGTACCAATTTGCTTTCTTCACATCTCCTAGATTTGTTTTGTTTACTTAAATATTGCTCCCCACTCTGGCCTTTCCCACAGGCTTTCCTCATTTACTTAGGATATCTCTAATTTTCCTTAACCTTCAATCTTTATTGCTCCAAAGCGTCTTTCTTGCCCATTGATGAAGTTTTACTGCCTCTTAAATACAACAGCCAGAGGCAATCACAATACAATTGCCAGAGGCAATCACAAAAGTGAGGATGTCAGTCATTTTTCTATCAAACCCACCAGAATTGTTCTCTTTCCATTCAGTCTCAGACATTCCCTAGGGATTCCCATTCAGTCTACCTTCTTCCCTTCTCCCACTCTACAAAACTGTGTATCAAGAAGAAAGGAATACGCCTCACTAAAATTGCTGCCATACTTTTCAGTCCTATTTCATATCCATCAAAAACATGACTATGTGTGAGGCTAGACTGTAAAACTGTAATAGCACAGAGCAATTGCTACCTTGCTGTCAATCTTGAAGAGGTGCTAAATAATGGTACCCCAAGTTCACTATTTGTCTTGCAAAACAGAAGCATTTTTATTGCTTACAATTGGAAGAGTAACTTGAACTTCAACTCTATGTACAACCTTGTCCTCCCAGAAATGTCTTCCACCTTAGTACAGGATTAGATATGATGCTTAAACACATACTGCTTTAAATGAAACTATTCAGTACTTCATGTCAATAATTCAGCAATTATTTCATCAAAGCAGTTGCAGCAGGAGGTAAGCAAGAAGAAGTCGCTGTTACTGGTTTGTGGAAAATAAATTGAGTCTCTCAGTAATTTCTTCTTGTATGCATTAGGTGGTCAGAAAGAGAAACATTGCCTTTGTTACATCAAAAGGTCTGGCTATGAAGTTCCAGATCACTTGTGCTGCTTTCCTGAATACTAATAGTCCAGCTAGTATAATATTTTCAACATGTTTATAATAATTTTTATAAGGTTTTTACTGAAAATCTGGTATATCACACAATCATTAGATTTAACATAATTTATTTCTCTCTCTGAGTGCATCCCATTATGCTACATCCTGGTACGTTATAGTGCTACAAGAAAGTAGGGTCCCTGCCACAAATCCCAGAACAATCTGACTCCAGCAGCTCTTGGGAATGACACTTTATTCCTTTGTAGCATATATATAAGGAGAGCAGGTGAATTGTATCAGCTGGGTTGAGCACTGCAGAACAGGAGAGAACTAAAGCACAGCTTCATTGTCTGTTTTTTGCACAATGTTGTCTTGTGTTTGAAATGGCAGAAAGCAGCTGTGGGTATTTTATCCTGGGGCCAGGCCTGCCTGATGCCATGTCAGAGGCATTGGGCAGTAGCCCAGCTCTCAGCATAGCTCTGCTTACCAAGCAGATGTGCTGCTTCAGCCAGAAGTTTTCCATGACACCTATCATAGTTCCTAAAGAAGTCAATGATCAAAAAAATGGTAATCTTCTCTCAGAAAAACTGTCTTCCTGTGTGTCCTGAGGCTTCTCATGGCTTGAGGTTCTTGTGGATGGAAAAGTCTAGCCTGGAAGCAAATAAGCAGTAAAAATTCTCATCACAATGCTAACTCTGGTCTCAATAAGCTTCTCACTGAATCAAATCTTCTGAGCTGCTTGCCCCCGCTATTCAGCAATGCCTAACACAATGTAGGTGTTTTAGGAAACAAGCACCATTTCCCTTGTGTCTGTTCTTTCTTGTGATCTACGGAAAGCAGATTTTACCCATGCTTTTTGAAGAAGCAGCTCTAATGTCATATAACAGCTACATGCTAAAAAGGCAAAAAGATGTAACATGATATATATATTATATATATATATAAAAGACCTTTTCTACCTCAACAGGACCCTCATCTGAGAAGCAAAGTTTCCATATTAAACTTGCATTCTTGGGGATCTCAACTGTAATTTTTGTATCCTACACTAAGGCCTCAAACTTTGCACATTATTACCCCATCCATGAAAATACCTATTTTTATCTCTTCAATTTGAATACAGCATACAACATCTAGAGAGTCCAACCATACTGAGTTGGGCAGATGCAAAAAAAGAAAAAAATACTTCACCTGCAAACTTGTACTCTTTCACATGCCAGTCATGTAGGTAAAAAATCAGGTATACTCCATCAGCATACAGACCAGAGGCCAAATTCCTCACTGCTGTATATTGGAATGGCTTGACCAGTTGAATTCAAATATCCCATGCTGTTTCATTCCAGCAGAGAGTTTGCCCCAAGGGTCTGGCTAACGCTTTTAATCATAAAGACTAAAAGGGCAGTCATCCTCAACTCCAAGGAATTAATATGCTAGGTTTCTATGGCTCAGAAGAAGCAAAACTCTTCAGTTTACTGTGAAAAGAAGGCATTTGTCTGATAAATGAAAAACAAAAACAACCAGGTTGTTGTCAAACTAACTGCATATAACAGTTCCAAAATACACATTATTGACTCCCAAGCACATACAAAGTAAAACGTTATGGGTGGCAGGACATAGCAATGCTCATCTGGAAACTTCTCATGAGGAAGGCAAACACTGCACTCTTTAAAATCCAACTTGAGCAAGGAAGCCCAGTGAAATCACTGGGACCATTCACCTCACTGTGAAGTGACCTACACCTGTACTTCCCAGTGCAAGACTAGAAACCTTGATCATCCTAAGGGTAGCTGATACTACACTTCCTTTTGTACCCAAAAGATGAGTTACACCAAGAGACTCTGAACGATAGCAAGAGGTAAGAGGGTATAACACCTGGACTTGTTGCAGATAGTTATTGTTCTGAAGGAGAGGTAATGACCAACTGTTAATTTAGCTGGTCAGACCTGAAGAAAGCTGTTAGGAAATTTTCAGGGACCTCTGATTTGAATGTGGACTACAGTGTCAGGAAAACTGTCAGACTGACAATTAAAGGTCTGGTGGTCAAGTAGAGTAACAGGAACTTCTCATGTGGATTGCTAGACCTTACATGAAGTATTATCCAAGGAAAAATCACAAGCTTCATAAGAGCAAATCCTTCCCTAAAACAAACACACATTTGCTCAAAAAAGCAATAGTATCATCCTCCAAAATATTAAGAGAAACATTACTGGAGTTATAACTTATTAGAACTTCCTGGAACGGCACAGTCTTGTTTGTTACCTTACTTAAAACACTGTGCCAGAAAAAAAAAAAATAAAATAACACAACAAAACAAAACAACCAAACAAGAAAAACCCACCAAAACTAAGCAAACGAACAAAACAAAAACAAACAAACAAACAAACAAAAAACAAACAAAAAAACAAACAAACCAAAAGAGAGAGAGAGAAAGAGGGCTGAAAAATATTAGGGCAATTAAAAACTTGTCCAAAAGACAAAGAGACGTACTAAAGAAAAACAGAAGTCCCTTTCTACAAAACTCAAAGCTCACTTTTATGTTCTTTTATTCTGCTACAATTCTGTAAAGATCTCTTCTTCTCAGAAGTTTGTACTGTAATTGTTGCAGAGGATTAAAACCAAATGGTCACAATATTTTCAGTGACATGACCAGTAGATGACACACAACAACACTATACAATAGTATGGAGAATGTAAATTACAATACCTTCAACAGTGAATAATTAAACTGTATTAATCATTGCTGTGAATTGTCAATAAGTATATCTAAAAGCCATATTTAGGTTAAAACAGTGAAGGCTCTAGGTGAAGTTATCATAGGTGTGAATTCAAACTCCTAACCAGAAAAAACACCTAAGCTATTTTATCCTGCAATAATCTGGTAAAGAACAGCAGTTCTTTTGTGAATTGACTCTAAGAGGAGAATCTTAGTATCATATGTTGGTAGAAGAAGAAATCCTCTCTCTTTAACTGGCTTCTTAGTCAAGATGAATTTTGGACCACATACAAATTTATATGCCTGAATATGAAAACTGTCACCAGGAAATGTTTGCTCAGTGGCTGCTGAAGCTCACTTCTTACTCTGTCTTTGAAGTCTCACAAACAACTCTATCTCAGCAACAAGGTGTTCATCTCAAGTTCAGGAACCCCTGTGACCCTAAAGCAATACCTTAAACCCCAAAATCTCACAGTGTACACCTAACAGGCACAGGCATATTTGCACTACTCAGAAAATACCCTTGTTTTTAAGGTGAAGCAGGAAGAGGTAGTATCCTGTATTACACAGGCATACAGCTGGAGCACTCACTTGAGTGTGAGGGATCCCATTTCCAGGCTGTCCCCATCCTGCAGCAGTGTGGACACCCCATTTCCAGCAGAGATACAAGCTGGGCTAGAAAACAGGAGTTTCACTACATCTTTATCAGAGAAAAGTTGCCAATATAATGCAGCTGGCAGAAAGCCTTGTGAGAGGATAGCACAGCCCAGTGCCTGGTCAACTTGGTTAGGAAGGGAAAAATCTTCAGTTTCACACAAGCAGTGAGATCCCATATCTCCGTTGGGCTGCAATGATGACCATGGAGTCTGATGAGTCCTTTTAAAAAACTCTGCTATGAGGACCTACCTCCAGAGAAGAGCCTGAACTCTTCAACCTGAAGGCACTGGGCTCTACTCAGCCTTTGCTATGTGCTATTTCCACTGAGTTTCCAGATTTCCACCCAATTCTGGCATGCACTACAGATGGAGACTGTGTGTCCCAGCCCCATGTCTTTACTGAGCCTTTCTGGGACTGGCAACTGAAGACACCTGTTTCAGCTCTAAATATGACAGCAGAGAAGCACAGAGACTACATCCAGCCCTTTGTTCTTACATGTAAAACATTTCTGGCCTAACACTGTGAACAGTTCACAATTGTCCCTCCAACTGCACTAGGAAGTGTTATGCATCTTCTAGGTTTTTATTTAACTCTCTTCTGTACCTTGCAGCTGAGGACAAAAATGTTGTCCTTGTGATAAATTCCCTTACCATAAGATTACAGACACTAACAGAAATGAAAGAAAAAACACTAGGAAAAAAAAAAGAAGTGTATTACTTAGACCAAATAATGGAAACCATAAATCACTGCAGTAACAGGATTAAATGTGAAACCTTTAATTATACATTTAATCATTCACCAACTTCTTATTTTCCCTGTAGTAATGTTAATGAAACTTCAATAAGATTTGAGTTTGAGGGTGATTTTATTTTATATGTCAATTGCAAAAGCAATACACACAGAAATGGTTTTAAGAATAAAAATAATAACTAATTGTAATCCTCAACTATGTTGACACCTTTACAGAAAACCCTTACTGTTCTCAGTCATACTGGCCCTCGCTTAGTGGAATGTCCGTGTCAATGCACATCAAGCCCATCTCCACAGCACAGATATATAAAACAATGTAGACCTAATGGGGAAAGAAGTGGTGGTTCAGAAAGTACAGTAATGTATTAAAACAAGAGAGTATGATTTCATTGTTGAAGAAGACACTGTGCTATTTATGAAGTATGGACAAATCTGTGCCCACAGGCTGTAGCTGCTTCACTACCTTTTCCACAAGGAGGCAAGAAGCAGATGCTGGAGCAGAAAAGGACCCCTCAGCCCTAGAACATCTTTTCCTAAGGATTCCAGTGTCCAGTTAACAGAGAGCAGGGCTGTTGTTGCTTTTGCCATCAGGTTCAGAGTGGGCAAGGGAATTACCTGATTTCTGTAAAAATTCTGTGCGCCAGCATCAGGAAACTTTCAGGAAACTCAGAGCAGTACTTACTGAAAGCACAAAAACCCACCCAAAACAAAACAAAAAAGCAAAAGTAGCAAAGTTCCCCTTCTTCTAACTGGAGAGTAAGGCAAAGTCCAGACAGCCTTCATGCTTACACAGCTCCTGTCAAAAAATGTGCCGTAGGAAAAAGCAGAATTTCATCAAAGTCAAAACGTTGCTTGTACGCTAAGAAAAACAGCCTAATATTATACTAAACACATCATTTAGCAGCAATTGTAAAGGCACCATCGTACTGCTGGATATTGCATTGCATATCAGAGAGCTGGAAAATACTTGTTCTCCGGAGTACCCTTCCTTTTGTTCGTGCTGCAGGCTCTGGTAAATTGCCTTAAGGCTGCTAACCGGGGTGGGCTGCCACACTGCGAAAACCACAATTCAACTGCTCTACGTTTTCTTTTTTAAGAAAGTGTCCTCTGGGCCTGCGTTGCAGAGAAGAGGGGTTTGCTCTACTCATTCGGCTCATGATTTTTGCCTGAGCACAGAAGGCAGAGGCAGACTTGCTGATGCTTCGGGTGCAAAAACGGGCAGGACTAAATCCAGTGGGGAAGCGTACACTCAGAGAGAGTTTCAGCCATCCAAATGGAGGGGGAGAACATTTTTACTGTGTCTTTTGTAGAGACACTCAGAGGACTCCGAGGTAACCTTCAGGGTTTTTTTAGATTTTCTGCCATGTTAGTCACCTGTTTCAATTTGGATCATCTTTTTTGAAAAATAAGTCATCCTCTATACATGAGACTTGAATCTGTTGGATTGGCTTGTTGGTACCTGACAGACCTCCTGGCTTGCTGCTATGAACTGGAGGAAATGCTCCAGACTCTGCTGCGGTCTCTGCCTCTAACAACTTTTGGGAACGGGGAAACCCAGAAAGAAAGGTTATATAATTAGGTTCTGACTACTACATAAGTCAACTATACATTTGCCTCTCAGCTAGATAAATTTTTCCTTTACATTTTGTAAGCAAGAAAAAAATTGTCTAAGGAAAGCAAGGAACACAGGCCCAGATCTGTAGGAGTCTAAGGACTGGGGAAATGAGTTTGTTCTCTCTTTCTCTCTTTCTTTTCTTTCTTTATTTTTCTTTTGGATATTTTTTTGAATTATGAAGAGTTTGGACTGATTTGGTAACAGATATTTCTGTTTCACCCACCCAATTTGAAAAGGGCCTTAACAGTACAGCATGCATAAAAAACCTCACAACATAGAACTGCCAATTCTATTAAATCCCCATTCAAGGCTTGGACCGAGAATATAGGAGTTGTCTGGCTTAGCATGTCTAAACATATGTAGGGCACCAGTGTCAGAGACATGGAAACAGGAGACATTTTTATCATGTTTTGCTCAAAAATTTCTGGAGAGGAAATTCCTGAGGCAACGCTTGAAGCAGGATCGCTCATTGTGTACCTGACAACTCAAGACTGAGATGCCAGGACATTTACTCACCCTGCCAGCAAGATGATCTGTAGGTCTTTGGAGTATTTCTCTTTCCTTTCTCTAGTCCACTCATGCATCAGGTCCCTTAGAGATGCGGGACAGCCAAGTGAATTTATGTTTCTTGCTCTGGATGTAAGATGATTTCCTGTGACAGAGGGGATATAGAGACTAAATGTGACATATGAAGGCACTGGAACAGTCATTTCCAATCATACTATAATTCAAGTAGTTCCGACCTCCTGCTTTCAATAGTAGTCAATATTAAGGAATAAAAACCCCAAGAGATGGCCTCCAAATAATCAGCCTGGTGGGATTATTGGTTAGTACAGTGCCAGAATCGTTTATGCTGCTCTGTTTAGTCGTAGAGAAATAATATGTGTGAGGGAAGTTTCCAGTGTTTTAGTCAATAGTATGTTCTATCAATCAATTCTGCTAGTTAACTGAGCACACTTCAAATAAGGTTTTCTTTCATTGTTGGTAAACGCATTTATTTTTAAGGTTTCTAACCCACTGTTCAGATACTAGAGCAATGACCATGATCCTTTTGAAGTATTCATTCAAGTCCCATCATTCTGCAGATTTTCTTTCCTGTATCTTCTCTAAGCTATCTTGTCTGCTTGTTTTTCCCTCCAGAATGTGTTCCTTAAAGATTATTCATTGGTTTTGTAGGGTTTTTTTGAACACCTGTAGACTTACAGAAATGTATTTCAGAACAGTGATCAAACATTTCTGTTTCCTGCTTTTCCTCCCTGTGCCACCAAGTGAGCTCTGGGAGACCAGTTCAAAGTCAAGCATGATAATCATCTACGGCACTTTTCTGCTCCATTTCCTTCTGAAAAGCAGTGCATCTGGTAGAGAAGCAGAAGAGGACAATTTGGAAAGCACACATGAATCACATCCTCTTTGCTGCCATGGATCAAGTGGAAAAAAAAGCAGACATGGAAATCCCCCAATATACTGCACTTAACATTATTAAAAACAGAAATGGGCAAACGTCTCTCTTTGAGGGTTTCAGAGCTCCCCTGAATAATGTTTCTTTTTGTCAACTGAACAGCCAAGAGATTGGAATAATTCAGAAAAAAAGAAATCCACCAGGAAAGGGTAATTATTCTAATTGCCTCACAAAGCCTAAAATACAGAGGACTTTCACTAAGGGTCACTTCGGAGGTGAAATTGGAAACTTGTCTTCAGAGATTTTTCTATTAAAGGTCATGGGTATCAAATCTATTGTCTCACTTTAGATCAGTTATAAAGCTACTATAAATAAAGTCTCCTGTATGGCACCTTGTCATTGATTCCCACTTCAGTGTAATCAGCACCACAGATATAGAAAATTCTTAAAATAAACAGCAGCGTTCTTTACTTACTGCACTTAAAATAGAGTCAGGAGTTCTATACTTTTATTTTAAGATATTCATTGTAACTGCTCATTGAGCAAATTATTTTATTACTGTTTAGATGAACACAGCTACTATATCAAAATACAGTGTAACTATGACAACAGTAATTCATAGTTTACCACTCTCATTACCACTAAGCATATTAAGTAATTTTGCTGAATTATTTCTTAATAATAAAAATACAATTATTTCCAAGCACCAGTGTTAGCCTTTACTGTTCTTAGAACTGGTCCAATATCTTCTATGACAATAGCAAATACATCAGTATATCTTTCTTGAATAAAAACAGACCATACAACTGGAAAATATACTGCCTAGTCTGCTGAAGCTGTTAGAGAACTCACAGGTATGGCTTTGTTCAAAGTTCTGGCTGAAACAAAAACTTTCCAGAAAAAAAGCTTCCCGAAAAACAGTCAAAATACTTGACAATTTCTAAATAAACACTTATCAATCAATCAATCTCTATTTACTCACAAAGAAATGAAAAATCTTGCTAAAAATAAAACCCTTGCAGAAATACAATGTTTTGAAATCCTTCAGATTACACTGCTATATCTTAACGAAAAAGATCTGGGGATGTGAGGACGGAAGGGTGGGAAGTAAGAAAGATGACCTGAATAATCTAAACCAAAGATTTACATTAATTTTTTTGACAGCTCAAACTGAAATGTGTCTCCAAAAAATCAAGACGGTGAAGGGGCCCAGAAGAGCAAACTGCTTGCTGAGGACAGCCTCTCCACTGCACAGGGACTTCCCAGCTTGCCCATGCAGGCACAACAGAAGGGCAGCATGGAAAGACAGAGGATGAAGAGGCTGGGAAGGTTACTTGGGAGCAGTGCAGAACTTCCTTGTTCTGGCCTGCTAGGATGAAACTGGGGAAGACAGACCTCAGCTGGATTGAAAATGGGTGAGGGACAAAAGAAGCAACCAGATAAGCTCCTAAGGAAACAACACTGGCAGCAAAAGGAAGATTGAGGAATGGGTAGTTGTGAGAGGCTGGTGAATTTCCATCCTTGTAAAGAACTCCAAACTCAATTGAATAAGGCCTTGAGCAACATTATCTATGTTTCTCTCACTTACACTAGGATATCTTTGTTTTTCTCCAGAGGTCTGTTCTAACCAACATGACTCTGTGATTCTGTATAATACTTAATTTGCCATAGTTTTCTTCCCTCTGAATAAAACAAGTGTGGAAATAAAATGAAAAAACAAACAAACAAACAAACCCCAAACAAAAAAAAAGGTAACAATTTTTTTTGTATTTAATACTTTTCTGAAAGAAGAGATGCTGAATTTGAATAGAAGATACTGTGAATGGGTAAACCTGTTAGACTACTACTAGTTTAATTTTTACTTTTATCTTTCACTCTGTATTAGCTATACAATTTTGTAAGCCATTTAACCTTGTTCTGCTTTTTTCCTTTCACTGAATTAACGCAGACCAATAAAAGATGAACTGATGACCTAGTTCTCATCAGATTCTTGGCTGATCTGGATAAGCTCCTAGTCTAGGTAGGTGCTAGGATTTACTAACACAGTTTGGTAGGTAGCTTTCCCTGTGCTGCATGCTGGCAGTTTACAAGTGACACTATAATAAGTGGGAATAGATAGGACACGGATATCTTGAGACCAGCCTTCAGCAAAGGATTGATAGAGGCCTTTCATTTCACCTGATGTTTCCCTGGGCAGAAAGCTTTCACTGTACCATGGGATGGCACCAGAGTCTAAGCACTATACTTTTTCCAGGCATATGTTCCCTCTTTGCCTCTTCATGTTTACCCAAGAAAAAAACCCAAGAATTTAGCAGCATACACTTTTCAAGCCTGAGTAAGCAACTTAATTATTCAGACAAAATACCATTGATTTGAAAGTGTCTGAACAAATAAAATTCAGGCTTGCCAACCTCATTGAGAAGGACAGCCAACCTTCTCGGGGAATTTCCAGATGTGTTACTTACAGTTCCCTTCTTTTATTTCAGGGACATTTGATACAATCCAGTGCATCTTCTGGTATTGTGTGCACACAGCTTCTTTTGAAATCAGAGGAGATTTAAGATGCTTAAGATGCAGACCTTCAGATTCCTCTGAATTCAAGAGCAACCCATGTGCACCCAAGGACAATATACAAATCAGGGAAGATGACAGGAATGATAAAAAAATAAAATGGCAGGCTCAATTATACATCCACTAAAATGAATGGAACCATATACACCTATAAATGTGCTACCCTTACATGTGAAGTAAATCTCGCACTCCATCATTGACTACTTCTTAGTCCATAAATTCAGATTTCCCTAATGTCGTTCCATAGGGTCATTTTCTAACAAGCCATGACCTTTTTCCTTCAGTCTTTCCAAGTACAAGTATGTAGACAATGGACAATCATATTTCCCAGTATTCAGTTTTATCACAGTAGGCATGCTACAAAATAGAAACCCTATATATTACATTTACTGAATGTAGGTAGGAAGCAACTTCCCCGGATATAAATGAACCATATTACTCATTATGTTATTTGCTATAATAGTTGAAAAGCAATGAGTTGCAGATTCAACAAATATCTAAAATAGCTACCCAAAAAGCCCTAAAATTAAGTTCTTGACAGTTCATAACTAATGCCGTACACCCCTACTCTTTATATTCTGAACATATGTACACTATATTTACACAGAAGAAACCAGTATTTAAAACTCTTACATTTATCATAAAAATAGATTTTATTACAGAAAACAGTGCCTTCCCATAAGAGATTTACAATTGATTAAAAAGGATGGCTTGTCCTAAAACACTTACATGATTGCATGCAAAGAAAACAGATGGTCTGTGTAACAGTAATTTGATTTCTTCCAGTAAACATTACTCATGATATAGAAAACGCTTATGTTGATCTCTTCCAGAATGATGTGTGTGCTTTGCATCTCTCTTCAAATGAAGCCTATAATTCCATTCAAGAAACAGCACAGCAGCTCTGGTTTCCCAACAAATCAAATAAAATCAGGTAGTCTAATGCATCATTCCTCACTTAAGAGCCTGACAACACAGAGATTGATTTTAACTTTTCATTCTCCCAAAAGTGCTTAACATAACGCCATGCTCCTTTCTCATTTACTCCTTTTGTAATGCTTCTTCATACCAAACAAACCCAAAAAAGTAATTTCTACCTTTATCTCTACCTAAGAGAAATATCATAAGCCAAAATACAATGTCTATTCTCTTCTGATTGCATCTGACATTCTTCTCCTTTATGCAGGTATATATGAAGGGAAAAAGTCTCCACCTGACCACCTCAAATTTTGTTCTGTCTCTTGAATCACACCAAGAATGCTGCTCAGGGAACTTCAGCACCCAAAGTTTCCTGAAATTACTCAAGCTTTATGCTTCCCAAACACTGATGAAATGCCATCTGACTTTGTAAGGCAGATAATCCTCACGAGGTTGTCTAAATCACTGAAGTCCTTGGGCCGAACCACGGATGGGAACTGTGTCAACTGTTCCCACATGATGAGACTGTGGGCTGATAAAGGATTCATGTTGCTTTTTACAGATCTTTTGCATGGGGTGAGTACAGATGGATCTTTCTCAAAAGCACAACTGATACACCTGATTCACAACTTTAACCCCTAAGAGTCCACCCTTAAATCTGGTCCTAATTTTTACATGGGTACATGTAAAAATTTACCAGGGTACATTCCATCATCTTCAAGTAATAACATTCCTGCTGGGATGTAACCCTTTTTTGTCATTACCTTGTCTTGTTCTATTACTGTCACTTCACCTGACTGGACTGGATTTACCCCAGCCACATGAAGTAAGGGCACAATCCTATTAAATGCCTGCTGGGAACACCCTAAATTGCAGCTCTTGTCGGTGGGAATTAAGGGTTCTCAGCACATTGTAACAGGTACTCAGACCCTTGAGAAATGGGGCTCTTAATTAGATATTCCCTCATGACACCACACGATTATTTAATGTTCTGACAAGACACCTCAGCAATCTCTCAGGCCCTGAATTAACTATCCTAGAAGAGCTCTTTGCCAACTGCAATTCTGTGAAACCTTTGTCATGCTTGGCCATGGAAGCAAATTGCATTTCATGGAGCATATGAAATGATTTACCCAATGAATTGGCTGAATTATATATAACACGAACTACTAGCCAGGCTTGAGATGTCCACTTTTAAAGAGATGTTATTTCTTTGTCCCTTTCCTAATCCCTTTCGTGTGTCTCCCCCTCCACCCTTCCATGCACAGATTTGTATTGTCCCACTTGCTGGCAGAGCTCAGCAGCAGCAGCAGCAGCAGCCACCCTTGTGGCAATGTGGGATGATTCATCACACAGTCTACATAAGGCAGATTAATACTGCCAGAGCAGTCCCTTATTATAAATTTCCTTTTCTCCTGTCTGGCTCATCTGCATTATAATATTTGTTACTCATGCGTAGATTTCCAACTCAAGCCCATCCATCCAGGGGCTGCTGAATTATTTTTGATCTATACTGAAAAGTTTAACAAAACCCCAACAGAGTAAACATTTCTGCCTTGCAGCTGATGCCTTGTTATCAAATACATTAATAAAAGCTACAATAAGCATGAAAAACAAAGTGTAAATAAACAGGAGAGTGCTGAATGCCATATCACATAACAAATGCACACATCAAATGATCATCTTTTTATCATTCCCTATGTATAACAGCTTTAGGCACAATCACCTCAGGGGAAAAAAGCACAGCGTCAACTGTTTTCCATAGGATTTTAGCAACAATGCCGCTCTGATTACTAAACCTTGGCTCAAGTGTGCAAAATTATGGTGCTTAGCAATCAACATTCACCTCTCCTCCACCTCAAAGAAATGGAAGCTAGAGAAGGAGTATTTGGACCACCTACCCTAACTCCTACGACGCCTGAATAACCACCTCAGACCCAAGGACTCTAGTCAGAATATATCAGCTATAGGCAACTGAAATTTGTGCTGCAAGTAGAGAGTAAGAGAGACACTGACTGGCATAAGAGGTATTAAAATACACTACGTAGGTTGTATTTTTAGGAAAAGCTTTATTAAACTTCAAACTTCTTCATCCCTGCTGGGTTGCAACACACTTTCTGAGACCGCTATGTGGAAATCACACCACTTGCATGCTCTCTGCTAATGCTTCTAGCTCCTATGCTTGCAACTGCTTTGCAAATTGTGTATTCAACTTCACTTATCTGTAGTCACAATTTCTACCAAGTCCAACTCAAAGAACTCACAGACACGGAGTCTCTCCCAGCTCCTACCCTGCTCTTTTACCCAGACAATACTCTTGCTTGACCTGCTTACCCTTAAAGGAGGCGTATTTTTCATCCTTCTGTTTTTAACAACATTTCCATCAACTCCGTATTTTTTTTTGAGCCTTCAACGCAACCTTAAATTGTGTCTCACAAGCATCATCAAATCCACTTCCACAATGAAGAATCTAACTTCAGATAAATCATTCTACCAACTAGTTTCAACTACAACAAAACCAGTTCCTTGAGTACTGTATGCATTCTGGCAAACATCTGCTTTGCCAGAAGTGGATTAACTAACACTACCTCTATTATTCTAATAGCGTGGGAGATCATATAAAATATTTATATGGTGAACCGCAGGCAAAATGCCTACTCTAAATTATACTCCAGAAGATCTCATATTGATAGAAAAATACCTCAGTTTAAATAATTGGGCAATTTTAGTTATTCTTTATTCTATGAATCTCATGTCATTTTGCTGTTTCCCCCTTGGGAACACGATCTATTTTAGTAAATAATATTTTTTCTGTTTGATGGTTTCCTACGTGCTAGTACAAACATCTCATCCACATCATACTGCATCACAGGCGTAACCATAAAACAATACAAATATTGTCAGCACAGATCAATGTTCTTCCTGAGCTGCTTCATTGCATTTTACAGGGCATCAGACATTTTTCAGTTATAGCTATGAAAAAAATTTGCTTAAGGCTCAATTTTCAGCTGACTTCCAAATTTGCAAACAAAGAGTTTACATGTGCAGTTATTTGCAAAGACTGTATTCTATTCACAAAACTCCATCAATTTTTGTAAGTTGGCACCGATCTGCATCTTCCAGAATAATGTTTATAAAACCCAAATATCCTCTCTCCACAGAGTTGTATTCTTGATTTGATTAAGATCACAAGCCCATTCTCATAAAAAATCATTTGCTTTAGTAGGCTCAAGTTCTAATTTAATGGTTTTTTTTTTCCTTGAAACACAGCAAACAATATGCTTTCCTCATGTTTCATGATTATACAGTTATAGATTCTACAACTGGCTAAATACAATGTACACCTGCTTGTGCTGTTTTGTACAGTCCCAGGACAGTGTGCCATGAACCATTCCTGTGCAGAATTTTCCTGGGTAGCAGCATTTGCAGTCACTCTGGAGCCAATAAGGACATCTCACTGAATCCACAACAACTTTATTCTACTCTGATGATGCTTTGCTGAGCATCAATACCAAGAAGAGGAATAAGGACATGGGCAGAGGGAAGAAAAGTGGCACACAACAGAGTACAATGTCTCTTCCCCTTCATTGTCAGAAGACATCAAAAGCAATCCCACTGCAGCTCCCATGCAGCCTTTCACATGCTATGGACAAGCAAGCCCTTTAAAAGGTGGGTATCTCAGTTAACAGCTGAAGTCAGGTGTCTAGAAGATGTTCAAGCTAATGGCATTTTTAGTGGCTTTGAAGAATCAGAGACCAGCACATGTAGTACTGTCTACACATACATTCAGAGGCTACTCTAGGTTGCCCTTGCACAGCTCAGTTCCCATTACACACACTTTCCCTGACAAAACCACCCATGCAGTGAGCTGTTGATATGTGAGGGTCACCTCCTGGAGTGAATGGACATGCCTTGACCTCCAGCCTTAGCCCTGTTAGTGAAGGCAGGCATGGACAAGGGCAATATGAACCTGCAAGGAGATGAAGAACAGGTTTTCCTCGACTGTCTTACTCTTGTTCATTCTGCCTCAGCTTCAGCACTGCCACTTGGCAAGGGTAGGGATGGGGCATCAAGGCCCACCCTTTCCAATGAGAAACAGGGCATTAAGCAGTGCCTGCTTTTCCTGAACTCTCTCCACTGCATGGGTCTTCTCCTTTATTTTGTAGAGCCCTCCTACTACAGTGTGCTCCAGCCCTCCATCTCTTGTCTCCTCCAAGGGCTCCCTTTCCCCTCGTCTAAACTGGAGTGCCCACAGAGCCCACTCCTAGCCCTCTGGTTGCCCATGCTGCAGCTGGTTCATGGCAGCCACTGAGATACAGTACAGCCAGAGGAATAACTGGTCTGTCTGTTCATCCTTTCTGGGCTGGTGAAAAGGACTTAGATATGCAGTAGTCTCAACTTCAGTAGATCCAAACGCATAAAGGCAATCCAACTCAAAATTGGGATGATTTTCCAGAAAAAAAAAAAAAAAAAAAACAAAAAAAAAACTCAATCATGTTATTGTATCCTGTTTTGTGACTTGTTAACTTCCCTCCCCTCAGCCAGTGTATGCAATACTGCAGTGATGTCAGACTAAAAAAGTCAGCCTTGAGTGCATTTAAAATGTGCATGTTTGCTTTGCTGTTTATGCAGACACCATACTGACTCTGCTCATATTTATAAGAAAACCTGTGCACCTCCCATCACTGGTCTGATTTCTTCCCAGTTTCTCAACCTGACCCTCATACTGACCCTCATGCTCCTGCACACCCACCAGTCCTATTCTCCTTTTACTGTCCCCAGCAGAGCAAACAAAATACAGCTAGAAAAGGCAACAATGAACATCCATAACCCAGTAAGCACTCATCCCATGCATTAGGTTTTAAAATGAGATTTATCAGCTGCCTTGCTAGTGAATAGTAAAGCACTCAGCCAAACAGCACCTCATCTAGCTTACTGCTTTAATGATACTTAAAATTCTTAAATGAAACAGAAACAATTCTCAATCATTCAAAGTATGTAAAACAGTTTTGCACTGCCCTCTTTTTTGCAGTTAACATCAACTATAAACCACAGAAATTGTAAAATAATTTTTTTTTATCGCTCAGTAAATAGTTTTTATTAAAGAAAACAACATGACAACAGAGTTATCCCAGTGCCTAAGATAATTCATTTCAGTCTTGTTCCATACCTGGGACCCTAAAAGCACTTCCACAAATCTGTTCCTTCCCTGCCTTCTTGGACACAACCTCAGGAACAACAGAAATCCCTCAGCTCTGCTTAAGCAGTCATTTCACATTATTGAGAGAACTCTTCCCAATATTCCTGCAGAAATAGCAGTGTTTGATTTTCACTTCCATCTTGTGGTGGGTTGACCCTGGCATGGCACCAGGTGCCCACCAAGCCCTTCTATCACTCCCCCCAACCCCCATCAGTGTGGCACACAGGGAGAGAAGAAGACGCAAATGGTATGGAATAAGGGGTGGAGATTGTTTTGGGTCTGGCTGAGCTGCTTTCCCCATCCAGCCCTCATACTGGGAGCGGGAGGGTGTTGATAACACATCTTAATCTAGATATGATTTCCCTCACTTAACATGAGACATAACCTTAGCATCTGACACACTGTTGACTATTTCAAGGTGTCTACGCCAGACAAAAAAGCAAGTAAGGGTGTGGCTGTAATGTTGGCAAGGCTACAGCCTATATAAGAACTGCATTGTAGCCTGAAATTTCAAGTAGACTCCAGTCATCTGATATTGGGGAAGAGAAATATTTCAGATAACCTAAGAGGGTCCAGTCCCACAACAGGATTGCACTCAGATGTGGAACTGAGCTATTTATTTTATATTTAAACAGCCTTGCTGACATTTTTATGCTCTGCAGAGCTAGAAGGCAGATAAAAGTTCAAGTCAAGCCAGGCATTCAGCTACTTAACAGTACATCCCAAGGTGACAAGGATTGTTGAATTTTTGCACCTTCTATTTTGGAGACATGGTCAACAAATACAAAGAAGCAAACGCAGACCAACTATTTGAGTAAGAACTGCCACGTCAGACAGGAAGAGAAAACCTATTGTGCTTTGAATATTCTTGCCCTAAGATCTTCAGTGACAACACAGTTGTCAGCAAGTAGGATTCTATTGATTTAATCCTCCTCCCCCTGGCAAAATAAGAACCAGGTTCCCCAACACTGATTTTAATATTAAAACATGTTCAGAGAGTCTTTTTCAGGTTCTCACTGAAAGTGTTGTTTGGCTTTATGGCTTGTCACAGCTGACATGATTCTTAATAAGAGCTCCTTTAAAGACACAGCGAATAGATAATAATATCTGGAAAACTAGGACATTAAAACTTTGATTCACATAGAACATCTCTCTAGTCTTATCATACATTATGCATAGCTGTACTATATTTTGAAGGAAACTGCTGTGACGTGTTTTCAGTGGGAGATATACACATGACTACAGAGTCTACGGCACATCAAAAAACAGGATTCTGATCTGTGGAAGATGTTCAGATAATTAGGCAAGACTGCAACACGGGAACTTTTTGCCCCAAACCAGAAATATTTTGGATTGATAATGAAACACTTACATACCAGAATATCATGAAGGTATCTCATGGGAGTTATAGTTTAGGTTCCTCAGCAGGCCAGTATCAAGGATACTTAGTTTTCCTAAAACTCCTGTTAGCCATATGAAGACTACGTAATTGGAAATATTCAGACTTCAGCTAGTAAAAAATTAAGACCCATAGCTGCCTACTTTTATCGTGTTAGTTTTGCTCTTTAAAGCAATGGTAATTATTGACAAATTGGTATTGACTCTGATCTCTTTAACTGTTATGTATATAAATTTTCATCCTCATCATTTACTTGACAGTGCTAACATCATATCTCCACTTTAATGATGTGACTGAATTTAAAGATTCATAAATTCATTACTACAGTACATATCAAGGTTAAAAGAGAGAGACTTCCCTTATCAGTATGAAGGACTCGTACAGTTTGCAACAATCATAGATGAAATTACCCTTTTGTCTTTCAATAAGCAGAAATCTCCTGCAGTGGTAAATGTTCATAATGGACTGTTTCATCTTGGCAATCATCTGAAAAGCATCTGATTTAATTAAAGCTTTAGGACAAAGTGATCTCTCCTTTAAGAATTAAATATTTATGTTAACACACATATCACTTAATTGGCATAACACATCAAAGATTATTAATTGATTATACAGAGTGTGAGGACTGAAAAAAGGCTAGCACAGATTTAAAAGTCTTTTCTGTATTGAACACTAAATAAAAAACTGCAAGGCAGAGAAAAGGCATCAAAAGTACAATAATAAGTGGGAATTAAGACAACTGAGGTTTTAATGGTCATTAGCTCTATGCTACCACTATGTTAATGGCTGGCAGTAGAAGCTATATGACAAGTGACCAGAAATGCTGTGTTCTCAGAAGCAGCATTAACTAATGCTGGAATTAAGAGAAAGAACAGGAGCAGAGATTAGAGAGATCCTAGACTCGACAGTAGGTCTGTGTGTTCTTGGTCATTAATCACTGCTGAACACTTGATTCCAGAGCTGTGCCAAAGAAGCTCTAAGTGGCATAATACAGTCTACGTCAACATGAACTGTATAAGGAAACAATATCTACAGCCTACATCATCTCAACAAAGATCAAAAGAATGTATCACATTTTATTCAATTATCTGGAAGAGAAAGACAGAATTTAAATACGTGAAAGCCACACTAATTGGAAACATCCTTTTCAGGCTTTTTTCTGCCTTTTTTTTTTTTTTTTTTTCCTAGGGAATGAGGACATATCTGTGAAGGGAAGAAGGTGAGAATTTGTCTGAATAGTTGCTAAAATTAACTTAAATGTGCAGTTACAGGCCATCTCTTCAGCTAACAAGCACTTAGTGATACTATTTTATTTAGTGAGAAGTTGACTTCCACATGAACAAGTAACTGAATGGGGAAATTGAAGCAAATTCATGAGGGAAAAAATCAGAAATTAGCCTTTTATATACTACTTTTGGAGGTCTTACAGGCTCTACTATTAAAGCCACATTTTATTTCTTTATCAAAGGTTGTAAAAGAAAACCATAAATTAACAAGTTTAAACATTCAGTACCAATTCAAGGGACTAGTTCTAATGTAGATATGTGTGATTATCCTGTTATACAGCCACTTGGAAGTGCAAAAGCTGCTCACTGAAGTTGCAAATATTAGCAAATAAAGCCTGTTTAAGCTGCAGTGTTAACACTTTAAGCTGGCATCAACAGATGCTGCTACAAAATGTAGTGCTAGATCTCTGCTAATGTTGCTGACTTTGTGTGCTTGACTCAGATCAGTTCCTTCCAGAAACACTTGTGGCAACTTCAGAGGGGTTGCAGGCAAAGGAATAAAGCAGTGGGGTGGAAAGAGGACAGAATAATTTCTTTCAGTGGCAGTAGAAGTTTGAAGTGCTTCATCTCATCTCCATCCTCTTTCCTAAAAGCAGAAAAGGAAGCATGATGGAGAAAATATCTCAACCCCAAACCAGGACTCTTCACTCCACATCCCAGAGCTAGCTGCAGCACTCGGTCAAGGGCATAATCCCATTATTTGCTAGTAAAAGAAGAAAATACGATGAACTGCCAGAAATTCTAGCACAAAAATTTTAGAATCGCTGCCCTGTGGAGAGCATACCAAAGGATGAGTAATAAATATCTAGCAAATAAACCAAATGATGTCTGGGAAAAGCCAAAGGAATTTTAAAAATGGAGTGGTTCTCTGTGTAAACCAGAAAAAGGAGGCATGAGGTGTAAATTTGCTAGGTGGAACATCCCCAAAATAAAACATAAAGTCATGTAAGCCTCACTAATTATTTTAGCCATATATTGCTCAGAAATGCAGTCTGTTGACACTCCCCGGTGTTTATTAAAAAAAAAAAGAAGTGTCAATACCTAGTTTTCATTTCAAACTTCAGTGAGTTTGGAAAAGCTTGCTCCTTACACATGTTCTGATCACTAGTACACTTACAAGCACTTGTACAGGAGCATCTGCTTATGAATCTCTCCAACACGGTTCTGTGCACGTTCATTTGGCTATTTGCAATGAGCTTTCCCACCATGATTTCCTTCAAAAGAGATTATATGCTATCCATCAGCTTTCTAGGGCTGTGTTTTACAGTTAGTAACAACATTTGGTTCCCTGGAGACCTTTAGAAACAAAAGAAAGTAGGCATTAAAGAATTATGTAGGAAACTTCCATCTAAGATAGACAGAACAGTTGATTAAGTTATTCTTCAGAAGTGTAGAATGAAATGGCTTTATTAGATCACAACATATAGTTCCATACTCTACCTCTGGTAATAGCAAACAACGGATAATAATGGTAAAAAAATAAAAAAAAATAAATAAATCTGTCAAGTAGAGAAATTTTAGTAATCATTGTGTTTGGGACTTTCTGAGCCTGGAGTGTTTAGCCCTTAATCAGTCTTGAGACATGACTTTTAAATATATTTTTCAAATTTATGTCAAAATCATACATAATTTCAGCATCTAAAATAGTGTAGAAAGACATGTATTTCCTTATGTTTTAAAAATTCTTCCCCTTATTGTGATGACTTGTGTTTTTTTGCATTGTGACAAACACTTAACCATTGTTTTACATTACCATTGCATGTTCAACCATATCCCATCTCAGCTGTCTTTTTTCAAAGCTGAAAAATTAGGCAATAAAATAACAGATGATATTCAGTATTGATAAATTCAAAGGAATGGAGAAGAAAATGCCCTCTTAATATTCAAATACACTGCTGGGTCTGAAGTAGCTATTATGGAAATGGATCTCAGAATCACCATGGACATTTTGTGAAATACTCAGTCAAAATGGCAAACATAACATTATTGATTACCAGTAAAGGAACAGAGAACAACAGAAGGCAAATAATAATAAACAAATAATAACAAGTAAAAAGAATAATGAGGAATATAATAAGGAATTCAATTTGCTCAAATGGACAAAGGGAAGGGGCAGAGGGGAGTCTAACCAAATGTTTTCAATACCTAAATGGTAGTTATAGAGAGGATGGAAGTATTTTTTTTCACACGGACACAGTGACAGGACAAGAAGCAATGAACATCAGTTGCTCCAACAGGAAATTTCATCAGTCTATATGAAAAAATTCTTTATCGTGAGAACAACCACACACTGGAGCAGGTTGTTCAGAGAAGTGGTGGGATCTCTCTTGGTAGAAGTAACTCAGAACTTGTTGGGTGAATGGATAACCTAATCCAGACTCCTGCTGTCAACTGGAGGTGGGGTCAGTCAGTCTCCAGAGGTCCCTTCCAATCTAGGCTTTTCCCTCCTTTCACACGGGAGGGCAGCAGGCACAATGAAATTTCTGAAACAGCTTCCACAGTGGGCAAGAAGCAGCAGATTAGTACTCTATAACAATGAAAAAGAAATCACAGAAGATGGAAAGGGGGAAGACAGGGGTTTACAGCACCATGAGAGACCCAGAGAAGGTAACTATGGAACATATATTTGATCTTTTTCACAATACAGGAAGGAGGTGATATAAAATTAAATTTTCAAAGGGAATACTCTAAAGAAACCAAAGTACTTCTACCAACAAAACATAACTGAACTGTGAAACTCACTGACTCATATTTTCTACTTATCAAAAGAATAAAGGAAATCAAAAGGACATGCTGAAGTGAGTTGACCAAGGGCTATTAATAGAAGAGATGCAGAATCAAACTCTGGACAGGAAGTCATCAAGAGCTAAGGTGACTGAACATGAGAGAGTCAATATGGGAGAGTTCACCGTGGCAAGGGTCACGGTATGTACTTGTGTCTTTTCTGAGAGGATTTCCCATATTTGGAAAGCTAGAGTTCATGGGACACTGAGAATGTTTTACTTTAAAAAATCTCAAGAAAATTCAATTCTGATACCTTTACTGCCATGTCTGAATCAGGAAAACATCCGCCAGCTCAGTGGCTCATAACTTTTGGGTTTGGGTTTTGGTTTGTTGTTGGTTTGGGTTTTTGGTTTTGCTTTGGTTTGTTTGTGGTTTTGTTTGGGTTTTTTTTCTTTTTTTTTTTTCTTTTTTTTTTTTTTTCCACTAAAAAGCTTAATTCTTTTCCTGAGCACAAAATTAAATCCTGCAAAGTATATCAAGTTCCTAAGCTTTTGGAGAGCTGACTAGATAACAACGAACATTTGGCCTATTTTTCTTTTTTAACTGATACTGGGAGCGCTGAGATGGAAGAAGGATCATGCATATGATTATAGCAACAGTGGGAATTCTCCTGGCTTTACAAATGAGAACCATGGCTTACCACAGGGAAGCCACAGAACGCCTTAAGGCCCCAACTGTAGCAGCCTGTCTACACCTGCTGTGCAGCAAGATTTGTTTCTTAAAATTCACAATTTACATCTTTTTGCCAGAAGGGAGGCTGCACATTCTCCTATTAAAAAAAAAAGAAAAAACGAAAAAGAAAAAAAAAAAGAAGTGTAGATTTTATCAGTAGCCTTTGGTAAGTAGTTCTTTATTCTACCAAAAGACTCCAAGGGAAACTTGACTCATTTAAAAGTGAAAGATGAGCTCACATGCATTTTCTTGGTAATGTTCTCAGAGCATGATGCTGTAATACTGCCCCATCACAGCAGAGCTCTGGTTAGCTCATTTTCCCTGTGACACCAACTCAGAGGTAGCTAAGGGTAGCTAAGATGCCCAGCCACACCAAGAGGGGTACAGGACAGGAATAACCATAACATATATTTCCATTGGGACCAATGTCAGCTGGTTTCATTTCAGTCATGAATTCCTATTCCAAGAGTTTACATGGACTAGTGTAGGGTAGACATACTGGTATCAAAATTTGTCTAGGTTTTTTACACAACAGTATCATTAAAGGACTGAGTATTAAGATTGTTACTTCTTCAAATAAAATCTTTTTCTGATAGATCCAGATTTTGTCACTTCTGCTTTTTGCTGTAATCAAGTACCAAAACCAATTGGCAGTATCCTAGGATGATACACATCTTTGAGCTATATTGAGAGGCATCCTGGCCCACCATTTTAACTCATTTTAAGGCTGTGTATTACATCCATACTGTCAAAATATTGATAAGAAATTCAAACATCCAGAGTTGAGTCATTTACAGCACATGGCTCAACACCCGCTTCCCAAAATAAACAGCAGAGTATTAAATTTCTTTCTACTTTGCTTTTTGAAAGTTCTTCAAAAATCAGAAGTAAATTACTGGGTCTGTTCATATATAAATATCTCATTTATCAGATCCATTGTGAAGTATCATTTCATTCTTTTGTGATCAAATGCAGGTTCTTGAAAGGATTCGATTCTGTTTATACAAAAATCTCTCTACATTCAATGACAAAGAGACAAAATTTTCTTTTGCAGATGGTGATAAGCGATTGTCCAAAAGTGCTGAATTCTGCTTTATTCCAAGCCACTACATGAATGTCTTATTGCTGTGATTTGCAAACTGTAATTTATCAATTTGTTTTCATTTGTGACAGTCAGTTGTGTTCTTTAGCAGAGACATTCTCTGGGTTGCCTTGGTTTCACCATAGAAAGGATACAGTTCTGGGTTTTGGTATGTTTGGGTAGATTAAAAGGCCAAGGAACTGGAGCAAGCCATCAAACCCTGCCCACTTGAATAACAATGTTATTCTAGTGAGACTTAATGATGAAGTAGCAAATGTCAAGTTATGGGGATGACTGTGAAAGATTGGTGTTGGGCAACGGATTTTAAAAGATTTTTTTAAAAATAAGAAAAAACCTTAGACTTAGTAGATTAGATAGTGTTAATTAAATGCACACGCTGTTTTAAAATGTTCCTCTCATTTATGAGAAAAAGCAAATAAAACTGAAGCAACGCTAGAACCCCTAGATAAATACACTCTTTAGACCAGTGAAGAGAATAATTCATTTCATCTAAAATCAGAATCCATTTAAATGGATCACAAATTACTCTTTAAATACTTATTTTTCAGAATAAATAAACCAGATTATCTTTATTATAATTGAATTTCAAATATCCTCGTCCCCATTTTGTTGCTATTTGGAATACATTTGACGTAGTGGAAAAGGTTTGTTTATCCATTCCATTGAGATGATGAGTTATTATAAGCAGATAATCAATGTGTTTCAGATATGGTTGTCAGCTTCAAACACAAAATCAAACTTTAGAGAAGAACAGAGGTGATGTTATTATCCTGTGACCCTAACAAGTTGAGTTTTCAATCACTATGAATATAAAAAATACAAAATAAAACCACAGAGTGCTCTACAGCTACTGCATTTAAAATACCCTAAGGTGCATCTTTTTGTCAAAAGGCTTTTAAAATCCATCTACATTGCAGTAATGGAAGCACACAGCAATTAATCACAAGTTATTTTTTTTTTTAAATGGAAGGCCTAGAGGATAAAATACTGACTTCTTCACTGACATAAACCTCACATACATATCCGCAAATTTGAAAAGCTACAGAATGTTACAGTTTCTCATCATTTTCTCCCAGGCTGGCAATCTGTGCAAAACACAATCACTTATGAGTCAGCAGTTCATTTGCATGTTACCCCGGATGACGGGAAAAGAGTTATTTTTGTTTAGGTTTAGGGTTGTTTTTAAGGAGACTAGAAAGAGAAAATTCTAATCAGACTTGATTACTCCAAAACAAGGGTGCATTCAGATCATACACAAATCAGTTTATCAGACCTGAAATGAAAGCTTATAAAAATGTATGCATGGTTAATGTGCCAGATTTCTGGGGGTTTTTTTGCTTCAACAAATCACCCAGGACACGATATTGTTAATTTTGAAAGATTTCTGCATTCACAACTGCAATATCAAGTTGATAAAATTCTAATGAGTGTAAATTAAAAGCTGCAACACGTACATTAGGTCTGGCCCTTTATCCAATGTAACTGGAGGAACTAATCTCTTTCAGGACATTGTGCACATTGACAGAAATCTACAGTATCTAAACTTCAAATTGGCCTGTTTATAACTCAGTATCCTGACATTTGGTATGGGATTTCAGGTTTTCAAACATGATAAGGTCAATTCCCTACTATATCCATAAATCAGAGGAATAGATGAAGTAAATAGGCTGAGTGGGAGCACTCTCTGCTTCCCTGGTTCCTGAGATAGTTCTCTGCAGTTTCTAGAACAATTTAATCCAGTCTTGATGCACAGCAAGAAATAACTGTAAGAAATACAGTGATGGCACACTGATCGGGAATGCAACTTTTCCCCAAACCTGGAAGACAAAATTGCTCAGTTCCGCAGATCTCCCAGGCCAGAAACCATTAGCACTTCCCTTCTCCGGCAATCTGAGGTTGAAGTGAGGCAACTAAGGCTAACCTAGTCACAGCTATTAAAAATCATGACTGGACTCAGACTACTGCCTGATCAGTAAATTTTTCTGGTCAGATTTTCCTGCCTGCCAGCCTTTACTGTGTTTTCAGGCCACACAGTACTGCTGTATTCCAGTTACAAATACATTTTTGGTTACCAGTCCAGTTAACAGATAACACAATGCCCTGGAGTGCAAAGCCCCGCTTCTCCTCACCCCAAACCGCATCACAACATACTCTCTAAGCCAGTGCCTGACTTTTGCCACAAATTCAGTTCTACTCTTCTTCCATGGGCTAAGCTTATTTCCTCCTATCTGCTTTAAAGGACAGAAAGAAGAGCAGGATACAGGCTACCCTCTGGTCTCAGGATGTGGGAAATGACAGAACAGTGGTAGGCTAAACACTGGGTTCCCTTCTTTCTAAATATGTTTTGCTGCTCAAGGGCAGAATACCTATCAAGATGAATTACATAGATGATTGTGACCCCATTTTTCAGGAATTCTGAGCTCTTCCAAGAGAAAAGGTGATCCTCATCAGTATTAACAGCTATAACATGCTGATTAGCATGCTAAAGTTGATAAGCTCCTGCTTGCCATGGACCACCAGGTCCCACTTTCTTACTTGTAGATTCTGTTCACAAGTTGACTAACAAGCTCTCTTCTTTGTCTGTTAACAGTTTGTCAATAATACTTTCAATCATTTCAATTCTAGATTAGGTAGTCATTGCACTTGCCTTTCAGAAAGAAAAATATGTTTTAATACAACCCAATCGATAGAAAATAGCTTCATTGACTAATTTTAATAAAAACATCATTTAGCTTCCCCTAAGTATCTCACACTTGACTAAGAGTTTCTCTTTTGTATTAATGAGGAGGAGGAAGAGAGGGTTTTGTCTTCCATGGAAGAAGGAAGTAAACTTAAATTTATAAGTAGATTTACTTTTCCACAGACAGAAAAACAAGCACCACACCAAAGACACCTGCTTCTGAAAAGGTTACTGCTTGCATCACCTTCCTCTGTCCTAAAATTAGCTAATGCAAGAGCCAGTGTCAGCACTGAGAAAGATGGATTAGTCTTCAAAAGAAACAAAAAAGGTCTCTATGAAGCTAAAAGCAACGGTGGATCACAAAAAGTGACTGAAAACAACTAACTGCCCTACAGACATTGATGCAAAAACATGAAACATGATAAAGGTAGAAGTGTCTGTTTTTCAGCGTTGCGTGCCCACTGGACAAACCCTGTTTTCTGCTGTCCACTAAAGTTAATGAGAGGGATCCAATAAGAAGGAGAAGCAGAGTTTGGCCACAAACATTCCATTCCAAAATAGGAAAAAAGGAACAACACTTATGATCTGTATTTCAAAAGTCAATAACCATAATTTAACAGAATATTCAGGATTATGCTTCTAAGCACTTCTGAACACTAAAAATGTGAGCATCCTGAAACCACCTCAAACTGCATGTAAATTGTTTCCGAGCTAAAATCTCTCTGAGGTTTCAAGATGGAAAGATGGCAAGACAAGATGTCAGGACTGAATCCCTACAAACATATTTGAAAGGTTATGGTGAAGTCAGTGTTTCTATCAGTAACGGCAATTAAATTATAACAAAGACAATACAGAGAATAATACTTACTCATTTTCCAATGGCAGTAACACAGAAAGGAGTTTTGCTTGAGTAAATAATGTTCCTGATTTTGCATACAAGACAACACTGCAACTTTAAGGCTTTCATATTTAGCAGGATGTGTGGGGTTTTCATCGGTGACATGAAAAGTGTTGGGATTTTGTGCCATTTAAAAATCTTATTTCAATTTGGATTTTATTTCCTGCTAGTAAATGCAGAATAACACTTTTATTTTGACAAAACTATAAAAGTGCTGGCACATATATCAACTGCTCCTCATTAAGAGGGGATTTCACATCATCCTTCCTTGCCCCCATAAAACAGATGTCAAGCCATTTTACAACATGTAAATCTAATTTATCAACATCAGTAATGCTGAATTACAAAAACAAGCAATTGTTGGCAGACAATATAAACAATTCATTTAAAATGCTCTCCTACTGCTATACTTGTAACTTCTGTCTCAAAAAAACAGTCTGTGATTGACTCTCCAAACCATGGATTCAAAAATCAATGTATTAGTCCATTTTGGGAACGGGAAGAAGAGTATTGCTTTTGGACTGTTGATTAATTTTAAAATTTTAAGGAATTTAAAGTCTCAGTGCTACTTTCACTGAAGTCATTGGAAGTTCCAGTTTTCTCAGGTAGGAGAAAAACCTAACTATGTAAGAATGAGATAGGACAGGTTCAGATTTCCAGACTGAGATTTTTTTACTCCTAATGACTACATGCAGTAAGAGCTCAACTCCTCAGAGCACTTCCATTGCACAGCAACGTACAAGGACACACACATACTAAAATCAGAGCTAGTCATGAACAGAAAAAGATTAAATATTTATTCATATTACTATCTCTGTACACTACTTTCTCCCATCAGCTTTGTTTCAAAGTGAGTATTTTTCAGTTGGTGTTGTGTTCTGTTTGAGAAAGGAAAACAATGGAATCACAATTTCTGGTGAAATGGAAATTATAATTTCTGAAGAGTTCTACAGAGGAAAAATTGACATGAAGTCTTTGTCTGTTAGTGGCAGTCACGTATATTGGGGAAAGAAACTCTTGTCTTTCTTAGAGAGGCAGAATTTCATATAGAAGCCCCTTCAAAACCTTCATCTGAAATAAAATTGTCATTTTTACCCACAAGTAAGTCAGTCTAGTTGCTCACTCAACATCAAGCTTGAAATCAAAATTCCTCTTTCTTTTTTTTTTCCAGACTCTGGATGACTTTCATATACAGTACAAAAGATTCCATCAGTCACTGTGAGGTCTAATAGTGTCTGTTATCTGTACCCCCAGGCCCCTTGCTTAAATTCATTCACCATGTCAAGGACAGCTAAAAAAAGCATGGTCTGGAAGTCCACCTCTTTAAGCTCTAGTGCTACTGTTTTAATTTCTTGTTTGAAACTCAGTACTTCATGTACTGTCTTTAACTCCTCATAAAGGGCAACAAAACTCTCTGCCTCATATTTTGGTGCAAGTACGTGCTTGCTGAACAGCTTCAGGAGATCTCATCAATTGCACTACTAGCATTTCTGAACCACAACAGCAAGAGTACAAGTGCTTCTCTGGCTGCTGCTTCTCTGAGACTCTTCAAAGATGCTGGTAAAAGAAGTAGGTTGTGTCACACAGTATACTATAGCTGCAAACAAGTAGAAATGCTAATTTGGAATTCTACTAAACACGCAGCTCAGACCAGCCCATACCTCTGATAGGTAAGGCAGGATGAATCAAGGACAGCCTGCAGTGCTCTTTTGATCTAAATGCCAGAAGTGATTTATAAGCAACTATACAGCAAATGTTTTTCACAATCTATTCCATAAATGTTATTCATAAGGAAATTAACACATGATTCTCTTTAGGAATGTGCCTCCTGATGCTATAAATATGTTGGGAGAAATGTAGTTGGACAGTTTTGATGCGAGACGTGCTATTGATTAAATACACAGGCATTTATATTAATTTCCAAGTGCACA
Source organism: Todiramphus chloris collaris (assembly GCA_025345505.1). NCBI lineage: Eukaryota > Metazoa > Chordata > Aves > Coraciiformes > Alcedinidae > Todiramphus > Todiramphus chloris. The sequence continues at coordinate 3,847,450 of JANVCC010000319.1, forward strand.
GAGACTTGTACAGTTGTATATGCATCAAAAGTGATTTTTTTTTTTATATCCTCCATGGATTACTGATGACTATGTAAATAAGTAATATTATTGTAATGGTTTTTGTTTTGTCTTTTGATTGCAATCGATTGTTTATCTTTTTCCTTGTCTGTTAGAGCAGTGCATACTAGACCTAATAAATGTCTCCATCCAGGAACAGGCAACATCCACTAGTAGGTAGATTTAATTTATGCTGTCAGATGCAATACTGCACCAAATGAAAGATCCCTCCATGCATTTCTGAAGCATGGTAATGAATGCTCTGTGCGTAACACTTCTTCAATCAGTTCTTTTACTTTTATAAGAAATACTTTAGGCTTTAAGGACTTGAATATGAATAATTCGCTTTACATTTACGAATGGGAATATTTCCATTGGCATACAGAAGACTATCTGAGAAAGTAAACAATACGCTGAGGAAAAAGAATTGCAGAGCTTCCCTTGAACCCATGATTTACCTATTTCCTCTTGGTAAGTCTCCCGTTTACAGAGCACATACTTTTCAAAGCTTGCACACTCAAGTGAAATACTTGCTTTCATTCTTTCTACTCTAGTTTTCAATATTCCAGACAGAATTAGTTGTGTAACATTAATTAAACTAAAAATTGAGTGAATATATTTTCTATCTTTGAAGAAGAATTCTGATTTTTTAAATTTTTTTTTTACATCTAGATAATTTATAAGTTCCTAACTTAACAGGGGGTACAGCCAGTGGCCCTTGGTGTCCATAAATAAGTTTGGAAACAGTTGTAGATCACAGCACCAGAGAACAGTAGGGCAAAGCTGGCTTTCTTCCTTGGTAAAAGTGGGAGGTTATTTCAGCAAGTAGGTTGCAATTATCTGCAGCACTGATTGACACCACAAGCACCTCCATATAGGTAGCACACCTTTTCCATATAGGTTGACACATTCGCATGTCCTTGTGCCAGGCTTCTTCATGTGGTAGTCAATGAGCCAAACTTGTTCCAAAAGACAGCGCCACTGAATAAGGTCACTGCTTACACAAAGCCAAAGTTGGAAGAACCTATGGAGATACTGAACAGCCAAACATTGTGAGGCTCAGCCTCTGGCCTACATAATGCATATTTTCTTTCCCATCTGCCTGTATTCCAAAACCAGTAAGACTCCTGCACTATCTTCTGTATTTTTCTTCGCACAAGTCAGCTTTCGTGTTTGAGCTCTGTTCTCCAATTCCTTTGCTACACAAGTGATACCACCTTAGACTCTCTAGCACGAACACAAGAGAGTGTTGCTTACTCCCTCTGTCTGCTCCCATTTATGTCACTTCTGCATTGGACCAATTATATCTGCTAAGCTCTATATACTATTTTGGGAACATTCCCTACTTTGATGAGTTCAAGGAACCTGCTGGAAAGCATCCACTGTAGAGAATGCTTCACTTACCTTTCAAGCAGACCCTTCCCACCACCCCTTCACTAACACATTTTCACTAAGAGTTCTCTCTACAATACATGCCTTTTGACAGTCAGTTTTTACCCTTACAGGTAACTGAGTGAAGAAAGATCGAAGAGGCACAGAGAAAAAAAAAAAAAACAAAGCACTTCTACTGTGTCACCCATGAGGATAACAGTGTTAAATAAAGTGTTGAGGATTTCTGCAAGTGCCTGACCTAGCCACCATAGAGGAAGAATTTCCATGGGAATTGCACAGCCAAATCCCATTAATTTAGTCCAGTTTCACACAGTTCAGTTCTGTATGACTACGAGTCTCCACCTTTGGAAGTACAATGGGAGGAATTAATGAATCATCTGCTGTAAGGCTTCATCTACCATCCCTTTGTCCTCAGATGTTATTACAGGCTATGCTGAAAGACAAGGGAAATATTTCTTCCTGGAGCATTATTTTTAATGAGTGGCATGTTTGTTGTTTAACAGTATTTTTTGGTTAATCCATTCAAGGGGAAAAGAAAACATTTCAGGTTTTCACGTCATGTCTTGAATCATTATTCTTTAACCTTAATGAGTCAAGTTTGTGATGTTTTCCCTAACGCCCTGGGTCTGCTCATCAATTTTATATTTGACTGGTTCATTTTGCTTTAATTTTGACAGCTGTTGTCTTTATATGTGTGTGCATGCATTTATATATAAAAATAAATGCTGTTCTTAATACTTGTATTATCTTAGATTACCAAATTATCAACAGATGATTTTTCATAGAGTAGCATTTCAGATTTATGTTCTCGAATAGAAATCTTAGTTACAACAGTGGCATTTTTATAGCTCTATTAGCTTTGTCACTTGTGTAAAGAAGCAGAATCATCTTTAGTATGTCACTTGGAAGAGGGATTAGTTGGTATTTAATAAAAATTGCTAGACTTTTTTCTCAAATCATTATTTTATATATTTAAAATCTACAGAAGCCAAATACATCTTCACCATTTAATGAAAGTATGCAACCACAGAATTTTATATGGTCAAACCCAAGAAGAAAAGGTGTCTGCTGATGTCCACAAAGGCTTTTGGGGCTACCGCTTATCCTGAGAATAAACCATTTCTTCTACTAAAAAGTGCTTAATAATTTTCACTGATTTATGATTGCCAAGATCATAGCAATTAGGGGACTTAGTCACTGGCTTGACTTATCCTGAAAGGGGAGAATGACAATTGGGCTAATTGTCCATGAGTCCAAGTGCTTTGATGAACAAAGATAAAGCTTGGGTTCTTTGTTCACTGATTCTTGGGAAAAATGACATCGAGCTTTTAATGGTCAGAACTGGTATGAAATGCAGCTATTTTTTTCACTACATGGTGAGACAGTACATGTCATTTGCTTTGATCCTGTGGGTCACTGATGTCACCTACTCAATCGTTAAAACCTTTGCTTTAGATACCTTAGTTTCCCCTTGAAGGTCTCTTGTGCAAGCTGTAGTGAAATCTGATCTTGTACAGTTAGTAGCAGGTTCACAGCCCAAGGTCACACTTTATGTTGGAAGGCCAAGATATAGATGGATAATAAGGCATTACACTTAATGAGATGGGCCCAGTAGGGCGATTAGGAGTTGACTATAGAGCACATATTTCCTCCAGGTTCACATGAGTTTTTCTATAGAGGCTTGAAAAGCAGTAGTGCCTGGGAAATGGATGCACAAAGAATGAAAAGATTCATGTGGAAGACTTTCAAAGACCTAGAGGAGACTCAGGAGCCTATTCACTGGAAACATCAATTCAGTGAAAATGGGAGAGACACAGAGGCTTAATTCATCTTTCTGGTTTTGAAAATCTCACATGATAATGCTAAAAATAGGTGAAAGTCTGGAATACTCGGACAAAAAAAATTCTACTTAGGAGAAAGACAATATTTCTCTGGACTTTGTCAGTAAATATATTTACATATATTACAGTATAAATGTATTTGTGGGAAATACTTCAGATTCACAACAATAAGAATAATGTCTGACTTTGTGATTTTGTAGAAAATAAAATCGCATATGACACCACCTTCTGAAAAATGTAAGCGCAAATGCTTGTAGTCACATGAGCTAAAGAAGAGACTGCAGCTGGGCTACTTCAGAAGACAGGTTTTAAGTGGCAAGTGAAGAGTTATGGAACAGCACTGCATTATTCTCGTTGAGCAAAGAACCTGCCTTTCAAAGATTTTCAATGTTTATCTTCTGGTGCATAACTAAACTGCTCCCTTCAAAACTGATACTGACTTTAGACAGAAATACAATCTCAGAAAATAACAATTGATAAGAAATGCCATGTATCAAGCTATCACACTGAGAGCATCAATAGCCAAGTCACATAAGTAAAGACGTCTGCTGTGAAGGATTTCAACACAGAACTGCTCCCGCCACAAGATTTTCTTAGTCTGATAAAGTAGCTAAACCAACAGAAGACTGTGTTTTGAAAGGCACCATGAAGAGCAATGTCCATTGTAGAGCATGGCCCCTGTGCCAGATCAAGTTTGTTATATGAGCAACTGAATCCATATCCTTGCCACTGGCTTAATGTTAGAGACAAATCATTTCACATCCCTAAATTACCATTTAGGTGGGCAGAATGACTCTTCTGCATGAGTAACTCTACCTCTCAAAATCTTGGGAATTGGGAAATTTCAAAGGCAGTTTTCACTGTGTGATCATCCCCCACCCCCAAAGAGTAAATTACTTGAGAAGCACAAGCAGTATAAAAGTCAGATTCTCTGAACTACTGAAGTGGTTTACTTTGAAAGATGTACTGGCTGAAGACTTCTTCTTAGGCTTACCTTGTTTGGAATTGCTAGCAGGGGATCTCAGCTATTCTGAGGAAACAGCTTCAAAAGTTCATGAATGGATTTCAAACAAGCAAAGTGGGGGGGGGGGGGGGGGGGGGGGGGGTGGTGAAGAAAAAGAGAAGCTGGGAAAGTGAGTACTCCTCTGCTGCCTGGAGTTACTTTTTAAATATAGATGGGGCATCATGTGCTGGAAGAATGTACAAAATAATTGGAAGAAATTTTGCAGATATATTTATCTGCAGTATCCTTTCAGTCAAGTAAATACAAATACAAACACCATAAACAATATTCCAGATGGAAATACATAGAGAAGACTTTTAACTTTTATGAGTCTCTTTTTCAGGGAGATCCAATAAGGTGCAAGGGTCTTAAGATCACATTTTCTTTGACACATGGTAGAAAAAGTAATGACCATTACTAAAAGGAACAGAGTATTCTTACCTAATTCACTTTTTGAATGAGAACATGACTGAATTAATAGATGTTACCCCACCAAACAATCTCAGAGGGAGAAAAGGTTGGTTACCTTTCACTGAGCATGCAGGGCAAGGTATATCCAGCTAATAAATGTAGCCCCATGACAGATTTGCTGTACTAGTAGCCACCTCAAGATTATTATCCCTTTACAAGGCTAAAGTCTCAGTAACATATCAGATACTTCTGGGAGAAAGGGGGAGAGGTGTTATCACAGCGTGCAAATTATCAAAGGTAAGACAATAGGAGAAGTTCTTGGCTCTGTGTTGACTGTGCAGGAATTTGTGAGCTGACACACTTGACTCGCAAGACCTTTTCCTCGCTAAACCCTGTGGGTTTTGGAAAGCTTAAATGCTCTGTACTTTTGAAAAGAGCAAGTTGGAGTGAATCCTCTTTGTTCTGTGCCACTCAGCACCAGGGTAGCCAGAGAGAGATTTTCACAACTCGCTGTGATTTTGAACAATAGATGTTCCTATTGCTTTCTACCCAAAGGGATTACAGACGGTAGCAAATCATGGTTGAGGGCTAAAGGATACCTAAAAGACCCAAGAATGGACAAGAATACAGGTGATGTTTTTGCTGTACTGTCACCTGTAAGAGAGGGAATGGTCTTTTCCACGTGGCTTGCATTCCAGGAAAAAAAAAAAAAAAAAGTAATTGTGATTAACTTGGTAATCATAAATTGGCTGCTCTTCTCCATGTAATTCAACATGGCTGTTTCATAAATTGAGACATTGAATCTCCCTCTGAAGAAAAACACATCCCTTGGTTGATAGTCCCATGTAGATCACATAGTGGTTTTCTATGTCCTGGACTTCTCAGGTAATCAGCACTGCACAATATGATCTGCGAGTACCAAATGCTATATGCCACGACAAAGGCACAAACCACTTAGCCATGCAAAAAAGCAAAAGGGGAAGCAAATATCGATCAAGCATTCCCAGAACTCTTCTTAAACACAGAAGAATTTGTTTGGTTCCTAACTGCAATGGTCTGATGGGAACAAAACTAGTGAATCTGAGTCCTCGGATACCCCAGGGGAACACAATACAAGTCCTCCTGACTTACAAGCACTGTCCTCAGAATATTAATCTTCTGTACCAGCCTTTCAAGGCACAAGTTCTACTCAATACAAATGCATTCTGTCTTTTCAGACTGTCCTCAGCATAACCCTATTGGATCAGCACACCTGTTGGTGTTTCTCTTTTTTGCCTTCTGTTTCTGAACAGAAAAATGCCAAACCTGCTTGCATCGTCCCAAGCAGCCACAATGCCTAAATAGGCCAGTTACCACCAGTTGCCCTAGCAGGATTTAAAAGCAGTCTTTTGCCATCTTACCTTATCACACCATTTCATGTCGAGGTCCACAGGGTGGAAAAAGCCTACCTTCCTGAGCAACTCCAATCTGCAGAGCTACGAGCTGCTATTTAACAACCACAGAACTCCAGATACATTCCTCTGATGCACTCTGTTATTATCTGTGTATTCCTTTCAAAGGGGAGCACAATACCCAGTACAGAGCCATACTCTAATTATTCAGCAAGAGTGAAAAAATAACTTTTAAGTCACTCACTTAGAGTTATAAACTAATAAATACTGGCTCCTCTAAGTTTACTCCTTTTAACCAGAGGCTAGCTGATTGACACTTGTTGAGCAGCATACTTCTCATCTAAATTCAGTGAGATTGTTTAGAAAAGAACCTTTTTTCAGTCAGAGTAAAGTTTTTGAAATGTAGGCCCTGAGTGTTAGCTATCGTAGAGACCTTCCTGTTCCTTATTTCAGAGACTAACTCCTAGAAGAAAGGGCTAGTTTCATTTAATTCAATAAATTGAACTGAATGTCCTTCAAAGTAGGCTATTCAGATCTGACCAGAGTAGGGATTTTCTCAGATGTGCAGCAGCAACAGAATTATTATTATTATTGCCCTTATTGGTTTATTGGCCTGAACACTACCAAAACCAGGGTCTTTATAATGTTTGCTTGTTTTTACTAGAAAAGTAAGAAGCAGATTTGTTTCCACTAAAGAAAGAGATTTCAAGAATTTTGTTTACACACACAACAGGATTTAAAAGGCAACAAGTCCTGAATGCAACAGAAAGAAAAGAAGGAAATTAAGGAGGGTGTTACAACAAGCCCTGTGCCCAAAAAGTCCTCCTTCTTCCTTCTTTTCAGGCTCATACGCACAAATTCCCAGACAGTCTTCTTCTATAGCCTGCAGCCAGCATTTCTACTGCCAAGCAGAAGCCACAGTCTGGGTAGTTCTTAACATTTCATTCTGCCCAAATCATCAGATCGAGCCTTCAACCAGCACTGTTTAGCTGCATGCAAGGCTGTTTTTTCCTGCTTCCACTGAAAACTATCAGTTTGGACACTCGCAGCATAGGTGCACCAGTGCCCTTGGATCTGAGACTAGCTGCCAAACGGCTTGTGTCCAGCCATGAATTCCCTCCCAGATTACCCTCTAGCTGTCCACATCATCTTGGATCACCTGTGTAAACCTGAAAGAACTAGTCTGAAAAAATAAAATGCCTGCTTTTGAGACATATACTTGTTCACCTTTGTCCCTTTCAGAGAGCAGAAAATATCCCTGGTTTCTAAGATACTGCTGGTTTCATTTATCTTAGCAACATTTCACATTTTGTGTTTCTTCTTGTTGCGTAACCTAGTTGACTGTTGCGATCCAGTTTTATAGACATAGTACCATCATAAAATATTTTATTTTAGCAAAGATTTTAACATCTGTGTTTATAATATTTACTGCCAAAATGCATACTTTATGCTTTGGGTTTAGTATGTTTCTCTTCAGTATGTATGGATTTACTTTACGTATCTTACAAAAGACACCTGGTACCCTGCAAAATTCCATGTATATTTTTGTTACCAGTTTCTACCGTGACGTGTTCACACAAAACAGAAGGAATAATCTAAAATTAACAAATTCTTTTAAATTAAATTATGTTTTCTTATTTGCTATAAGAATGACATAGAATAACATAAAATTATCAAATTATTTTAAATTAAATTACGTTTTCTTATTTGCCATAAGAATAACATAGTGTATCTAATATAGAAAAATATTTCTTCATGGGCTTACAACCTCTAGGGAATGTTAGAAATTCATACAATGTTCCCAGACATCCAAACATCTATAGGAACTGAAGGATATGTAAAAGTGGCATCAAATAACTTCTTATATTCAATAAAAATGTTCATGTAAACTGTTTATTCACGTGGTTAAAGAATAGGATATGTGAAAAACCAATGTAAATACTAGCAAAAAGAACCCAAACCTTCACACAAGTAAAAAAAATCCTCTCTCATTCTAAACCCCACATTTTATCTTCAAAAGAATGTCTAGAGCTACTATGTATATCAGCCTGGAGCAAAACCCCAGCTCTGAAACCACAGGAAATGCAGACAATGCATAAGAAAACTATGATCTGTATTTCTATTATACTTTATAATCCCTTTTTTGAAGCAAGGTGAGGTTCAGATGTGCAGGTTTTTATGTCTACTTTCCATCAAGTGATCTTGCATGCATTTGAAGACATTATTTATTAAGTTTGAAAAAAAACCCCTTGTATCTTAACTTCACTCTTACCACATGTTGTACTGCATTATTTAACAATTTAATAACAATGGGAATTGCTACAAACACTGTAACCAATTGACTAGAGAGACTGTGGGGTCTCAGTCTGTAGAGATATTCAAAGCCCAACTTGAGAGGGTCCTGGGCAACCTGCTCTAGCTGAGCCTGCTTGAGCAGGAGAGGTGAATTGCATGATCCCAAGAGTTCCTTCCAACCTCAATAATTCTCTGATTCTGTGAAATAAATGTATGTTTATTGCTGTAAGCCAGGTAAATCCTTTGTTACTGTCCTAGTTTGAGTGAGAACAGGACTAATTCTGTTCAGTAATTTTACTTTCAGATCAGTTCTTCTAATTAACTGCACTTTCTGAAGTTAGCAGCCTGTTCTCACAGTGTCTGCTCCCAGCAGTGATAACACCTCATGTTTAGAGTCACTGCCAAGGGCTGGGGTGCAGACCAAGGCACTGCTGGGTCTGTGCACCACATTGGGGGGGAGAAAGGGAAAGGGGCACCTGCAGGGAGGAGGGGACAGGACGGGTGACTCTAAACTGACCAGCGAGGTATTCCATCCCATATACGCCATATTTGCTCTCTGGGCTCTCTCCCCTCTTGGACTGCTTGGCCAGCTTTGCTTGGCTTGGCTCAGGTCCTCTTTTGGTTCCTCCCTCGGAGCACCCAAGGAGGCCTCTGTCCCTTCTGCCTTCGATCCCGGGCTGTGTGTTCCTGACCCCGGTACCAGAATCCAGCTCCTGAACACAGCTCCCGGCTGCTGCGGGGCCCAGGCTGGCACTGCCCCGGTGCCTCCACAGCATCAGTGGGGATGGTGATGGAATTGCCATCAGGGGGTGGGTTCCATACTGGGTTTGTATAGATTTGTATATATTCCATTTTTATTATTATTAATTTCCTTTTCATTGAAGCTGTTCTAGTTTCCTTTTCCAATGGCTGAGTGTCTCTCCCTTATTCCCTTTCTCTTTCCCCTCTGGGGAGGCAGGGGGGTTAACAGAGAGCATCTGTTACAGGTCTAAGGGGCTGCCCTGACCCTAAACCGTGACAGTTACTCTTTTTTTTTTAATGACATAAGCAAAAGACAAGACTGCTTTTGCACTTAAAATTAGACAAGAGATTAAAAAATTTCATATATCCTCATATCTCATTTCAGTGCAGAGATTTAACCTGCCTCAGATTGCCGATGCATGAAAAAATCCCAAGCTATAATAGCCCCTTCAAAAATAAATCTTGCTAGCTGCACATTAAATATGATCAATAATTATAGAAAATTTTATTCTTAAATTCACCAATAATCTATGAATGCCTATATATAGATACAAGCTGAGATAAGCACCTACTTGTAAATATATACATATTGCATCATACTGCATTGTCTGGCTGCAATCAACAGAAAGCAAAAATACTCATTTGCAGAGAACTTAAACAGCTTAAACTAGACCCTGAAAGTTGGGTGAGATAAACCCAAAATTAGCATACTGCAGTTGGAGAATCCTTCTAAATATTTACAGAATGGACTGGAGTCTGTAACTCGTATATTGAGCTGTAGTTGTGCAACGAGACCCATTTCACTTGAGAAGCTGTCTGTGTAAAGGTAATTTCACCAGTTTGTAGGGGCCCCAGCATCCAGCCTCCTTCTCAGAGCTGCCCAAAGGTGAAAAATATACATGCTGTAGAGCTTAGCAGAATATTGTTTACCTCTTTTTTTTTTTTTATTAGCAGAAACCAGCATTTTTACTACAATGTTAAAAGTCTTCCCTAAATGGAAAGGCTTTCGAAGAGTAAGCCTAGTACCTTCATCACTGCCAGCGGTATCAACAAGAGAAAAAGTGACAGCTAAACCACATGCATTCAGAAGCAGAAATGAAAAGGCCAGTTACATGTGCTTGTCAGTGGCGGTCTCATCCATACCCACTAGCTTGCAAAACCTTCAGACAATCAGTAAAGAAATGAGTAGTGGGAGAAGAACAGAGAAACAGGACAGAAAAGAGATGGAACACCAGCAAAACACCATTCCCCATTCAAGTAAATGGGAAGAGGACACCTTAAACAGAGATTTACAGAGTGGCTTAAATAAATTCAGGACTAAATAACTTACTGTACTATATCAGCTTCTTGAGATCACTATTTGTTGTGGGGTTTTTTTCCTGTAATCCCATATCTCCTTTTCCACCTCCCCTTTCCTACATTTTCCCATCACTGTCAGCATTTCTGTCTTGGCAACATCAGAACAAACAGAGAAGGGACTGAAACAAGAGAATTGCATAGAAGAGATTGTTTTGGCAGGGCTGTGCAGGGCTGCCTTATTAATCCAGCACACACATACTGACTTGTATTCTGTTAAAAATATTATCAGAGTGAAAAGCATCCTGTGCCAAATCCGAGAGCTGCTGAGCTCCAAGTTCTCTCTTACAGCCTTCACCTTTTGCTCTCAGCCTGCAAATGAGATTATAAAGGAGATGCCATAGTTTTTGTTTGCCTAATAACAACTTTAAAAAAGGCAATATGCATATGGAGCCAGTCTGCTCAGTAATTTGATCAGCTGTGCCTCACTGACATATGTGTTCCCCCAAACTGTGATTTAAGTTACAGGGCATCTATGCATCAAAGGGGAGCTTTGCTATCTTCTCTAACAGCTGTGGGATGAAAGTACTGACTGACAATGCAATTTTACACAGATATATAAACAAGGCACTTAATTCCTTTAGGCTCCTAGAAAAATCCCATCTGAACATATTTCTATGAAGGAATCTTTCCATGATTACATGTGAGGATCCACTGATTTTTCCATTGAGGTTTCTGAGTTCACTCGAGGCAGAAAATATGTCCCTGAAGCTTTGCAGTCACAAAGCTTGGCAGTGTTTCAGAAGTACCATTTTCACAAACTTTGTCATGATGTCAATATGCATGAACAAAGATCAGCATACTGGTAAAAAAGAAAAACAAACCTCACAAAACTGTCTTCAGTGAATTTGTCGGTGCAAACATCATTGCAATATCATTTTGCTCAAGCAGGCTATTATTTGGTGAATCTGAAGGGTAATGCAAGACTTCCAGAACTGATCTTCAAATCCTCATACATTTATTTAGTAATAACATACCGGTAAGATAGAAATTTTAGGAAATATTTAAGTAAAGCCATATTGTATCATTAACATCTGCTGTTTTGTAAAAAAGTAGAAGCTGCTGAGTAGTACGTGTATGCTGGATATAACGCTTGGACTTGCAGATAGGGGAGAAGAGAAATGTCAATTGCCACCTTATTCAGCTTTATCCTTTAAATTCCCCTGTCTTTAAGCATGATGGACACACAAATTGTCTATTGTAAAAGGTCTGTTAAAGTTGCATTATTAAACTGCTTTCAAACTTCTGGGAATTATTGTTCTGGATAGATATTACAATCTTCTCAGTTATTCCTGGTGAGTGTATTCTACAGTTTTAAAGGTGATGGTACTCCTCTAGCTACTCATGAAGAAAATACAGGAGATTCTTCTGGGATTAAATTTGCTTTCCAAACAAACACAAGTCACGATAGCCCAAAAACCGTTAGTCAGCCTTTCCTGTGCAGAAACAACAAAAAGCTACAAATGGGGGTGGGCGTAAGAAAGAATAAAAAAAAAAAAAGACATTAAAAAAGGAAACAGGACATCAATTATTCAACTAAATTTCAGCATCATTATTCTAGCCCTGGCCTTTTACCAATGTCACAGGAAGAGATGAACAACAGTGATTTATGATACAATTGTCAGCTATTTGAACCCTTTCTTTTCCCACTTCTGGATGTTAATCTTCCAGTAGCAAAGCTACCTGTTCTTTGGAAGCTCCAGCTGACAGCCTGGTATATTAATGCAATGGCAGTTGAAGCAGATACTTTGCACTGTGATTTGCAGTGGCTGAGAAGCTGAAACATGCTCCCCTCTGTTATTTCTGCTCCAGGGCCCTCGTCCACGGGAGGATGGATCGCACAGTCCACGGCATGCTATAACCTTTTATGCTGCTGAAGCAAGATTCAGCAGAGCTTGATACACTCGTGACTTTACTAGATTTGTCATTTGAAGTAGTAAAACCTACGGCTGGACCAATCACATATAGCAGTCTGTGATGCTACCCTCCAAAAAAGAGGAAAAGCCCCCCCACCTTGAGGAAGACACAATCTGTTGGCAAATGCTCGAGCGAGTACTGACAAAATGGGTTGCACTTTGCTCTCGACTGACTTCTCAAGGAGTAGTGTTTGCTTGAACATGTTACACTTTGCTGCTGCCACAGATCAGCATGAAATCATGACTCCTCAAAAAGCAAAATAGAAGTTCAAGAACTAAGCTGAAAGGACACATGAAATTCACACTGTCTGAAATTTCTCCCAGTCTCTGCCAAACACACTGACCCACTAACAATGCAAACACCTATTAGTCTTAAGCTCTTAAAATCCTCTTTTTCTTCAGTTAGCCAGTCTTTTCTTTTTTTTTTTTTTTTTAAGGGGGCATTTGGACCTGATTTGTGGCTTACCAATGTGACACTAAAGGCTATTGACATTCAGAGGAAAGAAAAAACCCAACAAACAAACCGTAGAAAAGTACTATAAACACGAGGCAGACTGTGTGCATATAAATGTGCTATTTTATTGTTAGAGAGAATGAAAGACCAGCCCACTGAGGAAAATAAAGATAATTCTCAAAACGTCAGGGTGATTTTTTTCCAAGATAAAATTTTCAGTGCCATGTATAAGCATCATATGATGGCTAACTGCTGTACAGGGAAAGGGAAAGGAAAAAAGAAAACAAGAAATTTGATTTTAATATGATTTGATTAGTCTCAATGGCCCACATAGGGACATCACATTAGAAAGATATTTGCTTTTTTTTTTTTTTTTGCAACACGAAACAAATGCTGTGTTACAAAAATAGTCAGCAACTTTAAGCTATGCTGCAGAGAAACCTACAGTAGTATGGCCATCTGTTTTAATTGAAAGGTACTGTTGGGTACTGCACTACTGAGAATTCATAGAACAACTAAGTATATCAAAGTGAAAAAAAAAATGTGCCAAAAGATAACAAAAAGCTCATACTTTTTGTTAAAATGTTTACCTTTTTTGGGGTAACACACATCCTACTGTTTAAATAGCACTGCAACTTTTCTTCATTAGATTCTAAGAATTATTTTCTTTCTGGCCAATTTTTCTGCAAGTTGGCAAGAATAAAGGCTTTTGTCATTTAGTACATTTTTTTTCTGTCTGTCTCCAAAGTGGTTCAATGCCCATGTAGCTGTGCCGGTCATAAAAACCAGAAGAAACAAAACATAAATCCGCTTGTCTAATTTAGTGGCACAGAAAATACTTTGAAGTTTGATTCAAAAAGGAAAATAAAACCTTCATAGTTCATCTTCTACTTTCTTTCAAATAATTCAATCTTTCAAGCATTATATTCCACTCGCTTGCTCTAATCCATTCATTTAATTTTCTTATTTTTATTGCTTATGAACGTAACAATCATGAACAAAGCTGGTATGAAAGCCATTTGGATTTTGAAAGCTGTTTGGGTTTTGTACCAGTGTTCAGTGCAACATCCTCTTTCTGTCCATGCTGGACACACCTAGGGCAATGCCACCATCAGATTGCTCTATCCCTGTGACTGGTCCAAATCCAGCAAGAACCGGATCAGTTTCAGTCATGTATTTTGCCCTTTGGCATCATTTACCAAACAATGTACCTTGTATCTATGCATAGTAATGATCAATTATTTTTACTTATACTTTTGCTAGCACAGATGTAAACACTTGGGCCAGATACCAGAAAACCAGGTAATGGCAAAGCAAAGCAGAATCAGGCTCCCATGTCTGAGCACGGTGGAGAATTTGGGCCCCCACAGCACACAGGATGCTCACAGGTCCTAGCAAGAAGGCTAGCAAGGGAACTAATTAGTGCTAGGCATAATCCCCTTTCTGTGGCCTGGGTATCTCTACATTAAGAACGGGAAGAACTGTGTCAGATCCCACAGGTCCACTTTTTGGAAGAGGTCATCACCTCGCAGTTTGTGCTCCTGGAGTCCAAAGCAAGTTCATCATTCTGAGCATGTGACTGTGTGAAGGACACTTTCCTTTAAGCAGTCAAACAAAGGGCCTCATTCAGCTTCCATTACAGCCACTGAAACCTATTCCCCTGGTCTGAGGGCAGAACTAAGCTCACTCATTCACATTTCATCTCAGAAGTTTATTTTTCTCTAGGTATTGAATAAATTTTCAAGGTTTGAGGGCACCTGTAACATTGATCATGGGCTATACTGAAGAAATGAAAACCTAATCCTCATCTGGTGATGAGGAAGTGCATGCCACAGTAGGCAATGCATGGATAGTGTATGTCCAGCCCAGAAAACAGAGTGGAATGGTTAATATTTTCAGCTATCAGACCATTTGCCTGCACCGCAACATTTTTACAAGCCCGTAATCTACGTTCAATAGGAATGGCCTGCTCTTCACCTTACCAACATGACCAGCAGTTTGATGTATGCAAGGCTATCTATAGATTGTTACCCTTCACTTTTGTTTAGAGGAAAAAAAAAAAAGATAAAATATGGCTTCAATTTCTAATTTGATTTTAAAAAAACAATCAAAGATTTTGTGCAGAATTACTCTACTGAAATGATGTCTTAATTGCAAGTCTTTTGATGCAGTATGTCTCTGAGAGAGTACTTTAAAATGTAAATGATGAAAGATCTCTATCAGTTCCTAAGAACTGGAGGCCCACAGTGCCTAGCTGTTGTAGGGTTTCCATTAACACTTGATAGATAAATGAAGTTTCAAAGTCTTCATTATTCTGATCAGGGCACGCATCATATTTACATTCAGATAATCCCGAATGGGAAGCTTACTGGCACAGAAAAACAATTCGGGTCACCACAGTTAGCTGTAGGCTTGCAGTTTATATCCCCCAGTGAACAGAAATAATGCTCACAATATATTCAGGAGAGTTACCCTAGAAAGCAACACAGTGGAGGGCAGTGCAATCGTTACAGGTGCCTGGCAGTTGTATCCCATCTGGGTGACTGCACTCTTTCTCTCCATTTAAGTCTGAGAACGAAAAAGGGTATGGCTTCCAAGCAGAGGTCTCTTACCAGCGTTACACATCTCACCTTTTCCTCTGACAACATGAGGGGTAAAGTCATCTTGGTAGATGGCTTCACATACCTTGTAAAGGGAATCCCTGATTGCCCAAAGACACTGGATAAGACACTGGTAAAATCACCTCACATACTCATGAAGCTGGAGCAAATCAATACCCTCACAGGAATACACACTGTTGGGCAGTGGGAAAACACTATCCTGGTGGTCTAATACAGAGCATGAAAGGATTAAGTTAGAAGTGAGAAACAGCTGCTGGGAAAACCATCCATGCAGTCTTAGAGAGTAACAAGGCGGTTTTGGAAGTTCTCGCAGAAAGGACAAATTTACCTGGTAGCCAACTAATGCAAATTGTTGTGTCTTCTGCAGCTGGCATTAAGTGTCATGTCCAAAAAGAAGCAGCTTTCATAGATGTGCAGGCCAAGACCTCACTGCAATTATCACTCCATGAGAGAACTGCATCTCAGTGATGGTGATTTTCACATGTACCTGGACCCTGAAGGTGATTTAGAACCCTAAAGATGCACAATTTTGTGCCACTGAAGTGTGCCAACTTTTTATTTCCAGTGCATGCAGTGAGGAAACTTCATTTCAAACAAATGTTCATTGATGAATGCTCTTTAACTCAAGATGGGGAAGATTCCACATCTCAGATGAACAAGACTTGAGAGAAGTGCAAATCCAGAGATCTCATTTGGAGACAAGTGAGACAGTGAGTTGCAACACAGTGAGAATAAAGTTTTACTTCCTCTCACATGCTTTCATCTTTTTTTTCCTCATCCCTACCTCTAAGGTAATCTGAAATGACAGGGGATTCCTGGTGCACCCTAATGAAATAAAATTATTATTCTCCAGACATGAGTAACTCTTCTTTCCAAGGTGTACTCAAACCCTTAAGTCTCTCAGTGCTGCCTAACAGACAAATGGCATCCTAAAAGCAAGTGCCTGGTAGGGTATATGGAAACCAAGTGATATTCTATACAAGGTCTAGTATCTTTCTAAACTTTCAAGAGGATGAGTCCTCAGGTTTCTTGTGTAGCCATATAAAACTAGCTCTCTATCTTGTTTTAACCTATGCTGGCAGCTATGCAGCCCCTCCACACCCCCTCCTATGGGATAGGAAGGCAAATCAGGAGGAATTAAAAAGTGAGGTCACAGGATAACACAAAGAGAGAAGAAAACAGCAGTATTAATAATAGCACTAATGAAATGATAGACAAAGTGATTAGTAGAAAAAAGGAAGACTCTACCAGTGCCCAAGACACCAACTTTCCCTGTTCCAACCA
The DNA here is from genome assembly GCA_025345505.1 of Todiramphus chloris collaris. Lineage (NCBI taxonomy): Eukaryota > Metazoa > Chordata > Aves > Coraciiformes > Alcedinidae > Todiramphus > Todiramphus chloris. Next base: position 3,864,194 of record JANVCC010000319.1, read on the forward strand.
CACGGAAGCAAGCTGAAAACAGACACGCTGGCCCAGCCCTCCCATTACGTAGGAGCATGGCTCAGAATGGCATTGAATACCCCACTGGCTGGTTCAGTTGTTTATCCTGGCTGTAGCCCCTCCCAAGTGCCTGGGCCAACAGCTGTTTGTCATAATTAACCCAAAACTGAACCCAGGACACTCCCATGCTTCCTCTAGATCTGTGTTGTGGTTTGACCCCAGCCAGCAACTAAGCACTATGCAGCCATTTGCTCACTCCTCTCTTCTCCCGGTGGGATGGGGAGGACAGCTGGAAAAAAAGAGTAAAACTTGTGGGTTGAGATAAGAACAGTTTAATAAAAATAATAATAAACTATAATAATAATAATCATAACAATAATGGAAAGTAATACAACAAAAAGAGAATGAAATAAAACCTAAGGAAAGGCAAATGATAGACAATGCAATTGCTCACCACCCACTGACTGGGGCAGCAATTGCCTGAGCAGCAATTCATCCCCCCCATCCGTCCAGCTCCCTCCAGTTTATATACTGAGCATCACCTTGTACACTATGGAACATCCCTTTGGCTAGTTTGGGTCAGCTGTCCTGGCTGTGCTCCTTCCCAGTTTCTTGTGCTCCTGCTTGCCAGCAGAGCACAGGACATGGAAAAATCCTTAATTTAGGAAAAGCGCTACTTAGCAACAACTGCAACATCAGTGTGTTATCAACGTTATTCTCACACTAAATTGACATCACAGCACTGTACCAGCTACTGGGAAGAAAATGAACTCTGTACCAGCTGAAACCAGGACAATTTGGCAATACATCAGGTCTTGAGAATTTAGGTCTTTTTTTGTTTATTCATGATGAATCCATGGACTAAATTGTCAGTATTGTGCTTCTTTTCTACCCTGTCCTATCCCTGAGAATTTATTTAGAATAAAGAGATCTCTTAAGAATGAATATTCACAAATAGGGGAGAGCTCAAAATGTTAGAAACCTGTTATATTCTAAAATTATCAATAGTGAGTAAGTAATAACATGCATTGCTCTGTGTGTTGGGCAACCTGGGAACGTATCTCTCCTGTCTGGAAAAATTTCACATACTGGTATAAGAGGATCTCCCTGTCCAAATCTGTCCCCAGTCACCCCATTCACCATACTTCCATGGCAGTGGAATTACAGTCTCAGTAAAAAGTTAGAGTCTGCAATTACATCTCAGAAGTAGAAAGGAGGCTAGTTCTACAAAATCCACCCGGAGGCAGATGGCAGCATACCTAAAGAAACACTGGATTGCCCCAGGCAATCTGTGTTGTAAGTTTTGCACGCTCTGGAGGGGATATATAGGAAATATCTAGGACCTCAGGGAATATCTAGGACCTTGTCTAAAAGATCGCCACTTATACGGATCAACAAATAATCTGTCAATACTGTGTGCTGACTCAGGGCAACTTTCAAAAGGCAGCAGAGGCATATATATTCTTCTTTACAAGATGTAAACATCTACAGTAATTTCGTGTCAAGTGCAGTTCCAACACTTCTCATACAAAAGCAATCTCATCTGTAGGCTAAGATGTAAACTATCTATTAGCAGTCGAATACAATTCTAGACTTCAGTTTGTTTCTGGGCTACGTCCTGCAAGATGAGACACAACTCAGTAAGTAGACTCGTGCAAAAAGTAGTAATGTCTAATAAAAGAACTGGACAACAAATATGTCTTTTCATTTGTGCCTTCAATTTTATGTGGGCTAAGGTTGCCAATGCAAGCGAGGACTAATGAAATACAAGATTTAACATTTAATTAATCAGAGCTGCATGGTATTTCTGTTAATGAAATGGTGAGCTCAAGTTCAGTGGAAAAAAAAATATCCAAATCTATCTACCCATCCATCTATAGAAATTGAATGCTAATTCTCTGGGTACAATGCCATGATTTTATCAATGTCATGGTACCCTTGTGCATTTGTTTTACAAAGGAGTCAAACACATCTCTATAGAGCAGCCCCAGACTCCAGCTCTGACTTGGCAATACGCTTGCAGAAATACCATGTGAGATTTGTCCCTGCAGCTCAAGTAGCTGGTGGAGAAGTAGCTTAAAAAAGCTATAGAGAGATACTGTGCAAAGCAGTGCACCTCTGGAAGGATTGGTTTTAAACTAGACAAGGGTAGACTTAGATTGGACATTAGGAAGAAGTTCTTTACTCTGAGGGTGGTGGAGCACTGGAGCAGATTGCTCAGGGAGGTGGTGAAGGCCCCATCCCTGGAGACGTTCAAGGTCAGGTTTGATGAAGCTCTAAGCAACATCATCTAGCTCTGAATCTCCCTGCTAACTGCAGGGTATTGGACTAGATGACCTTTGGAGGTCCCTTCCAACCCAGGGCATTCTATGATTCTATGAATACATAAAGGAAAAACTGATTTTCATTGTTGAGGAAGAAGTTCAATATACATTAACAATAGATGTAGGGGAAAAAAAAAAAAGGAGAAGAAAATTCTTGGCCTGAAGATAAAACTAGCCCACAGCCTAAACCCAGGGGACTGTTTTGAAGCCTGATGTAAAATATATCATTTTCCAACAATACAGAGTCAATTGGAATATTCTTCTGTAGATATTGTGCTTATAAATATTCTGATTGATCTTTTTAATGCAAACATTGTGCTAATAGAGAAAGAACATGCTGTTACTTCAAGTCGGGAGCACTTTCCATTAGCTAACTGATCATGGGTGGAGGATTTATTGAATAATAAATTGCCTACTGGCAATAGGCTTGCAAAAGTTCAATATATCCTTATTAGTGTATCAAAATTCTGCAATACAATAATTAGGCTTTAAGTGGAAAAGAGACATTTTTCTGCATTCTGCAATGTGTTGACTAATGATTTAGTGAAGTTCTGGCTGTTCTCACTTGAGGTATATTCTTATTTTGTTAAGATCCATGGGACTTACACTTGCAAGTCTCAATAAGTCAAAAATGTCCTCTATGGGAAATTTTGACCGAGTAGAGAATGCAGAATTAAGACCACATGCAGCATATTACAGAGACTATTATTCATTTCATACATAATATAAACAGACAAAAACCTCTCATAAAAATGTAGGATACCTCAAACAGTCCCTTAAAATTACAGTATTTCTCTACATCTGTCTGCCAGGGAATAGAATGGCACATTACACAGAGCTTGCATAAACTGAATACGTCTGAAAAAAATGTATTAGAGAACCAAGTGAATGTGGACCATAAATCCCATTTCTAAGCTACTTCATAATTTTTAGTGAGCAGTGCTCTCAAAAGACCCAAAAGGGCAAAACTGTACACAAAAGAAATCATTCCAGTATTATAAGCATGTAAACATAATTTCCAACTTAGTTCTCAACGTCTTTTGCCCAGTCTAGCTATAGATTACCTCATTTTCTATAAGGATTTTTACTGTTGTTGTAAGGATAGCACGTAATATTTAAATAGCATGACAGAGCAGGCAGTGTATGCAAATTAAAAGACCTGAAATCTCTTGCTGCCTTTGACCTCCACACCATGCAACTTCTCTAAGCCTTGTTTTCTCTAAAGATAAAATGTCATTCTTGGTAAACTGGTGTGACAGCTACGGATGAATCACTCTATTTAAAAAGCAAAACACTGGGAATGTGCTGCAGAAAAACATAAACAATACAGGAAAACAATGAGTATGACACACACAATCTGAATAAACTTCTTCAAGATCACAGTAAGTGGGCAAAACTGATTGGTATCCAAAACATCTGCTGGGGTTGCAGAATAATCAGGGAAAGGACAGAAGAACGAGTTGTTACAGCTGGATTTATTTACAGCCATGAAACTGTAATTGTGAAACTGTTTCTTTGCCTTGTGTAAAAAATCAAGGAGGATAAAAAAATCTTTTTTTTTTTTCTGTTGTTTTGTTTTTTTTAAATAATCTCTACTTTCCTACTTTTTTTCATTTAAAATTCAAAGTTCATTCACCTTAGTAAACTACAATGACAAGGCGACTCATGAAAAAAGGACTGTATGAAAACCAGGAAGCAAAAGTTGGGTAAATAAAAGAATTTTTTTCTTCTTGTTGTTAAACATGAATTCTTTGTTTCTTTAAAAAATTCTGCAAATCCAATGACTGACATTTTGGAGAAGAGATTTTTTTGTCAACACTTTTGTCTCTCAGCTTAAAGTGTGAGAACTTGCAATATACATTTTAAGATTTCCAGTAAGTATTCCAAAAATAAGAGACAGAACAGGTGTTTCTGACATTTCTTATTTTTAACTAATGGGAAGGAATTCAACATTTCTAAGAAGCTTTCCAATCAGTCTTATTCACTGCAAGAGAACAAAGAGAGGGAAAAATTCAAATGGTTAAAAATCACCTGATGGTCACCTTGTATTGAGTGAGCATTTACAGAGACAGTAAATGATTTTTTTCTGTTATCTTGGAAATGGATTTCCAGCAATATGTATAGAAGGTATTGGATTTAATCTGACTTCCAGTCCTTAGAATAACCTAGACATAGCAGAATTAGACTCTAAATTGTAACTGTCAATATCTGAATATTCTGTAAAATAAAATAATTACAGCAGGCTCTTTTAAAAGAGCTGATATTTAAAGTGGGAGTGTAAGCAACTGAAAATTTACCCTGTCCATAACTCATTTCTAATGTTACATCAAATAATACTTGAAACCAGGGAGAAGTACTGCTTGAAGTTATTAAGATGTCCATCAATCCATATGAAAGATCCAAAGCCTTGCTTTCTATCACTGCTCATCCCAGAAAGTGGTGTCAGCAAACATGCTGGCATACCTACGTTACCACATAAGCTGACTGTGCATCACAACACTGCATCTTACCTTTCCTCTGTGTAACAGAATTTTGCCATGTTGCCAGGTTATCCCCAAGCAATAAGCAGTACTCCTTAGTCAGCTCCAAAAAGTCCAGATGCTCTTGCCAGTGGTGACCAAATTAAGTTCTTGCACATACCACTCTCTAATTTGAATACAATCCTTCCCTTCTGATGCTTTTATGGCAGCCCAAGGAAAACACGTGTCTATGGCTTTATTTGTTCTGCTAATGTTAGAAGAGTGTGTCAGTTTTTTCACACATGGTTGTGACGTTTTCCAGTGAAGTCTTTTAAGTATCTATGCCATATTTCAAAAGGCAATTGATCTTAATAAATGCCTTCTGGAAGAGCTAGTGGCAATTCCTTAAAATCACTGTTATGTACAACACAATGACAGTTCTCAGGAAGCTGAGAAGGTTTTGGCACCGACCTGAATAAGGTCAGGACTGCATTCAACTTCTCAGTTCCACAGAGTATCCATATAAAGTTTGATTATGTAACTCTGAATACAGATTTGTATGCCAAAGTGCACACTGAAATAACTCTCAGTAATCATTGTTACACTGAAGCTACTGAGTCATTGTTGGTTCAACAGAAAATCAAGCAAATCAGACAAAATGAATTAGATATTCAGGCTTTGCTTGTTCAGAATGATACCACCACCCACAACCACCACTACCAGCCAGTGCAAATATTCAGCAGGTTTGGTCTATGGCCTTTTCCATGGCAAAATGCCAAGCTATGTATTAAGATGGTGTCTTAACTCTGTAATCCATGTACTATCATCCCATCAAAATCAGAGAGAACAAAAACATAACCAGCAGTTCTCGCCTCAGTGTTTCAGTCTTTGATCTACTACAGGGAAAGGAATTACAGGTGTTCCTAGAGTCACTGTGGTGCTGAAGCCAGCTTCACAGTGAGTCATTGGAGACCAATAGACAAGGCTTGAGAAAAAAATAATTTGAAATTCCTTATTCAATAAAAGGGAATTATTTTAAAAGACCAGGACAATATCCTTGGATTATTATATTTCAGTTGAACCACTGAAAATATGAAAAAGTCAGTGGATGTTTCTTCTTTTTCGCTTTCTTTTATTATCTCGTTCTTTTCTGATAAAAGGAAGGGACAAAGTAAAAGGGAAAGAGAAGTGAACAAAAGCCATCATCATTATTTCTAACTGAAAAAGTGAAGAATTTTAAGGATCTGCAAGTTTAAAAACAAATACATGAGAATGCACTGCAAATTCAAATTACCAGTTAATTAACTGCTCACAGCCACGAGTGAAAAATTCATCATCTGCTCCCATACTGAGAATACACAGTGACTTCAGTTAGACTGGACACTCGGTTATAGCCCCACATGTTGAAAAACTGGCTGGCAATGTGATACGTTTGAAAAGCCAGGCTGTGAGCACTATTTTTGTCTGCAGGTTATTCTTCCATATCCAGCTATAATAGTTTCATCTATAAACTTATGCCTTCCAGACTACATATTCATAACCTTTAAAAATCTCTTTGCCCTAAAAGTAGTTTTCTCTAAAGCCTCTGCTTCACCACAAAGGAAGATGCATCCGGTCTGAGATGCCTAGAGTCAGTAAAATCATAGCTTATCATCCCACCACCTTACTACAGATGACATAGATTACATATAGCCTGTCCATGTATGAATGCATCCATATGTATTTAAAACTGCATTTCTTGCTTGCTCTGCAGCATTTTTCTTTAGAGGTTTATGTCAATATCTTTGGCAAAATTCCCCTTTTCCCACTGTTTTGCAGTATGCTATGAAACTGTTATCTACTGCCCATCTGTAAGGTGGCTGAATTTGAGCAAACATGTAAGCACAGACTGAGCAATATAAAGCAATGTGTATGCCAGAAATTTAAAAAATGGTATATAAATTAATGATATTATTCTGCATTTTCATTTACTAAACCACATGATCCTGTTTCAGCCAGAAAAGCTTAAACGTTGTTTTATGGCAGCTATGTGTAATTAGCTATTCATTACTTCTGTATACTGCTGATGCTCCACATTTACTTTGCTCTTCAGATTTGATGGAGAACATCTCCAAGTCAAATCTGTTGTCTTCTGGCATATATCATTTAATTTTTTTCTTCCTATATATCATCTATCTTCAGTTCTTTGGCTTCAGTGCTGAAGCTCTGTTGTGAAGCTTAAAAGTCTTACTGACATAAGATAGAACAAGAACTGTAGTTACTGAGAGAAGTGAATCCAATGTAAATATTTCAAACAGGGTCCCAAGCCATGCTTAAACTTCATCTCTGAAAAACCCTTTTTTTTGGTTTTGTTTTTTTTTTTTCTTCAGCTACAACAGACAGAGAAAGTCCTTTTGGTGACTGCAAGGAATGCTGAATATATTGCAAGATGGTAATGCAAAGGAACTGTCCTTGTGACAGCAGGAATAATTTTTTGTAAGGTAAAATAAAAAATAAGCCAAGTATAACCTCAACAAACAGGATACTGAATGAAGCTTTGCCTGGTAGACACTATTCTTCCAGAGCCTCCTACAAGTATGATGCAAATTCTGTCTGATCAATACCTGCATGAAAATATCAATTTTCTACCATTCATGGAAAAATGCTCAAGGCCACACTATTAATTACTAAGAACACCTAGTGCTGTTAGAAGTCTCCAGACTTTAATTGCATTATTTAGACATTATAGGTAATAACTTGATCCAGATCCTGTATCAGAGAACAAAATGATGTCAGAGACCAAGTAACTCCCAGGGAATAATTTTGCCCCTTTCAAGGCATTTACTGTTTGTCTTTTTCCCTTCATTTCAGTGGCTGGGATTTCATCTGTAAGAGCATAATGACTGCAATGGTTAGAATACAATGGAATTTGATTTCAGTAATTATTACTATTAGCCTCCTGTCAGTCACTCTGGATATTTAAAAAAAATTTAGTTCCTACCTTTGCATATAAGATCATGGCTTCAGAATTCAAGTTATTTGTTTTATTTTTATCTTTTCAGTGTCACCGTCTTTTGCCTGTCATTAGTTTTCAATTAGTGCTTACTGCAGTTAGGAGCATTCAAAAAACAAAAACAAAAACAAAGAAAAAAAAACCATAAATTGACTTTCTTTGGTATTAAAATTCCTAGTGGACCTGTCTACCCCTTGGTAGGATTTTGTTTCCACGGAAGAATATGAGTTGGATATTTTCCGAGAGGCAAGGATCATTTCATTCTCACATCATTTCTTGTGACAGTATTTCAACATTTATTTTAGGAAAATTAACAACAGAGAACCATGTCCCTGATGCGGTAACGGATGCGACTACATACGAGTTAGGGAAGGTTAAACAAATGTATAAATGAATGATCATTATTATCCCCTACTGTAGAAACATGGTAAACTTTACAACATGAAAATGTAACAGATTACTAATTCCACTAAATATTTTGGTAACAGGAGGATCCTGCCCAGCAGTAAAATAAAACAGAATGTGGTTCATAGATTAATCAACTTTAATACAGTGACTACTACAGTACACATCAGTTTTCTTTAGCTTAGTAGTAACTATCTCAACACAAAACATCTGCTAAAATCTGCTTTCATTTTAGCTTTCCCCTGGGTTCCTCTATAAGGATAACACTACTCAAAGTATAAACTGTATAAACCACGGTTTCCTCATCGGATTTGGAACACTAAACATCCTCAATTCAAGCTTTCTGTTGAATGCAACTTGAAGAATTCCTTGTTTATTTTCTTGATGGACATGTGCTACAGATGCATGTGAGTCTCATACCATTTGTATTAATTCCCATTAAAATATAACAGTAAACTCCACAACTGGAGAGGATGGGACTAGCTGCTCTTTTGTCTCTGGACCCTGGTGGGAACACCCTTTTGCTGAGAGCCCCATGCTGCTCTCCAGTCAACTCCTGTGGCAGGAGTCAGCACTGGGCAGCAGTGTGAACCCACCAGGCAGATAGGTGTTTGAAAGCCTGCGAAAGACCTGCCCGAGACCAAACAGACACTGGCCTAGATTGGGTCCCCATCACACACCCTCAATCTCTGACCTTGTGATCATTGGCAGAAGGGTCTGGTACAGTCTCCTCTGAAGTGGACACGCAAACTGGCTACGCACATGCACCTCTGGCTACAGCGATCCGGAGATACGCATGCATATTTACATAAACAATCTCGTTTTAAGTTGTGTCCTTTCTCTGTAAATATGAAAGTTTTGAAAGGAATAGCTCCTCCCTGAGAAAAAACTATGAACTCCGTATTTTACAAATTCACACATACGCACTGCTTAAAATGCCTTGCACATTTTGGAGAGTAAGAGTGTATGGCATCTCATTTTGGAGACTAAAGAGGGTATGGCGCAGAACGGGGGGAAAAATGGGCATATTTGAAAATTATTTCACGTTTCCTTGGCTAATCGCCATGCTATTACATTCCTTCTCCACAAACTTGTACTCATCCTTCTTTGTCATTCCAGGCTGCTCACAGATGTCACAATTTATTTAACATTCTACAATAATTTCGACAGCGCGCATACACATCTGACAATTTCAATATGAATACCGAGGAAATATTGTATAGCAATCCGTAGACCAATATAAAATGAAAAACAAATACTTCATTTTCATCAAATTAAAAAACGGATTCAAGCTGAAGTATTGCAGTTATATTCACAAAGTATTGCAAAACTACCGAATGAAAAAAGCAGGTTGCAAAAGTAATCAAAACAAATGCAATGAATTACAGTACTTGGGGGAGAGAAAAAAAGATAATATTAAGACCATGTAAACATATAGTTATTAGTACCATTTCTTCTTTTGGTAATCGGATCATTTAAAATCATTGAATAGTGCTAGATTACAGTTCCTAAGAGGAACACAGCACCCTCAGTAAGGTTTTTCCATCTGTTTCCAGCTTCTGGTCTGTTCAGTTTCCAATACTTCATCTCTCCGTCTCCAGTCATTATTCTGGGGCAGCATTAATACAGCCAGTGATAAAACCGATTAGAAAAAGTGGGCAGGGTGGGTAAATACATTAGGAGTGAATGAGAGAAGCCATGGGGAACCAATCTGCTTTTGTTATACATGCCATGGGAGATAGGACCATACACCAGGGAGGATCTTATATAGCCACCTCACATTAGGCTAATGGACATGGAACAGGATTAAATCCATATGGTAATGGCACTGAAAAGGGAAAAGAGGGAGTAATAAGAAAAGAAAAATCGTAAAAAAGAACAGTCATCTCCTCTCAAATGATTTTAAAACTCAGTCCATCTTCTGATGAAGTAGACTGATTTGCCAGTGGTTTTGATGGGAGTAGCAGTGGGCTCATTATTGGCATCTGTCATATTTACAATATATTACACAACCCTCCATAAAGTGCTCCCAGAAAAAGTGACTACCCCCAAAAAAAAAAACCAAACCCAAAACAGCCATTAAGGGAAGGGCTTCTGTTAGTGCCTAGTGTACAAAATCCAGCTCTAAAAGGCAATGGTCAGGGGTCTAACAGCTGATTTCTCCTTTCCATTCCTCCTTTCAAACAGAAAGGGATACCCTCACATCTAAAGAGGCTGCTGTCAAGTGAAAAGCAGCATTAACAGAACCCTCCCTATGGCATTTTCATGGTCACTTAAGTGCTCATTCAGGCTTGATGCTCCAATACTTTCCAATACACCTAATGTTAATGAAGAAAATTCCTCTGCCTGGATGAACATGGCTGCAACTAAACTTAAAAGTTTAGTAAATGTGGAATTGTTGGTAGGACCGAGACCGTCCGGGCGTCTCTTCTTTTTTGTCAAAAGTTAATGTTCTCATTTTCTCACAAATTGTGATCTGCCAGAATGGAGTTGCAGTGCACGGAATTTATAGAATAATTTCTAAGGGGATTTCAAAAGGTAAGGAAGGAGAAGTGCATTTGCAGTGCACTCCCAGTGAGCACAAGAGCTACTGTTTACAATAGCACTCGAGACTGGAAGTGCCTGGTATTTTACTTTCACAGCCCAGTAAAATATTTCAGTGCCACACACAAACAATTAAGACCTTGAAGCAACTGAAATCCTACTGCTCTGTCTTAGGAAAGTTTTGAGGCACAGCATTTATGACGCTAGTTTCACAACATCCTTCTGAAATCCCACAGATAATCTTGTATTATTTCTAAAGGAAGCGACTTAATGGCATTGAAAGGAACAGGGGCATGCCTTTCCCTGTAGCACTGTGTTAAATGTAATACTGAAACAGAGAGAACACGAACAGGAGACACTGCTGAGATAAAGAGGAGCACTGCTACCTCATGTCATGAAGAACTCTTTCTTTTAGCCAAGGAGTTTTGCTGGGTTCTCTGTTGCTGCCATTTAACTAATGCCCTCTCCTGACAGATAGACACTGAGGTCTTCTTTTTTAAATACAGCTGTCTAAAAAATGATAGGTCATTTCCCTTATAGGCTTGACATGGGAACTGTCAAAAAGGAGTCTTAGTCTTGGGAAGGGGAGCACCTTCTGAAACAAAAAATGGTGGCACAGCCCCATGGTTCTTCTGTTCCCCTAGGACTGGGAGCCTGCTTGTCCTGCTAACCCCCCCCCCCATATGTCTGAGACAGCCTTTGTTGCTCACATAAAAGAACCACAAAGTGAAAGTGGAAAAGCAAGCCCAAAATGAAATATCTGGATCTCAGTTATTACGGAATTTAAAAATATTTGGAGACAGGACTTCAATTCACATCTGCCTATACTGAAGAAGCAATGTGAAACTTCTTGTATCACGGGGATGCCAAGTTCGCTAGACTGAAATTTGCCTTTGACTTAGAGATTTGTAATCACGGACCTGGTAAAATTTAAACACTAGTTATAAAGTAAGCATAAAAAAAAAAAATCAAAAACCTCAAACAATGTCTAGAGAAGATCACAGAAAAGTGTGACAGCATACCTAAATATCAGAAGACCACCAAAGCAAGAAGAGGGTGTTGACGAGACCTTCTACAGGCATCTGGAAGTAGCCTCAAGATCACATGCCCTGGTGATCATGGGTGACTTCAATCACCCTGGTATTTGTTGGAAAGGCTACACAGTGAGGCGTACTCAGGCCAGAAGCACTGATGATAACTTCCTGAGGCAGGTGTTGGAAGTGCCAACAAGGAAGGGAGTACTGATAGACTTTGTATTAACAAACAAAGAAGGTCTGGTCAGGGATGTGAAGGTTTGGGGCAGCCCTGGTGGTAGTGGTCGTAACATGATAGAGTTTAGAATCATACAAGGAAGAAGCAAGGCAGTAAGTAAGATTGCAACCCTGGGTTTTAGACTCCAGAAGGACTCTTCCAAGTAGAAGGGGCCAGGCTCTTTTCAGTGGTGCCTTGTGATAGGACAAGAGGTAATGGTCACAAGCTGAAACACAGGAAGTTCCACCTCAACATGAGGAAAAACTTCTTTACTGTAAGAGTGACAGAGCCCTGGAACAGGCTGCCCAGAGAGGTTGTGGAGTCTCCTTCTCTAGAGACTTTCAAGACCTGCCTGGATCTGTGTGCCATGCCCTAAGTGTTTCTACACTGGCAGGGGGGGTTGGGCTTGATGATCTTCAGAGGTCCCCTCCAACCCCTACCATTCTATGATTCTAAGTATCAGGGACTTGTCACACCATCGGTACTGAGTGATGGTTAACAAAGCTGCTGTCTCCAAATGCTTTGGAGAGTTTGGAAAGCTTGTCTCCTGACCTGAAGCTGTACCACCAGCCTGGGTACAGAAGCGCATGGCTACCTCCACTGATATGGCTGGACTCAGGAATGTACCAGGGATGATAATGTATGGCTTCTATAAATATGCTCACCACTCTGTTCTCCTGCCCTGTCCAGGATATTTTACTGCTGAATTTTTCTCTTTTTGCCCTCTAATGAGTGCTCAGTTTGGCACATTCTGAGAAATGCGTCCTTGCTTTTTCTTTTGCACTAAAAAGGTAAGTGAAAACCAACACTTCCATCTGATTCTCATCCACAGAGACAGTGTTAAATTTTCCTCAGCTGAAAAATCACACTTACTATACTGCCATCGTACCCACCATATTCTGAGACCTCCTGCCAAAATGCAGCTCTGACTCACAAGACCAGAACATAAATATTTCTCTTCTTTAATTTTCATAACACACTTTAAAATGCCTTTCTTTTTCTAGATACAGTTCCATAGCCTGTTAAAGCAGCAAAAGTTTGATCCATCACGCTAAAAACATCACCACCTGGACTAGATTGAGGAGTAGCCTATTCCTACAGGAACAGAAAACTGCAGGAAAAGACACTTTCTCTCCCCAAATGGCTGTATTTGGTGAGGTTCCTCAGACGGCTGTCAGCTGCTTCCCCTCTGGGGAATGGTGTCAGCAGTTGTCACACTGACTTCTATAACAAGACCTGGTGCAGCTACACTTTTGCTTTAAATGAGCTTTTTCAGTAACAGAAGAATTTGTACTAAGCAGCACAAACTCCACACATGCTGAAAATGGAGTTATGACCCTGAACTGAGCTCTGTGCTTTTGTGACAAGGCTGAATTGACTATTCAAGCTACCTATTTAAAATTCACTCTAGTGTCTCTACACAACACTAAAATCTATAGCACAGATGTATACTCAGGTCTTCACAGAGATCAAGCTCTTCCTTACAGGTAGACCTGCTCATTAGAAACCAGGGTTTTTTTTTTCAGCTGTGAGTAAATAACTATTTTAAATTATTAAAAACCACCTTAGATTATAGGCATAATCTGCTTGCTTTCTACACAAAGGACTCCCAAATGAAGTAAACAAGGGACACCAGTCTTCCCTGATTTTGAATGCAGCCCAGAAAAATCTGAAAAAAAACCCAAACATGGCAGGCACTTGTATGATTACCTCAGCAATAAAACCCTTTTTTTTTTTTAAATTATGACACAGAGAAAAATAATGCACAGCAGGAAAGATTTTCCATCACCTTTCAGCTTATACGCTACTCTAATGCTACAAACTAGTGAGTTACTCCTGAGCTATGTTGGTGTGACTCACCTGAGCATCAGGTGATTACCAACTGAAGACATCTTTGCTTTCTATTTAAAGTAAGAGAACGTAGTAAGATTAGTATTATCACCCTTCTGTTTCAACAGTATGTACTAATACTTTAGCAGGTCAGCACATTCTAAATGTGAAGTGGTGACACGCTCACTAACAAATAAAGAGAATGATATTAAACCACTGCAAAATCACAGACTCACAGCATGGCTGAGATTGCAAGGACCCTCTGGAAGTCATCTGGTCCCATCCCCTGCTCAAGTAGGGCCACCTAGAGCAGGTTGCCCAGGACTAATCCAAATAGCTTTTGAAGATCTTCATTAAAGTCTTACTAGATGTTACACTGTTTTATTCTGTATATACATGTAAAGCATTTTGAAAACTGACAGAAAAGAGGAAAATTATCTCTGAATCTCCTAAGGAAGTACTTGCTTATTATAATTATCACCGTGTTTGGGTGGATAACTTGGGAATGAATATTAGAATCTGCAAAACTGTGTAAAACAGAGTGAAAAAGTGTATCAAATGTATCCAAAAGACTACTTGGATGCTGCTTCTCATTTTTATAGCACATCTCAACTGAGCAAACTAACTGTTTTAAAGTGTTTTCAAACTTAGCCAAGAAACTTATGATTTTGGGAAAAAGAAAAAAGTGGTAGGAAGTTGGTTGAACAGAAAATTTCAATACTCACTCATCTTAATAACCAATATTTAAACAGACCTTTAAGTCCACTGCAAGGGGAAGACATAATTTAAAATAACAAAAAAAAACCAACAAGAAAACAAAAGCAAATGTAGGTGAGGCAGAACTTCCCACTGAGGCAGAACTCCCCAGTAAAATTACAGATTAAAAACGAATAGTCAGTGTTGAACATTTCTGTCTTGTCTAATATTTGCTTTAATACATACTGCTTAATACATGAGATGATTACTGATTTTTCCATAATCTAAACATAAAATCAGTCTGGCCATGGAGTAGGATGCCTCTGGTTGTCACCACTCTTCATCAGATGCAGCTCTGATGTTTATATTTTCTATAGAGTATTTCTTTAAACAGTCTACTCCAGCATAGGAAGCAATTAATAATGATGCCTTTCTCTGCAGGATCTGCACATCTATAAAAGATAGCCTGATAAGGAGCTGGGGCTGAGATAAGGCTGAAAACAGATTGCTTGCTGCTCCATCAATATCCTGCCATATGTTGTCCCCTTCTCTCAGGAACTGCACTGCATCTTACACATCCTGCTGGAAGTACTTCATGCCATCATCTATGCAAAACTAGGTGATCTCTTTCTGATTATTGCCTTTGAAAGCATGTCTGTCTAGTACAGCACTTAATTCCTCTTGTTTGGCCTGGGAACAAAGGCCCACAGCAAAGCTATTGTTTTCTGTGTCTCTGGGGTATCTGGTGTGTGTGCAGACAGATGACGATGCCAGGGTGGTGAAAGAGAAGAAACAATGAAGACCATCTCCTGACTGTGCTATTTTTGTTAAGAAATGTATTTATAGTGGTCCAGAGACTGAGCTAAATTGCAAATTATCCGATGTATGCAGGACTCCATGACACGGAGCTGCAGTACCATTTCCTGAGATTAACGGTGGGGCACCGAGCTGCTTCTCAGCATGAATGCTGCAGTTGCTCTGAGAAAAGAAAATATCATCTCCTTTTCCCAAGCTTTTGCATTTCAATGCTAACTTGTCCCAGTTACACTCAAATGTGTTGTTAGGCACGCAATAAGAAATATGGAGTTGTCGAAACTTTTATTTTGAGATGGGCAGGATGGCAATTCAAAGTCAGGTTTAAAATAGAAAGCACGTTGATTCCTTCAGTGTGGCAGCATTCCTGTGACTGTAACACAGGTTGCTCTTATTAGAACAAGTCTCTCTGCTAAAGAGCCAAATAATGCCGTTGGTTTAAAGCAGACTCCCTGGTAAGATCAATGGAGAGGTCTCCTTAAAAACAGTGGCATAACATGGCAAAGATATTCAATACAACGTGTATCCCATCTAAGTAGAAAATCCCCTAATGGGTGCTTCTGGAAAGGTACCGGCAGTTTGAAATCGATGAGGTGTAGTGCCAAAGGAGAAGAGGAAGATGCTGACTGGCTCAGGAAGTGAGCAGCGGTGCAGTGACCTTCCAACTGCGCAGCGTGCGCTGCCAGCGCCACATCCCTTGCTCCTGGACAGAAGATTGCTTCTAACTGGTGTGCTGTGGTAGCTGTTGAATAGATACCAGTGGCTGTGGTTTAAATCAAAAGAAACAACACCATGCTGGATTGCTTGCTATTCTGAAAATAAAACTGGTGGTCTGAAGCGACTCCAAAGTCATGAATACTCAAATGAGTGCTGAGGAAGATGAACAAATGAGGTGGCTATAGTGAAAAAACCCCATAGTCTTTTACATAGGTAATTTATTACCTTGTTTAGCACCAGCTTCCAAGATGTGCAAAGGCACCACAAAAGGAAGGAGGGGAAGGGAGAGAGGGGATCCAACACACCCAAACTTAAGGTGTCGCTTCCCTCCCAGCTGCCATCCACAGTTAATGGATACAGAGACACGTCTCCAAAGGACTGAGAGTGGGCCACCCAGTTATGTTGCCACTCTACACAATAACCCAGAAGCACAGAGCAGTGTACTTTAAGCAGTCTAAATTACCCTGTCTTAATCTCTCTTTCTGCCAGAGAGGGGAAGGGAATGAGACGTGGGCTTCCATATTTTCATCAGAAGCTCTGCTCTCTTTCAACGGAGTTGATACGGAAAACAGTGACTGAAAAAAACCAAACCAACAATTTATTACTATGAATACAGCTTCTGAAAGGACCTGTGATTATTTTCCTGGACTATGTGCCATCCCAGACTACTGCTATAACTACATAGCACAAGTAAACCCCAAAATAAGACAGGGATGCCATGGACCTTTGTCTCTAGATATAGCAGTGATATTACTGTGATTCACACATTATTCACCTTGACACTACATAACATTTCCAAAGTAGAAAAAAACACAAAGAAAATGAGATAATGTTTTAAGCTGTAAGACAGTTTTTACTTCTTAAAGTAACATAAAAAATATCTAGTAGATATTTTACCGGTCACTTAAAAAGAAAAAAAATATATGTGGAATCAGGTTTCCAAACTGTTTTCTGTAAGAGGGATGGCTAGAAACGTGCTTTTTCTAAAGACAGATGAACTTACAATGCGTGTCAAAGGAAAAATCATGAAACATGGCCACACTATGTCAATTTACAAGACTTAAACACCAGTGTTGTCAAAAGGAAGGTGGGAGAACAAACATAATGCAGTATCTTTACAGAAGCTGCAGACAGGAAAATGGTAACACAGTAAGAATGAGGGGAAAAAAAAAATAAATCAGAATATAAAAGACAAAATAAGCTGATTGGCATGGGCCATATGTATTTTAAAATACAGTTTGATTCTGTTTAATTAGAGTATTTTGAATTTAAATGAAATTATTTCCTTCTTCTTCATTATACCAATGGTGGGTTAAAAAAAAAAGAACAAAAACAAAGCAATTTCTGGCTGAGCTGAGGTGATTTTTTGCCTTTGAAATTTTCCGGTTGGAAATGGAACCCAAAAGAAAATCTGTCTTATCATAGCTTTCTCGTTGATGGCCATGAATGAGACCTCCAAGGTCTGTTGTATTTCCTCACCTCTCCCTGTCTTACGTCCTTTAGTTCATTCAGCAAAGACAGTGTTCAGTATTCAGCCCTTATCCTGTTAGAAAAAATGCTTTTTTTTTTACTTTGGGATACAGAATTTAATTTATCTCATTATCCTCATGTTTCTTTTACAAGATAATCTAATGATTCAGCAAGTAGGAGAATCTGTTCCACTACATGTCACAAAGAGTAATATTAGCTATTATTGTTCATGATATGTTAGGATATTATCTTACTGGATGTATCTAATTCAACATCACGCTGTTGCCTCTCAGGAATTCTGCAGTTTTCTCTAAACATAACAAAATAAGTGAGAATGCTTCCTAAATCAGCGGCAGTCCAGTAGAATGTACACCCAAAGCTTTGGCTATCCCTGATAATTTCTTTACTTGCTTTTCATCTACTCAACTTAGAACTTTTCTTGGGAGTACAAAACAATTTCCTAAAAACGTAATGAAACGTACAGTTTATAACAAGGCTTTTTCAGCTTATTCCAGAAAACAAATATACTCCAGATTATTACAGAGGCACATGAGTGAAGGACTAACTGGAGTGTAGATAGGGCTCCTTGCAAAAAAAAAAAAAAAAAAAAAAGAAACCCCCAAAAAACCAGCAAAAACCAAACCACAGCATTAAATACCCTTTAAATCATACCCTTGATGCTAGCATAGTGATGACTGTTCAAATTTGCATAAATTTCGGAACAATTCCTTTGAAGTCTGAAGGTCTTAAATTCTCTTAATAGATGCTAACTCAAATGTTACTGATACAAAGGAAACTCACCCTTTTTTTTATCCAGGACTGGCACAATAAGGAGTCAAGAAAAATAAGAATGGCAAGTATTTAAACTCGTGCACAGAGCACTGACTTGCCTTTTCTGTAGATGCATCTTTTTATAAACTAGTACTAGTTCCACCCAGTAAGATGAGACCAAAGCTTTTACAAGCACCATAACCTTCATGTTAAAACTAGCTTTTTTTCTTTCCTGCTCATATTGGAAGGCTTTTGCAGAAACTTATTCCTCTGGTAGCTAATAATCTTTAAATTCGTTGCCTGTTCACACCCACCTTTTCTTTGTACCAATGTAGTCCTTTAGTAAATTAATCTCAAATGTTTACCTTCTTGATGTTATAACAGAATAATAATATCTGCTCTCAGCCTTTGTTTTTCTAGACTAAGAAGCCAGGCTCTTTATATCTCTTCATAGAAAATAGTTTTTCCTGCCATTTAGCCTAATATCTCTTCCAGACAAATTCAGATCTTTCTACGAGGCCCTAAATGCGTAACCTTGCAATTGTCACTGTTAAATTCCATTCCACTGATATTACTTCACCCCTTAAGGTGATCCCATTTTCCTTCTATATTGTGATCTTTGTTGGTAATCTCTGCAAGTTTAGAATATCAGGTCATTTTTTCTCTCACTGTTTGTGTTTTTTTATTATTTTTTATTGCTAAAGTCACTAATAAAAATACAGTAGGAGAGACATTTAGAACATTCCTTAGTAGCTTCTGACAGCATTTTAAGAGGTATTTATTTCTGCTAAAAGAAGCATATAGGTGCTTGCTAGAATTTTTAGCAGTATTTAGATAACTAACTTGGACTAAACTCTGTGACCGTTGTACTTTTGGGTTCCCATTATGTGCCTACCAGGTATGCAACACATTCTTAGAGTCTGACTGGTTGCAACCTGAAGTTCCTCCACAAAAAAAAATTTTAGATGTTGATCTACCATGAACTCTGCAAACTCAGTGATCACCAATCTATCTGAAAATTTTTTCCTAAACATTTGGAAATCCTCCTTTGTCTGAATATTTCCTCAAATGCTGGGGATTTTTTTTTTCCCCACCTTTCTTTCTTTACCATGCATTCAAGTATACTATAGCAATTTTCCCTGTCACTAGTGCATTTCATAATCTCGTCATCCACGACTTAACATGTACAGTTTTCAAGTGACTAGACCATCACATGCAGCAACCAGAAATACAAAAATTACTTTTGTCTCTCCAACAACGTATGTCTTCTGAAAGGAAAGCCTTTCCTTGAAGACTGCAGCACACAAGGTGGGGCGGGGGGAGGGGGACTACCACAGCTACTGCTCAGACACAAGGGCAGCCCTGACCCCACAGGACCAGAGCAGGAAAGGCAGCATCTCTTCCACAACTGAAAGAACCACCCTCTTCTCCCCTCTACATTCTCAGGATTTTTCTGTGAGTCTCCTTGCTTTTAAGCTTCTGAGAGGCACATCAGTCTTTGACTTGCTAAATGGATTCTAAATCTAATGCAAAAGGTGACTGTTATTTTTTTTACCCAGCAAACATGTACTTCTGTTTTATTAAGAAAGAAATTGCCCGAATTGGCCTTCAATAGAAATATGCTTAGTTAACATATTCAAAACTCAAAACGAAAACAGTCAAAGGCTGAAACAGGAGAGTTTGCATTCCTATCAATACTTTTCTTGTTATTCCTACTGTTTCTCTGATGGTTGTATTTCCAAGAAGACTGCTAAGGCCCAGGCTGCCACCAAACCCTCTAACTGTGAAAAGTATTGGCTTTTCACCTGCTCTGAATCTGCCACAGTACAATTGTTGCATACATTTTCATTCATCATCTGTTCTTCACTTAAAAACCTGTGACAGACCTGGGAAATTTAATGAATTTTCATATACTATTATTCACCTGTTTTCTGTTTGTGCCCAAGTGCACTTACCAGTGACGCTGACAAATTGCACACTCGGAACGATGCCAACTTTGAGGTTAGGGGGTAGGTTTCTTTTAAAGACTCACTAACACAAGTGTCACAAGGAGGTTAGATTGCTACTCTTCTTTCCAGCAAAGTGAATTTTTTTGGCTTTCCATCTCACTGATAAACCAAAATGGTTTGGACCCAGTTAACTCCTGAGCAGAAAGAGCTGTTACTACAAGGATGGTTGAGCCTGTGTTACAGTCATGGCATTTGTCTTTCATACCAAGCTTTCAGCACCCTTCAAGGCAGGAATGAAGAATGTTTCTTCTATGTTTGAGTTATTTTGTTGGCATGGCTTTGACTGATAGGAATTTGAGAGAGTGGCAACGGTGGGAGAGGTGAAACATACACAGGGAGGGTTTATTTGGTCTCATTTTCCAGTCTGTATTAACTATATTTGGTCTTCCACCTTATTAGAACGCTTGTAATTTTGTTTGCAAAACACTGATAAAGCCACAAAATTTCTCAGAAATGAAGCAGTGAGAGGAAAAAATGATTATTACAAACATTCTTATTTTCTTGTACAGTTTCTAAGGAAAATGTAATGATAAGCTGTGGTTACATGAGTTCTTTTTTTTCCTCTCAATAATTCACTGCCAGTGCTCTGTAATGTTATATACTTGACCTGGATTTTATTCTTCCTTCTGTTGTGTCACTCCCAGAGGCTTCAAGTAATACAATTTTTTTTAAATTTAAAAAATTAAAAATTAGTCCTAACCAATCATACCAAACCATTCTAGGCTTTAATCCTTTCAACCCACCTAAGAAAGGGAAGGCTGGGTCTGACCAGGGTCTGAATAGAGGCCCTCAAAGGCCATCATTATGGATCCCAAAGGAGATGTCTTTGCTCTGCAGATTCTTCCTGCACTTTTGGCAAAACTACTTCTCCTTTGCCTCTCTGTTTCCCCATTAAAACTGGTTTGCGGCTTCCTCCTTCAATTTTACTGAAAAATTAATAGATGACTAGGTAGCACACAGACAACAGCAAGTTAACAATATCTGCAGGGACTCTGACTCAGCCACACTGGAGAATTGTTGCACAAACTTCAGATATATAGTTTAGATTGATAAATGAGGTTCTCCCGTGGCCAGTGGAAATACATAGGCTCCTCCAGGATATCGAGAACGTTTTGCGTGGAGCTTCTCTCCCTCTTTTTTTCTCCAGTGACTGAAGGGATAAACTAAATGTTAGAATAACAGTAAAAATACTCTTCTGTCTGTGTATGTATCACAACAGTGTTTTTCTTATCAACCAGTTTAAACTGATCATCACCAGTCTTGTGGGAGAGCTTTTACAAAGGACATCATGCCCTGGTAATCAAGGAGTCCTCCTCCAGTATGTTGACAGTGCAACTCCTGAAAGGCAACTGGTCTTTAATATCGCTGAAAGGAAAAGAATACCAGCCTGCCACCAGTCTGCCCCTACTACATGATACAGAAGAGAAGCAAACTAAAAAGTCCCAGGCTCAATCAATCTGTTTACGCCTCAAGCTCGAAGGAGCCTGCAGCTCTGGGGAAGCTGGAAAGTTCAGAAAAACATCTGATTAGAGCTGCAGAAAGCATGAGCTGGTGCCTAATTTTAAGATGAGTATATCTCAAACAAATAAAGGAACTCCTGGGAGCCCAGCATCCTCGTAAATAGAGCCATTAATTTAGCTGTTTAATTATGAATTTGGAGTCTGCCATGGGCACATGGTTCCAAGTCTGCTGGACTGCAAACCGCTTCAGCATTTCTAATTCCTTTTCTAAGACTCTGTGTGTGCAAAAGTGGGTGACATAACAATTATGTTATTCAAACAAAATACTGCACATATGTAAATGAGCTCTGCCAGGGCAGTAGGCAGACATTTGGAAATCCAGAGCTTAAAATGTAACAGCATGACTCTGTCATTTATAAAAGGAATTTTCATTTGCTATCATTATCCATAGTTACTTGCCAACAGTCACTTGATAAAGATCTGAGGTACTAATGTATACATAGCTTGATTCAGAAAATCTCGCAAGTCATTAACCCTAAGCAATATATGCTTATCTTTGCTGGTGATGCTGTCAGTGTTTAATTTCCTGTAGATCATAAATTCAATAAAGAGTTGACAGTGCTGCCTGGAGTAAGTAGGGGGATTTTTTTTTTTTTTTTAATATCCCATCCTATTGATCATTTTCTTTCCTAGTGAAGTTTTCTGTAAGCCATTTGGACAGCAAGAAAGGTATAGGATTCATAGTCATAGTCCTGGTCCAAATAAATGGGGGAAGGAGGAAGGAAATGGGTTTTATTTTCTCTCATGCCCCCTTCTAAAATTCCCTGAATTTTCCAGTATTTTTTTTTCTTATGAGCAAGTTGTACACTCTTCTGAAGGATTTATCTGTTTATGAAATTCTTTTCCCTGAGAAATCAGCTTACTAACATCATTTCTCCTTCATTATGGGGAATTTAATGCAACATTTTTGTTTCTCTGTTTTATTCAGACTTACCCAAACACTCACTTCTACTCTGCATATTTTAATGGTCCCTTAGATACACTACAGTATTATGTAAGACCCGATCCTGTTCTCAAATAATCAGATGTCTGCCACCAAGATGGGGAACAATCCAGACAGATGGTGCCTGAACAAAAGCCTATGGAGGTGAACAGAAGTCACTCCGTTGACTCAGCCCCCAGGAGGCAAGAGCTGCATCCTCCTCTCAAAAATGTGCTCCACTGAAATATTAAGGAACGGTCCATATGTCTAATGCTCTTGTGATGGAGATCTTGAAATTGGCATATGGCTTAACTCGGAGAGTGGATTCAAGTTTTGCTCAAAGTTATTTACGTATATCCTGTAAAGTCTGGCAACTTCAGAGCAAATAGCTTTAGAGTAACTTATTTTAGACTTTTAAACGAAGCAATGTGCATCAGCCCTCTCAAATTCATATTCAACTGGGAACCGTCTGGCTACTTTTGAGTGGATTTATCTGTCAACTGAAAAGAAGCATCAAATAAAAAAAATGCTGTGTTCAGAGACTTCAGAAGTATTGTCACATTCTTACAGGGCTATGTTTATAAACCTATGAATAGTTTATATTTAGCAACATATGTAGCTTTAAAATTTATATAAAACAGCACTACTACTGCAGCAGTCTACTTCAGTATTCAGTACCTTACACAGAAGATCTCACAGATTTTGGAGAAGCTCTGTTATGCTAAGGCTTAGCACCTCTAACACTCAAAGGTCTCCAGTTGAAGCACAACTCGGTCTGGATGGCAACAGGCAGCTGTTCTCCATGGGTAAGGTAGCACCATGTAGCCTTATTCGTTACATTCTATATTCTTTGCATTGTGTGAAATGAAATTCTTGGTAGAAACTCATTGAGAGGAAGTTTGGACCACTTTGTAGCTTGCTACAAAAGCCTGCAGTCCAATTATACCCCTGGGGAGAAAAACATGTATTATAAGCTTCAGTGGCAGGACAGCAGTGTTTAACCAAGAGCAGCTCTTACTGCATCATCCCAGTGTGATTAGTAGTTATAAAACTTTTAGACAGGATTGAGATTTTCACCGCAGGAGCAGAACTGCTATAATGATCCAACCCGAGGACAAAATCCTGCAGGGAACCCCAGATCTGCCTCTGGAGCTATGTTTATTATGTACTCTCTACCTTTGACTAAAGCTGGAGTCATCAAAGCATCTTTTTCATGTGAGTGAGCACCACACCATGACTATGTTTTGAATACAAAATAACTGGTTCTCACAACTTCAGAGCGATCAGAGGATGTGCGTTGCAAATGTAATGAGAAATGTCCTGGGTAGCTAGCTACGCATGGATCTTGCATAGGTCTAGCCATTCCAGTTCTACAACTGGTATACATTGACTAACCACACTGATTAGAAAATGCTGACAAATAATATCCCTATGTGCAGCTAAGAAGAAGTAAAAACTTGTAAAATACTACATATTTTGGGAGTTTGTTTTGTTTTCCATCAGAAATCATTAAAAAAAATGCAACTGATCCACAGGAACCTGAGGATCAGACAATCTGGAGGAAAAAAATACTTCCTTGGCAAGAGGACAGTGCGAATTCTTCAGAGAGGTTTTTTTCCTCCAAAGAAAATACTTCAACAAGAGTTACATCTTTTTTAAAAAAGGGAAGGATTCGGGAGTCAGTCTAAAAAGGAAGAATGTAATTCCAGCTTTCCCCAAAAGCTCTTTAGGTAAAAAGGGCAAATGCAACTTACGTTACTCAGCTGATGGAGTCAGGAAATTAATATCATAAACCTCATTGCTGCTATAGCTGGGCAGCGGAGGAATCGTCCAATTTAGAAATGCTTCTCATAAAACAAGTACATGTTTGTTTAGGCAATGCAGATCCAGGGTCGCTGCTTTCAAAGGAACAGCAGAGCAAAGGGACTACAATCTATGGGAACTCTCCAGCTTGGAAACGGTTGCAAAGCTGCCTGGAAATGAAGGATGGGGTATGTCAGCCAGGGAAATGTCTTTCTCTGAGGACTCTTCAATAACAAAAAAACCCCTACCATACAGGACTGAAGAAGAATTGATTGTGTAATCCCTATTCACCATTACTCCTATTCATCCACCCGTGATGATGGTGGATTGTGTGTATTGCCTTCCTCAGCGACTCATCACAGATGGCCGATTATGAAAGAGATCCCTTCACTGCTGCAAGCCCCACTGTCCTCTGAATCGTGAATGAAGACAACAACAAGCTCCAAAATCCCAGAAGCTAGAGAAGATAACCTCTAGCATGACAGATCACAAGGGCAAAGATTTATTGCCACAGCAACAGAAACATGTGCAAAAAGTGATAAAAATGAAGGTAGGAGTGATGCTGCTCCTTGGTTTGTAAGAAAAGTCATATCCTTAATTTTTCTTTTAAAACTGATAGGTTAGGATATATCTTACTGAATGGTAATTTGTTTGGTTTAGGGTGTTTTGGGTTTTTTTTTTTTCCTCCTGCTATTTTTAAGATGGTAAGGTATGAAAAATGGGATACGTATGAAAAAACATGTTATCATGGCTCCTACAGCATTTCTGACAAAGAGATTTAAAGCCTAAAAGTCTAGAAGGGACCATCTACATCAACACAGGACAACTGACTACTTCCTGCCAAAAAAAAAACCCCAAATCCTCCATAAGCTGTAAAAAATATTTTTAGGACAACAAACCTAGATGACCTTAATTAAGGAAAACAATGGCCTGCCACATCCACAATAAACGGTAGGCCAGGATTAGTGTGTTCTCATATCTGCTCATTCTGCAGTTCTTTTCTTCCAGCCTATGGAAAAAGTCACCAAATATTCTACACACTCCTCATATCCAACTAATTTGTAGATTCTGTGAATGATGCGAGCTGAAATAAGCAAACATATTTATAAAATAAGGAAAGCTGTAGACAAGAGTAAACCAATACGAATCGGGGGGGGGGAGTCTTTTCTGTGTATCAACTATTTTAACAGAATCTGTGTGCAACAGGCTCTCTACTTGGTGGAACACGCATCCACTTCTTTATTTATACACCATTTCCAAGCCTGACACTTCTTTATCTAAAAAATACAAGAATTCTCCTTATACCGTGAAGAACAGTTGCCTCTTCATAAAACTAAGGCAAGCTCACAGATCTCATAAAATAGGAATTAATTTTTATGAGTTGTTTTTGGTACATCAAGGAGTGTTTTTTCTTCACAGATTTTCAATTAATTTAAGCTTAATTTTAGGATTTTTTTCTTAATACAACTGCTATTTGGTTATGCTTTATTTCTTTTCAAAGAGTCTATTATTAAAGTCATTGAAACCCCCACTTGTTTTTTGTGTCCAGTTGCTTTAGGATCAACAACTTATATTAGTAATGATCTCATCTTCAAAAGCAATAATCCTTTAAGAAAAAAAAAAAAAGTTCTCAATTAGTAGTTTAACAACTAAAGAGTCTATTAATTAGAACACACATGAGTGTCACCCAGCTACCAACAAAAATAATCTGACCCAGGACTGCTTTTTGCACTTCAGGTGAAACTGTAACTCAACGTGTCTAGGGTTTTCTTTGCTCCATAATCACTGACATACAAGTGAAATAGGAACTGATTTACATCCTATCCAAGGGATGACAAGTTCCTCCTTTAAATATATCAATATTGTCTTTATTAATTCCATTTAAAAAAAAAAAAAAAGTTATTTGTTCCAAAAATAATGCTGATTCTTCGTCCTACTAAGGATTTTTCTTTTTTAATTCAGAAAACTGTAGCTTTGTCAACCCATCAACTGATCAGCATTGATTCATGGACACCACTGAATATAAGCTAAAAATACTATATTAGAACTTAGATTCCAGTAAATCTATTTTCATACTCTTCTACCCTCCAAGATGGGCCACTGAGCTGGAAATGTCCCTGACAAATGTGTTTTTCTGTCCATATGATTAACTAAATAAACATATTGAAATGCAAATAAAATCTTTCTCCATGCTTTGATGAAAAGGGAAAAAAAAAAAAAAGAATCGATACATTTTGAACACTCCTTTTAGGGCTTCTCTAGTACAAAAATAGCAGTAAAAGCCTAGCCTTTGAGAAGCAATGTGCTGCTTACTGAGCACAATGGGTCTGGCTTGTCTAAGGGGACTGAAAAGAGTCAAGATACTGCAGAAATCCTTGACAGACTCAGGAGCAAGCCAGGGTTTTTAACAGAGCAGTCAGTATCTCTATTATTATAACCTTTCAGCATGCTTCCTCTGCTTATCCATGGGCTTCAGGACTGCTTCATAGCTTCAGCTTTCTCCACAAAGCCTCGTGTGAGGTAGCAATTAAGTGACTAATGGAAAAGATCCGCAAAAGATACAGCAGATATAGGCTCAAAAATTAAAATCTTCAATCACTAAGAGCACACATTTTCTATGTCCTCTACATGGTCAAAATGCCATGAACTGATGGCTTTTTTAAAATGTTTGAGAAGATCTTAATTAAGTATTTATCTCTACCTTCACACTGGAGCTCCCAGTGTATGTGTTTGTGTGCCTGCAGTGGTCAATAGCAAGGCTACCCAGATAAGCATGGCACTTTACTCTGAAGGCCAGCTATCATAAGCCATCAGGAGTATCACGTTTGCAGCCCATTTGTAAAAAAGAAGCCATGGCCTCTGCCTACATGAGGCTCATGTTTGATGGAGTTACCAAAATAGATCTTGAGAAAAGGCTATAATCATTCAGGAACCATGTTACTCCAGGTAACTGGGCCTCCTCTGTGAAGGGTTTTTAGATCAGGAACAATTAATTGCCCTCCATCACAGCCAGCTCCCAGGTCCATCATCAGCTAGGACAAAGTCAGCTAGCAGTGCACATTCCCATCATGACACTGCCAAGAAACAGTCCTCTCCACCACAGATGGCAACCTTTAGGACAGGTAAATGTGTGTTTCAGAAGTGTCTGAGGCATGTGTCTCCACTCCTTTGAAGAGTCTCCTTCATGACCATGATTGATGAACCACAGTTGTCTGGCTGAACTGATTTAGAGGGGCTTGTCTGCACCTCATATAGACATTCTTGAACTGGAGCTCCTAGGAACTTATTAGAGCTTTTCTACATATATTTTACAAATTCAATGTTTGCATATTAAAAAAGAACATTTTCTCTCATGAATGCAAAAGCGTCACAACAGGAACACACATTGCTTCCTGCTGCTGTATGAAATATCTCCTTAAGCACTTTAAAATACATTTGGTCTAGACATTTAATGACAAATAAAAGACTACTTTTCACGGGAGAGATCTGAAAGCAAACTAGCTCCAGACTGTACATATTTCACAAATAATCCATGTATTTTTTAAACTAATTCCGTCTGATATTGTTAGACAAATTTAATAAACTTTAATGGCCCTCATCTTGGTATAACATTGGTCTCGGTCCCAAATGAAGCTGAGTTCATAACCTGTTTTGTCATTAGATTTCCAGCTCGTCCTTCGCATCTATTACTAGAAAATCTCTTTGCCATATATAAAGAGCTAAAGTTTGACAAAATTTAGCTTATGTGATGCAACTAAGCAATCCACTCAGGAGATATTATGTAAACCTATTACATGCTTTCTGTACAGAATGCTTTTTATTTCATATCCAGCTGAATCTTGGTCCTTTTCGTTAGAAAGACCAAAAAAATAATTTTAAAAAAATGAATTCTGAACTTCTTCATGTCTTATTTTGAAGACAGCCCCAGTTTTTGTGATATTTACAATTGTAATTCTAATTGAGACTTTGTCTGTAATGCAGTCTGTAACTTTTGTAAATTGTCATGTTATCTACGCTAATTACCTGATAAAGACACAATAGCCCTGAAGTACCTTCTTTGCATAGGTATAGAAATGCTAAATCTTTCTTCTGCTTCACCACCCCCACGTAATTTATTTGAATTTTAAAAGCACTTTATAATTTCGAAACAGTTAGTCCCACTAATACAATAGAATATTATCTTTATGACAAAAAAACATTTCTTTGAACCACGGTGAACCCCAGTTAAAAGCGCTATAAAGCACAATTGTGCAACTTTTTCCTCGATAGCATCTGAAAAAGGCATTTCTGTTTGCAAGACTCATCAGTCTCCATTTCACACGGTACAAGAAATCCAAAGCCTTCCTGAGCATCCTCCCTCAGCCCACCTGCAGACTGCCGTGGCATTACCTATTGTGCAGAGCAAAGTTGTTTTTACAGAGAACAAAACAGCAGAACTAAAGGTTTAACAGGAACAGAATTACTTTCCTTTCTAGTAAGGAATTTGCTGCAAAGATAGCTAGGTAGTGCACCTAGCTCCTCCATTCCCCGAAGTAAATTGGACACTGATCTTGAATGCACAGAATGCTCTTTGAGTAGCACTTCAAAATGCCATATGATGTCTTCAAACGATACAGCAATTTGTATTTGATAGTTTAAAGGTCACTACGCAGGAAAAAAAAAAAAAAAGGCAAACTTACAAATTTACTTTAAAAACCACTGCTTAAGTAGCTATTTACTGCAGTTCTGCAAAGCATTGCTTTTGCAGGCACTTAAGAGAAGTCTTCCCGTGCTGCCCATACATAGACAATTATCCACAGGAAGGGTGATGTGCGTGCCTGGAAAAAATAAATAAATAAAAATCCCTGGACATGGATTTCACAGTAAGAACAGCACCACAGCAAAGTGGACAGAAAGGTGCTGGAGGTATCATGCTAAATTTCTCTTATATAAATACAAAGGATGCTTTGCAAAACCAGAACCAAGATAAAAATGATGTCTTTTATTTTCCCCCAGTTCTTGTGTTCAATTCAAAAACTCATTCAAATGTTTGACTTCTAAATGAGGTCCTAGCTACGTGTTCCTTTAAATATCCTGCGTACGAGACATAATGAAAGACAATGATATTTGTCTCTTACAAAACCAAACCAACTTACTGTAATCAAAAGATTTATCATACACTGTGTTAAGTAGACAGTGACATCAACCATCTTTCCAAGGCACTTTTTCCGTGAATTCCTACAAGAACAATAACTTCTTCATCACTAAATGGCACCTTACCGCTCAAACACCAGATTGCATCACAGAACCCTTCGTGTACTAACACACCAAGAATCTCTCACCGGCATAAACCAATTAGTTAAAAGCCAATAGCAGAACCGAGCTGTTTCTTGCAAGACATACCAGTCATCACTTATCCCAGTCACCTGGCAATAGATCTTACAGAAAAAGACAAGCAAAGAAAGGAAAGCTCTACTACAGACTCCACAGGAAGTGTCGATACAAAATCCTTCCTTTAAAATTTTTTGGATCCTGAAAGAGATTAGGTGCAGTATGCAGGGAAAAAAAAAACCCAAGGCTTCTCATTTTGAGTGCGGTGTGACAGCAGCAGCAGTACCACTACAGTTAACATGAGGCATAGCGGGATGTTGAAACCACTTGCACATTCGGTCCCCTGCAATCCAGAGTGCAAAGCACATGAGCTGTAGTACAGCTACTGGCAATTAGTGGTGATTCTGCCTCTCAAGAGATACTGGATGTAGTGTGATTCAGAACACCAGCCCTTCTCAGGCCCCCCTGGGAACTGAATGGATGACAGCGATACCCAAGGATTTTATACCCTGGCTTTGTTCCAAATTACAGCAGCACTGAAACACTTCAAATAATCTTGGAAGGAAAATACCATGGGTCTTTTGTTTATTTGTTCATTGTTCGTTCTTATTTCTAAAGAAATGAGAACAGACAAAAAAAATGAATCAAAATAATCACTTCAAACCCAAGAATTATAAAAGATGTATTCCAACACTTTAAAATGCGTTCTGTCTGACAGTCTTTTTTTTTTTTTTTTAAACAAAAGTCTACTGCAGTTGACCTGCTTTTGTGAAGTATTTTGATTTCAACAGAGCTGCATTTTCCAGGAGAGATTTCACACCCCCAAAATTTGTAGATTTCGTCCATCTGCCTTTCACTTTGCCAAGATACACATTTAAACTTTATTCATTTTTTTTATCTTCAGCTCATTAAACATCCTTCGTCATTCCCCAGATGATTCTCCTTTCTCCTCTACCTACCACCAATCTATTTGTCTCTTACTGTATGAAAGGGCACAGGTACAGGGTCTGCCAGAGGCACTTGGCCCAGTAAACACAGCAATGTATGTAAAACATTTACAGTTCTGCAAACTTCTTTATAAACAAATATCAAGGGTCCAGGCCACACCTACCAGTCTCAAATCACTACACTTCTTAGCCAACATTGCAGCTGGCATAGTGCAGGAGAAACCCCTGTGAATTAAGTTCCACGTGTACTGTCTACTGCTACCCTTACTCTCCAATCAGGTAATTTCTTTTCTTCCTCTCTGCTATTTTTCCGTTTAATCAAACTCTGCCTTCACAGATCTGTGCACAAAATGCTATGCTTTTCAGACAACCACTGAAATAGATCTGAAGGCACAATTTCTTAGGTCTCCTTCACCACAGAGAGCGTGAAAAAGATTCTTCCCGGGGGGAAAGATCAGGCACCAACTACAGAAGGACTCATATTTTTACTAACAGCACATGCCAGCTGAACGTGGCATTCCCTGCCAGTAAAGGAGTTTGTGTCTCTTGGGTATCTCAGCCTGCTGTTGAACAGCAAATAATTACTTCCTCCACCATCACAAGCTTGCTAGGAAGTCACAGGAAGCATACAGAGTTAAGGACACCTTTGATACACACAAAATGAATGAGTAGTATACAATGAATAATAGAAATGATGGGGGAAAAAAACCCCTCTGGAGGTCATCTAGATCACTCAAAGCAAGGACTATCACTAACACAAGATGAGGTCAGTTTAGCTAACCCTAGAAAAATTCCAGGGACCAGCAAAAAAATATAAATAAATAGTCAGATGACAGAGCCATCAAACAATTCAGAATGAAAAAAAGGACAAAATATAGAAAGCATAACAACATACATTTAGAATAGACATCATACAATCATATTTGAGACAGCACTGACAACATTTAAAATTAGGCTACTTGACCATCAGCATAACTGAATCCTAGCTGTGTTAGAAACTACATGCCTCTAAAATGTCTAAAACCAGATGTCATGGAGAAGGGTGGAAAATGTCCAAGAAACTAAGAAAAACAATGAGAAGGAGACTGGCTGCCTTGGGTATTACAAGATGATATGCACCTCTTTTTATCTGGGCCAGCAGTTTAAAAACTGTATGAGTGTAAACACACTCCTCACTGCGGAATAAAGATGTGATAAAACAATCCTGAAATAGGGTGAGCAGACCTTCCTTTCTTTTTGCCTACCTTCAGAAATAATCCACCTCATCGAATTCACTCTGGTTTGGCTACACTGGCACTTTGCACATACAACCAGGATACCAAAAAGTTCTTTCTGGAGTTACATCTTCCTTAAATCAGCCTGGAAAATACTTCTCCTGGAAATAAAAGGAACTCTCTAACCCATATCTCAGTCCACAGAAACTGATACAGTTGGGAGAAGGAAAGGCACCATAAGCAGGACTTCTAGCTTTTCACATCTTCTCTTCGCAGCAAGATCATGCATGTGAAATTGTTCTTATGTGCAATTCTCCGGTCATATATTCATCACATTTCAGAGATGTTTTATTTGTCCATAGATTTACCTGTAGGAGGTAGCAAGCCAACAAAACCCAGGAGCAAGCTGTCTGGTGGCTACATATGCTCTTAGAAAAACTCTGTAGGTGGTTGGTGGATGCACATTTGACAGTGAATTGTAGATGTGGTGTAAAAAAGTACTTCATGAAAAGGTCAGTAAAGGAGTTCTGAAGATATTAAAAAAAAAAAAGAGCTTATTAAAAAATTTTAAAGCATGTTATTGATATCTTTTAATTTTACAGAAGGATCTAAGTGTTACATCTTGCAAAAGAAGATGTGAACCAGAGGTGTATGCATGCACTAGGAAGACTGAAGAATCTTCAAGCCCCCAGCAGCCAATAAGGATTGCAAGGGGCACTGTAGTTTGCAGAATCTGCTCTCTCCTGAAGACTTCAAAACCACTATTTAATTCTCTTCCTCCTGTTTGGGTCACACTGCTGATGAAATACACTCAAATCTTCACATCAGCCCTTCTTCTAGAATTCCAGCTTGTTAGCAATATTAAAAAAGAATTGGTGGCCACTCCATTTCCTAGCAGGCAGGAGTCTCCTCCTGGTTTGGTGTTACATGGCTTTTAGGCTTCTGGCTTATTCAGAGGACAAGCCTTGTGAGCAGACAGTAACACACCCACTGGGCCACAAGGGCAATTTCTTTCAGTTTAGGGCCATGAGGTATCAGCAAGACATGTCCAGGAGAAAGCCTGTAAGGAAGCTGGTGATCCTGTCTTATCAATAGATCAAAGATCTCTGCTTTCAAGGGGTAAAAAAATAATCCAGCATGTTTTTATTCAAAAGCATGTCTTTTAAAGAGAGTAAATTGCAGAATGTCTTTGGTTGGAAGAGACATTCAAAATCATCCAGTCCAACCTTCCACGCAACACTGCAAGACTCACCACCAAACCATGTCCCTGAGGTCCAGGTCCAGATGCCATTTAAATGCCTCCAGGGGTGGCAACTTCACCACTGCCCTGTGCAGACCATTCCAATGTTTGATAACCCTTTTGGTGAAGAAAGGTTTCCTAATATCCAGCCTAAACCTCCCCTGGCACAGCTTGCATCCATGTCACACATCACCAGGGAGAAGAGGCTGTTCCTCTCCTCACTCCAACCTCCTTTCAGGTAGTCATAGAGCAAGAAGATCTCCCCTCAGCCTCCTCTTCTCCAGACTCAACAACCCCAGCTCCCTCAGCTGCTCCTCACAGGACTTGTGCTCTGGGCCCTTCTCCAGCCTCGCTGCCCTTTTCTGGACACGCTCCAGCACTTCTCTGTCCTTCTTATAGCGAGGGGCCCAGAACTGAACGCAATATTCACGGTGTGGCCTCAGCAGTGCCGAGCACAGGGGGACGATGACCCCCCTCTCCCTGCTGGCCACAGTGTCTCTGACACAAGCCAGGGCGCCATTGGCCTTCTGGGCCACCTGCCTGCACTGCTGGCTCCTGTTCAGTCAACCCCCAAATCCTTTCCCAACTTGCAGCTTTCCAGCCACACATCCCCAGTCTGTAGCTCACCATGGGGCCGTGATGACCCAAGTGCAGGACCCAGCACTCGGCCTTGTTGAACCCCCTGCCATCAACCTTGGCCCACTGACCCAACCTGTCCAGGTCCTGCTGTAAAGCTTCCCTGCCCTCTAGCAGACCAGCACACCCACCGAGCTTGGTGTCATCTGCAGATTTACCGAGGGTACGCTCAATCCCCTCATCCAGATCATTCATAAAGGCACTGAAGAGAACAGGCTGCAGTACTGAACCTGGGGACACCACTGGTGACTGGACACCAGCCAGACTGAGCTCCATTCCCTGCCACTCTTTCTCCCTGGCCATCCAGCCAGTGTTCAT